>JWZT01003712.1:179476-203876 GCA_000827895.1 Thelohanellus kitauei
TAATCTTTAGGGTAGAACATTTTGAAATTCAAATTTGAAAAAACAATTTGGCTTTTTGGAAGAATCGTGGTAACCCCATCTTTATGACGAATATATGAAGTTTCTTGTGTATCTACAAGTTGATCGTGTATGGATATTTCGATTTGAAATTCCTATATCAGAATTAAATTTACGTCCCATGAATCCCCATAAATAACGTCTTCAATCATCATAGAGGGTGGAATAGATTTCGGGCAATATATTCGCCACCCTAGAAGTGTTAGTCTGAACAAAACTTTTCCATAGCTATTATTCTGCTGACTATAAACTACGATAGCCACCGCAACTGTTTTTGAACGAGTTATGTTCAAACTTTTAATGATTTCGTATTTTATGATGAATGTTCTGCTAAGATACTGATTTCAACATTTTATTACCGTCAGAAACAAACAGTCGGATTGATTGTGGGGTCTGAGATATGCGAAATGCATTTTAGATAGGCCATCCTTACCCTTTTCATTTGGAGGAGACATCAAAACATTATATGGACTACGAATCAGCCATTGGCTAGTGTACTTACTTCTGATCGTTCCGATGTGAAATTTATAAACAAATCGGCTAGACGAAGTGGGTCATCTATCACATGCAGTTCGTTTTCTATGTTTCCCTCAAGGCTAAAATCGAATTTTGTAAAATATATAGATGAAGCATCAAGGCTCAAGTATATCCGGAATTTCTGATTACAACCTAAAACTTACAGAGATATAAGAATCAATAAGTGAATTACTGATTTCCATCGTTTTACTGCATTTGACTGAATGAAAAATCAACTGAAATTTTCGAATGTCTTTTGAAATATTTCGAAAGTGTCTCTTTCTGTTTATTTGTTCGATCGTCATATATAAAAAAGGTGGATAAATAGAATTGAATGCAGGAAATCGGAAACCAACAAGAACGGTTTCACCGGGTTTCATCTAAATCATAAAAAATAAAACAATTTTATAACATGCCTCGATGTCATATTTGGAAGCCTTATACCCCATAAATCGGGGTATGCCTGTGAAGAAGAGGACCCAAGAGATCATCTCTACTAACAGATATTATGCGGCTGTGATTAATTGATTAGTTAATGACCGCCCAGCTTTATAATATTTGGCGATACAATCAATTGATCGTTGTTAACTAAATTAATTTGACCTCTATTTTAAAAGTAGAAATTTGATCCCTCTTTAAATTACAAAGCTTGTTTTTGATAGCCTTTCATTGACCTTTTATTAATATCAATATACAATAATGGCTTCGATTATCTAATTAATCAAGTCACAAATTGAGGTAAATTATCAATTATAAAAAATAAAATTTGACAATTTAATTAATCCATTAATTTACCCAAAAAATATTCATCCCATTTCGCACAGGAAACATAAATCATAATGGAGGAATTCAACAAAGCTGCAAATATTCAACTTGAATCTATTCGTTGATTGCTGTAATCTAAGGTTTTAGTTGAAATTAATTATAATATATACCGTAATGCTAATTATGTAATATACAAATTTATCATGAGCACATTGTTCTTCTAAGTTTGGCTCCTTTTCGAAGTGTGAATTTCGTGTGATAAAATGGTTATCATCCTGATACCATGAACAACACTGATAATCATATGACTCTAAACCGTTTTCAATGATAAAAATATCTTTATTATATCATTAAATTTTTGTGATAATTTTCAAACAAATATCTACCTTATTAATTCCATATATAACGATAATTTTTCTCTTCGTAAGGTCTTCTAATATCATGAAATTTCTGACGAGCATGCGCAATGAAATATTTATACCATTTAATTGTCACTTCAATCAAACCATTTTTTAGTAATATGACCCCAATTAATTTCTTGTTAAACATTAAAAAAAAAGATATTTCTGTCCAAATATTTAGCATCGAAGCTATATTTGCCGAATTGTTTAAAAACCTAAATAAAATTATAGATGATTCTAATTTAATGATCACATCTACCAATATTGTTTAAAATCCGACATAATACAATTCTTATGATTCGAAACACTCGCAGAAATTTTCTAGAATGTATATGTCGGAGATGAGCTTAAGGGATCGGACAACATTAGATGACGTAGGCTGATACGGATAAAGTCATAAACCAATATCGTAGATTATCGTAGGCATTAGTATTGTCTGACAGTATATTATTAAATTTTTGCTGAAATACGCATTAGCCAAAACCTCAACTATTCTTAATTTTCTCACTTTTTAATTTGATCAGAGATTACATATTTGAAGTAATTGTGTTATATGTAAATTTTCACAAAGCTTTTTTGATCATCGACACTCATAAAGCCAACTCGCAGTCGTAATCAACTAATTATATGGTGTCGAAAGAGTCTAAAATTTGGATGTTGAACGATACAGCTATTTTCGATACCTTCGACTGTTATTCGAAAATTTTGCACTCAAGTTCATATATATTTTTTGAAAAATTAGGTTGCAAAAATGACATAACAATCATGATATATTTAAATCTGTTTAAAAAATTATTGAAACACTTAAATAAGTTCGTCTAATATGGTGTCATTTTATTATTCATAATTAATTATTTAATCGATTACAAATTAATTTTGAAAATCTTTTTTTATTTCTAATAGTTCTACAAAAATATTTGAATGATTTAATATACCTTTTCTCACGCCTAGGCGCCAAGATATGACGTCAGATGTTAAAAGGAACAGCTTATTAATTTATTATGAATATCATCATTCATTGTTTTAACATTTGCCATACCGGTATATAACTTTTGTGGGCTTATTCATAAAATACTTATTATAATTTTAGGGTCTAAAATTTTTTAACCATTTAGTCGTCAAAGGTTGTAATAAAATATCGTTTGATAATTTTGACGGAGGTGGGCGGATTCCGCAAAATTACACACAAGTGTTGAATCGAATTTTATAACTATTATTTCAGAAAGAAACTCTCTGTTTATTTCCGAAATGTTGATTTGAATGAGTGCAGAAGGATTTATCTTATACGCAAAAGTCGTTTCGAGTATAGCTTTCACTTTAAATCTAGTCTGAAAAATCCAAAACACATTCCAACTTAAACCTGTATATCAATATTTGAAATGACTTAATATCCAAGCGCTGCAGTGCTTAAGGTGTACAGACCTCTTCTCTTCTTTCTATAAGCAACAGGTGCCGAAAATCATGGTTGCGAGATATAAAGTGACCTCGGAGCTCGCAAGTTTTTGACATAATTTAAAAGATTAATTTAAATACATTATCAAAGTGCGATAATCATATTTACGAGGTTTTAAATGTTTGATCATCCATTTCTAAAAATATGAAGGCAATAGATGTTCAATGTGCCCATTTTCGATCATCGTCAGAAATAACCGTGTCTTATACACAGTTTGTTTTATGTTAAAACGGGTTTATAGTCAGTACATCAGGTAATTATGATGTAAAGAACGATTTTCATATGCGAATAAACTACTTATACACCCAAACATGAACTTGAACAACCAAAGTTTCACAAAACAAAAATGTATGATTTTTTTGTGGTTAAATTCAATTCAGATTGTACTGAAAAGTTAATGTTTACTCGTAACTGTTTATGAAAGTCTGTTTGCTCTAAATTGAGATTTCGTGTTATACATCCTAAGATTTTTAATATTGGCCGTCAATTCACGACAAAATATTCCTAGATATATGTAAAATTATCTCTCAATTCCGATTCAAGAAAGTGTTCATAAATAAAAGCAATAGATTTTCAGTCATACCAACAGAAATTCTTCACGAAGATCAGCGAATACGACCTAAGTGATATCTCTGGGTTGTATGAATTCGCTCTTTTGGTTCAGACAAAGTAGCCGATCAGGGGGACAGAAGAAATCATCAAACCAGGTTGTAACATCACTGTTCGGTGGAGTTCGTCCTTTGAAAGTTTAGATTCGTCGTTTCGTTTTTCACTTTGTTTTTGGTTCTAGGATTAAAATTTAATTTCAACTCGGTAGAAACATATCTTTGGGGTTGAAAAAATTGAAAAGTTGGAAACTTTGACTAAGTCACAATCAGTTGATTTTTGTGTTACGTTTTCTTTAAATGCTTTTTTTTTACATCTAATATAACTTTTTAAATATTATAGTAAATAAAGGGTAGTAGTATTATGAGGTGAATTTAATGTCAGATTTTTCGAACATTACAAATTCACGAAATTCAGATTCCTTAAATAACCAAAAATCTACCTGGGATGGATTGTATCGCTCTTGCTTGTAATAAGAATTCGGACCTTCCTTTCTTTTCAAAATTTGTTTAAGATATTTTTCCTTTATTTTGTTGTTTACAAATTGGATTCAGCAGATTATATATGGATGTTGGAAGTGTTCAAAGTCAAGCTCAGTCACTGGAGGTGAGGAGATTTTTTGACTTTGGGTTTTGGTAAATTTTACTAATTTTTGACTACTTCTTCACAATTGGAGTAAAAGTGCTTTTTCTTTCGGTACGAAACATAAATTCCTGTAAACCTTATAAAAGTGGAGTATAATTTTCGAAAAATCTGTTAGGTTTTAAAATTCTCGCGAAATTACACCAGTGGACAATATGTAAATATTTTATTAGGTCTAAAAGGGTATAAAAAATACTGAATTCCATATTCAACATGCGGTTCGGACAAAAAAGNCAAATATTCGTTAAAAATGATTAAAACACCTAAACACGTTAGGAGTTTACAAGGTTCATTTTATTATTTAAAATAAATAGAAAAATTAATTAGAGTAATTTCGAAACAAGGTTTTTGGATTTAAAATATATTTGCATAAATTTGTATTAATTTCATAAACATTTTCCCACGTCTCGGGGCAAAGATTTCATGTCAGATGTTCACAGAGCGCTTTTTTTTTATGTATTATCAACTATGGTTAATTAAATTGTTTTAATTACAGTATTTATTTAACGTGCTTTATAATATAACTGATAACTTTATTCGTTAGTTAATGGTCTCAAACATTCAAATCATTCAATAGTCACAAATATGCCTGTTGATCATCTTGAGTGATGTGGATGATACCGAAGATTCACACACTGGCACATAATTGAACTAAATTACCATTATTGAAGACAAAAACTGAGTTTCTATTTGATGCAAAGTTGTTTCCATGAATGCAGAAGGATAGCCATTTATCAGAAAATCAATTTTATTTTAGCCAGAACTTAAAATTCATTTTAAAAATTCCAGAACACTTTCAATTAAAACTTGTAAATTATGAATTGAAAATACTTTATACACTCACAATGTGTCTCTATGGTGGAAAATACCTCTTTTTTCCTTTCTGTAATCTGAATAATAATTAGAACTAGTTTCACTATCGATTCGTAAACGTAATTTAGCTTGTTTAGTTGACTCAAGATTTTTGGGATTCAGCGCATTGAACAGTTATAAATTGTACTGGATATCCAACGAAAATGCTGATAAATTTTCTGTCGAAATCGGACAGATATTCTGGTCATATATGTACTTCAATTCTTTCAAAGCGATACAAAATGACACTATATTTCAGGGTCCTCAAACGTAACAGAGCTTCAAGTTTTTATTTATCTGGAACCATCCAGTATTACGGTGTTCCAAACTAATTCCTCGTTCATAACTGATATAATTTCTCTAACCGAATTTCAGTTTCCTATTTCGTCCAGAATTTGTTTTTCATCCATCAGAACAGCAACTGTGACATATTTTAGATTGACTGCCTTTTAAAAGAGATTCTAAATGAGATTCAATGATATTTGGTTATTGATTTATTCATAAAATTTTCAAAAAATGACAAATATCAAAATTTTATTCTATCAGAGCCGTAAATATATATGTTCTCTTTTGATACGATCAGTTAGTTTATCCTCAAAAGGCACCAATTTCAAACATTTTGCTGCTTACTGGTAAAATATGTAGAATTAAGCTATTTACTTTATTTGTAACAAAACACATGGTCGTTCATTTTTCGAAAAAAACAACCATTAACTAATGTGTGTCTAAAAATATTTTAAAGTTTCAAAATTTTCTTGATATATATTAACCCGACTTTAGTGCGCGTATTCATTTTTCTATTCCATTGTTGTAGACATATAAGGTGGTGATAGGAGCGAGATGGCGGATTAATTATCAAAACTTCTCAAAGGGCTCATCAAATCCCAACATGAGCAAACAGATGCTCTTATCCGGTCGCAAAAACCACAGATATCCGAAGTTTTGTGCAAGATTGGTCAGAGGGTGATACAATGTTCATTAGCTCCCGCATTCGACGTCTCGAAAGAACATTTCGGAAATCATCTGTCGAGACTATACAAGCATTTTTTTACTCGCGCAGAGTCTCCGATTCATTTGACAAAAATGCAAAGCTCCTTTCTTGAGTTGGGAGCGAGACGTACCAACTCCTTGGTAAAATACGCCCTTCTTTCTAAAACAAGTGTTCGTTCGAAGAGATTTCGAAGATCCTAACGGACTAAAGCGAGAAAGCTGTGCATTATATACACGCACGGGTCGAATCCAGCATATGTTGTGTGAAACCCGAGCAATCGTACAAAGAATGGGAAGCCAAACTTCGAGGCATAGCAATAAGCTGCAGGTCTCAATGTCAAAAGAGGGGTGCGGATGCTCCCTCATCTATGAGAATATTAGGGACGCTATAATCCTCGGAACCACGCATAGGAATATCCAAGCTGCGTTACTCCCACAACGAAACCGCTCTCTCGATCAAGT
Source organism: Thelohanellus kitauei (assembly GCA_000827895.1). Classification (NCBI taxonomy): domain Eukaryota; kingdom Metazoa; phylum Cnidaria; class Myxozoa; order Bivalvulida; family Myxobolidae; genus Thelohanellus; species Thelohanellus kitauei. The sequence continues at coordinate 186,221 of JWZT01003712.1, forward strand.
CATTTGATATTGCCGAATCAATGATCCTTACTTCCCGAACAATGAAAGCGATCCAAGAGGTATAATACGACTCCCCAATAAATTCTATTCGTTTCCTGCAGGAAAAGACAACCGACTCGAGGTGAAAATCATGCAAGTAGTGCTTATATCACCCATTCGAGGCGTGACTGTTCACACTACTCGAAGAGGTATGATAAATATAAAAGATGGAGCTATCTTCAAGACGTTTATACGTCCAAAGATGAAAATTTTCGTTCCAATATCAGAAGAAAATACAATCCTCACGAGCTATCAGTGAACAAGATAGGAAAGTACAAAGGTAGCTTGATCAACCTTCCAATCACTGTAAACGGTCTTACAATCCCGTTTTAAGTTGACACCAGGTCTTCGGTTTCAATAATCGATTATCTTGTTTGTAAATCGATGGGGTTAGAAATAAACTTCGGTGTTTATGACTGCGTTAATTCTTCCAGTGCGGATATAATTCCTATTAATGGATTTATCAACGCTAGTATTTCATACCAGGAAAGGACAGGAAAGTGTAAACTTCTTGTCAATGAGAATGAAAATTGCTCTAATATTCTTGGATTGGAGGGAATAAATGCGCTCAAGCTGGAACTCAACAAAATAGTCCAATGCAATCACATTTGTAATCGAAACCTCACAAATCTAACCGGGGAAATTACCAGCCAACACCGAAGGTTGTTTGACCAATCAAGGCTGGGCACGAGTAAAAATTTCATGGCCACTCTTCATCCTAAAAGGGATTCTACCCCAAAATTCAGCAAAACTCGCAGCATTCCATACGCTCTCTACCAAAAGGTGAAGGAGGAACTAAATATACTTGTTCAAAATAGAATCATTGAACAATTTGAAACGAGTAATTGGGCTTTCCCCATCGTAGTAGTACCAAAGCTGAACGGAGAATTACGCATTTGCGCGGACTTTAGAGCAGGGTTGAGTTCTCAGCTAGATATCGAACAGTATCCCATCCATACAATGGAAGAGCTACTGCTGAAACTTAAGGATATGAACATCTTTTCCAAGGTGGACCTAAGCGAAGCTTATTTTCAACTCCCGTTAGACGAGGAGTCAAGGAAAGTTGTAGTCATCAACACTCCATTCGGACTGTACAGATATAACCGGTTTCCCTTTGGAGTTTATTCAGCTCCGGCAATTTAGCAACAATATATGGAAACTTTACTTTCTGACATTCCCGATTGTTCCACGTTCTTGGATGATATAATCGTCGGTGGTTCTTCGCTTGATGATTACATTTGCTCAATTAATCAAGTTTTGACAAGATTAGAGGAAAACGGACTATCGTGCAAGGTATCAAAATGTGTATTCTTCAAAATATAAAGTAACTTACTTAGGTCAAGTGCTATCGAGACAAGGTATTTCACCTTCGCCTGTTAACATCGATGCAATTAGAAATTTCCCCGTTACCTCAAAATATTATCGAATTAGAGTATTTTATTGGAAAGGAGAACTTCTATGGAAAATTCATACGTAAATTTTCGACGTTATGTGAACCACTGAATGCACTTCGAAAAAAAGGATTTGCTTTTACCTGAACAAAAGAATAGAGTGATGCTTTTGAAAAAATCAAACCAAATCATGTCAAAGCTACAGTATTAACGAAATTCAGCTCAAACGTACCCTTATTATTAAGCACAGATGCTTCTTCTACGGGGATTGGGGCAGTGCTACTACACAGATTACCTGACGGATCAGAGAGACCTATCTCACACTCTTCAAAGTCTCTAAACATTCACCAAATGAAATACTGCCAGTTGAAAATGAGTACCTGGCAGTTGTGTATGGTCTGAAAAAATTTCATCAATACTTGTACTGACGAAATTATGAGATTATCGTGGACAACAAGGCTTTGCTATCCTTAATCAACCTATACAATAAAATTCCAGTTCTAGCTTCTCAAATGATTCAACGGTGGAACCTGGTGCTAATGTCATATACATATATTATTAAATACAGACCTACAAAACTGCATTCCAATTCTGACGTCCTTTCACGTATGGCTATGGGACCGGATGACGATTTCGACAAAAAGTACGAGGAGTGTGTGAACTCTATCAGTCATATTGACATTCCAATGATCTACGATGTCATCAGATATCAAACCAAAACTGATCCAATTTTAAGGAAAGTTATAAGTTTTATGGAAAATGTTTGGCCAGTCATAAAAACAAAACTCTCCATTATATTGGTTATATACTAATCGAGAGTATATTTCCTTGGAAGAAGGAATTCTGGTATTGAATCATGGGTTCCCACGTATCATAATACCCAAAAAATTTCAGGCAAACTATTTTAGATAGTATTCACAGAGGCCATTGGGGTGTCGTGAGGTCGAAGCAGCTGGCTCGTCAGTATTGTGTATTGAATAGTATCAATAGTGATATTGAGAACATTGTCAGTTCTTGCCCATCCTGCTCAAAAAATTCGGAATTACCAAACAAGGAATTTTCAAGTTGACCTGAGGCCACGTTCCCTTTCGAACGAACCCATATAGATTTCCTAGGACCTTCCCAGAAATTCGTTTGGTTAATTGTCGTGGATTCATATTCAAAATTCCCTTTTGTGGTGAAGATGAGTGGATTCGATACGGCACATACCATCGCCTCACTAAAATACATGTTCGCTCTCGAAGGACTACATCAATCTTGGGTTTCAGATAATGGTCCACAGTTTTCAACAGGATACTTCCAGGATTTCTGTAATTGGATGGGAATCGAGCACATTTTCTCTCATCCATACCATCCAGAATCAAATGGCCAGTAAGAAAAATTTGGCCAGTCTTATAAATGTTCGGTGTCGAAATCTATCGACAGTGGGAAAAATCTGGAGGATTCGGTATACGACTTCCTGTTTTCATATCGGTCTATACCCTAAAACGGGGGCGAATCTCCTTCAGAATTACTGCATTGAAGTCCGATGAGACACCAACAGGAAGCATCATTCTCAAAACCAGCCCAGCATAACTCATATGAGGTAAAATATGACGTATATAACCTGGTTTGGGTGCGCAATTATGGTAAATAAATGGGCTGGGAGGAAGGAAATGTCATAAAAATAATCGGAAACAGGTTATATCGTGTGAAGACTGATAAAGGAGAGGTCGTTGGGCATCAAAACCCACTGAAGCCAAGAATGCCATTCTACAGTAAATCACTGCAAGAAAAGACATAATTATCCTACGTCCCGAATTGTTGCCATTGAGGATGTTCCTAATGTTAATACTCGTCCAAAACCAAGGGAATCCGCCAGGCGCGAAGAGAATCGACTGAATAAAGACCTAGTAGGAGAAAGCTGATATATATTAACCCGACTTTAGTGCGCATGTTCATCATTTCCTGTTCCATTGTTGTAGACATATTATTATCATGGTGAGATATTTCGTGGAAGAATTTCACATTCCATAATTATAATCAACCAAGATTTCCCGATAGTGACGAACCAATGCTGAAAACGTAAATCTGCGAATTCTACACTGCCAGTTTTTGCATATTCTTGGCTAGCAAGATCGAGACCCTAGTCGTTCATCGACTATTTCTAGCTGATAATAAAATTTATGAAAGCACATCTTGCTCGTGCTATATGAATTTTATAGTTGAAGGGGAAAAGGACAAGCTATGCAAGGAAATATACACCCATATATAAAAAAAAATGGGCATGTCATAAATATCTTGTCAGATGAACGTGTAGATGATTGATAATCAAGTCTTTCAGACAATAATTTTTCCATCTTCTAGATAATTGGTCATATCCATTTAAGAGTATGCATAAATAATGATTAAATTTTTAACACTCCATCTTAGATGTGCATACGTTTTTCACTACTTTTGGATCTTCGAGCATTCTAAGACTATTTGCTTTGCCTCAAATGAGAGAGAAATCTATTCTCATCTAAACTATACTCTCTTGATTAATGTGTTCAATACCTAGAAGGAGATTTTCTTGAAATTGGCCCGAGTTATAGGTGATCGTGTAATATTCATTAAACACCTTCTCCGTGAATGATCGATAACAACGAGCTTGCGTCAGATGACTATTTTTGTTCAACTATGATGATCTATATAATCACATTCAGTTAAACCAAAGGATACCTAGATGAGTCAATTATACGTTTTCCTATCCGCATATGTCCAGAACATCAGTTCTCCAATCTTTTTTTTTAGGAGTACAGAAAAAATCCAAGTGGAGTTAAGACCCTCATGTCTATAATAGGAACCTTCTGACTTCGTAGAAGATCGTTGGTTTTCAATGGTGTTATACTCCTCAATCAGATTCAGTAGGAATCTATGGAAAAGTCGGCGTTTTTTTACCAATTTCTTTTTATCATACACTTCAGGTGCTTTAAACAGCTCATTAAAATATTTTTCCTATTCCGGATTTTTATCTGTTTTTCGATGCCTTCAAAGCTATTTGTTGAAAGAACATATTTATGCACGACACCCATATTTATCAGAAATTATTCAGCTTTCTGAGATGTGAGTTTGTGTATGTCTGATGAAACATGTTTTTAACACTAGTAGTTCTGTTTCCCACCTCCAATCTGTTTATGGCCCTTTCGAGTGGCGTGGGTTTTCAAAAGACACAATATGCTCCAGCCATCGTCTATTTTGGGGTGTCCCGCAAACAGAAATAGAAGTTACAAATCCTCTGTTTTTCATTATGAAACTTCCTTAATACTATAAATGAAGATTTTCTTCGAAAAAAATTTTGCAGGAAATTATTTCATGAAAGCTTTGCTTGTTTAAAGGTGCTATCCTCTTCAACTTTTTCTCATATAAAGTATTTTTATCGAATTTCGATGTTAACGTATGTGTTCATTCCATCAAACCCCGTTGAATGAAAAAAATCCTAGTTTCAAGAAAAAAAGACGCGCGGGCCTATAAAATACCTACCGAGTGACAATTATTTGAAAAATTATCGGATTAAAGATTTACACAATCAATTTTGTCTCAATCATGTTTAGGAATAGATATTATGATCCGGTTAAATTACTTAATATTGATACCCCATCATAATCTCCTTCTGATAGAATATTAAGACCAAACACACTCAAATATGTTGAACCTGGTTCATCAGTATAAACGATAGATCATCTTTTTACGGTGTTGACATAAAAGATTTTTGTTCATTGTATGTATCTTGAATCTTTTTTAAACTTAGATTTACAAATTATTATTACAGTGATGTATCGTGAAAAAACAAGAAATTCGTACTTTTAAGCCAACATATTTTTGTGAAATTATATCTGTTTATCATTTTATGGAATCGAACCAATATCGATTGAAGAAAACACACTATCTTATATTTAGCCTATTATATATGATTGGAATAACCCTATTCTGATATTTTTATCCCAACTAGTGTGAATAATTATCCTTTCATCGCCCAATCTGTATTATTCATCAATTGGTTACTTTCGCTCATTCAGGATTTTTTTCATGGAAATCAAAGTTATGAAAAAGATTTCGTCATCATCAGGTTATGATTTTATAACATAAAAAACCAAAACGGGTTAGTCTATCCAGTCAGCCATTCGACTAAATACAATATAATCATATGTCTCTACGTATTTCGGACGTATCTCACGAGATCATTATACTAACTGTTGATTTACGTCCATTCAGGTAGAATTTCTGATTATTTTTTACCTCGTAAACTGGCATTCATTTACCATCATTGTATTCTAGCTAAAACACTTTCAGTGAAGTACGGTGACCGGTTTTTCTGAATCAAACTCCACATAGAGGGCGTAAAAATGATGCAACAGGGTCTTCACGATCAACATGAGATAATTTTAATTTCGTTTAAATTTAAGAGTACGAAAAGAAACAAACTTAACTTAAGCTACAGTCGTTAATTTATTCCCATAATATTTCTGGTTGTTTGTTAACAATTTCGACAGTACCTGTCTGAATTATAAGATATGATTTCAAGTGAAATCTCTATCAAATTAAGAAATTCTGTTGACGATCTTCAGCCAGTACTCTCTATATGTAATCTTTTGGAAGATATATTTTCAGTTAAGTAAAAAATATGGCCAGTACTGTCTATATTTGATCTTTTGGAAGATATATTTTCAGTTATGTAAAAAATATGAAAGTAGGGTAGGGTGTTACGTCATAATTTTAAAGAACCCTTCCCTGGCCATACCAAGTTTTACAAGTGCGAATGTTACTGTAGAAAAATTAAATATACTAGAAAAAATTAACGACTAGTACTGTAAATACTATATTTTAAGTCCAAGTGTTCAAATATTTTGATGAAATAATGATTGAAAAAACTTGAAAATGGAACTCTTTAAACCTCAAAATCGTATAGCGTTGTATGTTTCACTGATTAATGCTAAAATTTGATAGAAAATTGACAATCTGTATCAAGACACAACTATATTTGTCCAAACCTTTCATTTCTTTCGGAATTCAGCACCCTAAATCATATTTACTAGGATATTTGTAAAAAGGGTCACTTTTTGAAATCATATACACCATCGTTGAAATACCCATTTCCTTCAAATCATGACAAACAAAGTTCGTCTCTTCTAGATGGAATCATAAGATAATAACTTACCTAAGATGGCATGCATTGATAGAATACAAAAACCCCTTATATAAAAGCGTTTTTTTTGTAACTCTTAACACCCCAACAAACAACAGTAAATCAAATGACAAAGTTAAGAATGTGAATTTTCATTTCTCGATCGATATAGTAAGGATATATGCATACCTTATCCAAATGATGTTTTTATGGATATCTAATCTAGTTAAAGCTCTGTACTAACTTGACTTTTCTGAATGAATAGAATTTCTGCATGGATGGACTTGGTCCATGCTTTACCAATATAGTAAGAACAAAAAGAATTGGTTCCTGAAGTAAAAAAATAAAAAAATGCACTAAAATCTGGCTTTTATGTGTTGATTAAAACTTAAACCACGAAAAAAATATTTTAATTCATAACTGAGTTTCAATCACTGAAAAGATTTTGAAGTGAAAAACGCGATAAATTCTTCAAATCTTCTTATGTAGTAACGGGAATACAGGTCGAATCGCACGAATTCCATGAAGTTTCAGGTTATTTGCAATCGTCTTTTAATTGCATTAATGAACGTGACACAGACCCAGATACTAATCGGTTCTAGTTTGTTCAAGATTTTTTATTAGTCTAATGACTGGATCGTTACTGATATGACTTCTGGGTAAGTTTTGTTTTCATTCATATTGATATGACGTTCAAGTAACTTGTTTTGAGAATAATGGAGTTTCTCTAACTCATAGTTTGAGAAAACATCCTTTGTGAAATCGATTTTTATCGCAGAATCTAGGGGCGTTTTTTCGATCTTAACTATCCAATATGTTTGAGCATTCTAGTACTTTCTTGATATACGTCTAATCATTAAGCTAAATGAATAGAAAAAGCACGAAACTTTCTATATTTCCTGGATGCTTAGGATTTTCTGTTTCTCAAATAAATAGAGGTAACCAATTTTCAAAATATATATGACTCCCTAGATACTAATAGTTTACTTCTATACCTTTAACATTTTCATACATGAGAATACTGATCAAAATTGATGATATATCATAGATAGACTACTTGGGCGATAAAAAACTTAAATCCAAAAAAATATTATCTCTGTATTCATATATAATTGACAATAAATCGGTCTTCGATTGACTGGATGACAGGGAATTTTTAAGAATGTATTACTTAAATACGAAATGTAATTTTCGTAGTTCTAAAGATAACTTAAAGTTCGACATTTTTTAATGTTAGAACTTGCAACCGAGCCAAAAAAGATTATGCATAGCTGAAACTTTTTTCAATCAATTTAAACTGGCCGGATTGAATTTCAAGCGACAACAGTTTTGTAAAGGGCGGTAGAAAAAGTTGTGCTGAAATGTTTCCGTTTATTAATGTTATTGAGTGGAAATATATTTTTGAGTATAGGAAATTTTGGCTCTATGGTTTAGCAGGATGAAATATTGAATCGTTGTTGCTCTTTATGCACCTTTTGAGCTTGAAATAAACACGATGTTTTCTTTGAACGAATTGTGATATAATTCGATCCTATCTAGCATCTGTAAACGATGGATCATCAGGAAAACATTTTCCAAAATGGCAACGATCTCTTTAACATTTTCCATTCTCTATTTTCATATGAATCGCTTGAGGCTCTTCTAAGTCTTGTCATGCCGTAATTAAGGGTTATATGAAAGAAGTAGGTCGTAGAGAGTTTGGCACATTTCCCAAAATCTAGTCGAAGTACTGGCATATTTAACGTATAAATATTTAAAGAAAATAGAAATACGATTTTCGAATCCGATAAATAATTGTTTTTCTGCACGATACAAGTATTTATTAAACCAATCAATGAATTTCGATCAACAACCTAGCGTAGGTCTTTAGTTTTTATAAATTAAAGAAGGATTTCAATGGAAAAGATGGTTTTGTTGTCAAACGGGAAAGATCTTTGTGGAATAATAATGCCAATGGTTTCTAAAATACACCTTTTTGTCTCTCGATATTCTTTATCGGACTCCAAGCCTAACTTTTACTGCAAAACTCTTCACGAAGTCGTTTTGGTAAATATTGAATCAATAAATGCTGGTGGAAAAGTACATGTCCATTTGAGGAAATCGTAAATATTTTCCAAACTCCTTCCATCTTTGTCGAAAGTTGCTCTGATTAGAATTAATAAATATCCGTTTTTTTTTAATTTATACATTAAGAAATAGTGTTCCCTTAGAACTGTTTTTCAAAATAAAAAGGCAACAAATTAAATAACAATAATTCAAATTTTAAAGATCTTTCATTTATTTAAAATATCAATGAAAAAAAGAATGAACGAAATCCCTTCCTAGTGCCCACAATATCTACAAATAATTGAAGTGTATTTTTTATAGAAACGAATTGATTGATAAGGAGACCAAGATTTTTTTATCCACTAACGCAAAGATACAGTTTTATTTATTTTACGACTAGGTCATCGAAAATTTAAATACCTGTTTTGATGACCACCAATTTGTTAATCGATGTCAAGGACCACTGACTACGTCGTCTGAACCTAAAAAAGGCAGGAACATTTAGAATTTGTGTTTCATGTATCATATAAAAGCTCGTAAGCGCATAATTTACCTAAATCTATATAAAATCTAATCCAGAGGATGTGTATGTATGTTTCGAATAACTTAGTGTCACACACTTATATATTGAATATGTTCATTCTGATCAACTAATCCATATCAATGATGGAAAAAGACAACATTTAAGGCTAAACTACGGAGTAAATTCAAAAATAGTCTTGCAGCCTATGTTCCCTCTATGTTTTGACATCTGTGCGAGAAAGAATGACCTTGCGCGCGGAAATTTATTATATAAAATTTTTGTGCGTGGCGACCTCAAAAGTAATTTCTGTACAAATAATAAAATTTTATTCGTCCTACGTGCCAATATTAGTTTAGGTATATAAGACAGCTATGAACAATTAAAAATATTTACTATTAAAACGATTTCATTAAAAATAATTGTCAGAAAACTGAAAAAATTATAAAAGCACAAACTAAAACTCACTTTTATGAATGAACAAAGTAATGTTTGGGATAGGTAAATGGATTTATCCTAAACTGTAAGTAAGATGAATCCGATCATAACTATGTGTCTTACCATTTTATAATTCACTAGGAAATTTTGTGTTTTAGCATGTCTGCTTACAACAGGTTATGAATGTTTTTACTACAATACTGAGCCTTAGACGAGCATGGCCTTTACAACCTAGGCTTTTCAAAACCTTTTGGCAGATTGCTAAAAACGGAGGTTCAATAAAACCATGAAGTGAGTGTGGTTAGCAATGGTAAAAATCTCTCAAGATATGTCAATTTAATTGATGAAATAAATGACATATCAATTATCAAAATCACATTTATTTTAAATTTACCAACGGTTCTTTTCTGGTTTATTTGGGTTCCATCATAGATATAGTGGAAAAATTATCGACATCATTGAAATTGACTATCCATCATTTATTGCAAGTGTTCAATTGCTTAAATACCAATTTGAAAATCGATTTGAAATAATTGAACATCATTGAATCCATGGTCACCATTTTTCTATTTTTTTTTGCTTTTCAACTAAATGCGACCGACAAATATTGAAAAATTGCTAAGCTTATTTAACAATTGACGGAACAAATAGAGTTAGTCAAAATATATTTTCCAAAATGACAGATTTCAAAAATCCAATAACAGGTGAAAACATTCAAAAATGGTTGACAGAAATTCAAGTAGAAAATTCATCATAATGTCCTAGTTGTGATGATATTGCGAATGATATCGCGCGGAATATCACATCGACTTATAATTTAGTAATTTGCATGGCAATATAAACGTTGTTTACCTGTAAAAATTTTATCATTTGATTACAATATTGTACATTATGTATATTATTCAAAAATATCACACTACAGATCTACACAGAATAATATGTAGCTGCCATATTTCAGAACCATAGTATATCGTCTTAAATGAAAAACGGTTTAATACACTTGATCTCGTTAAATTCTCAATTATCCATTTTTTCTCGTAATAAGAAATTCAAATGTTTATTTGATGTTTGGTATATGTAAATTATTATGTAAATTCGTATATTTTTTTTCTGAAAAATGTTTACTTCGTTACCTATGCGTCGTTGGGGTTAGAAACATTTATAAGCAGATTTCTATCAAAAAACTGTTGAAAGTTTCACTTCTAGGCCTGTTTTAGAATTAAAGGTTAAACTGAAAAGATGAAAATTGACCAATATTTGCTTATTTCGGCACTCAGAATGTTGTTTTTGATGAGTGAAAATCTTTGTATAGGAGCTAGAAAATCTAAATATTATCAATGAAATGCAGATTTCTAACTTGATATATGCGAACTATCTGTTGCTTATGTCATTAATATAATCCCATAATTCTGCTAACGATAATCTAGAAGGCGCAATACAAATCATTTATCACTCGAAATAGATTTTTACATCTATGTTCTAGTTTGAGTAAGTTATTCTCTTGATTTAAAAAAGAATTAGTTACTTTTAAGGCAAATATTCATTACATGACCATCTGAGCATCAAATTTCAAAGGATATTTTGAAAAACATCTATAACAAGTTGCCGTATCAGATCGGCAGTTATCGGATAATACGGATTATGATGATTATTGTTCGAGTTTTGAAGTTTTATACCATATGAAATGACTTTCAATAAATGTTCAATGATTTATATAAATAACAATATCCAGAATTCCACGCAAAAATATGGTTCGAGATCCGGAAATCTACACTGATGATTATTTGAACAGTATTTTGTGCATAGTATGTAACGTGGGTCATTGAAAAAGGGCAATTTACCCGTTTGCTAATCCTACTACCACTACGAACCCTTATTATCAATTGTTTATTTGGTAAACAACAGTAAGCCATTTTGTCGAAACGCGCAATCTCAAGATTTATGGAGATTGTAAATGCTTTATGCGAGAAATATCAGCTTACTGAAGGCGAAATTGATCAAATACTTGTAAATTTCTGGAATTACGTTCTGGTAAATAGATGGATATATTGTAGGAATTCGAAATCGAAGAATATAGGGATTTCTTAAGTTTCCGGAAAACGACGAATAAAGCGAGAATCAAAGAGACTCAATTGAAGCGCAAACTCAGTATTCTGTATATTAAATATATAGGAGAAGGAATAGCGAAGCATGTAAGAAATCCTGTGAAGCTCTTATTACGTCTTCTGTTTAATGGTATGTTGCCGTCCAACCAGATGATTTGAATCACAAATTTAAGAGATCCTTTGAGAAAGTATCAAGCCAAGGTTAAACCTGCTGTATCTTCTCATGCACCTGGTCGTGTATCTAATTGGACACCAGATGAATTGCATCAACTCAGCAAAAATATCGATAAATTCTGTCAGGTAAAAATTATTTATTGTCATATTTTCCTTTAAAATTTGGCTAAGATGAAGTCTTGAATTGCCAAATAAGCTTCAAAATGGGTTTTTTATTATGATTTAATTGCAAATTTGACAATAACAATGTTCTTCAGGGTGTACAAACTAATTTACCACTTTTAAAGTTATTTTTATTCAAAGACCCCAAAAAATAATTTTTAATATTAAGTGAGCCTTGTATTATTTTTTAGAGCAATGTAACGTAAATATCAGGGAATATCGAACGAATACGAAGACTCATCATCTAATCGTTCAGAAATCTAAATAAATTTTATGACATTTCCTTATTATATTGTTTTCAAATATGAGTTACCAGTAAAAGTTAACATTCAAATTAAGCAGGAAGAACGATTCAACTCAATACGAATTCATATTGAATAACTTATTAATATATCGAATTTTTAAATATATTAATAAGTTGACATATAATTTCTTTAAAAATGTAATTTATTGGTTAAAAGGAATACTTAAGCCATGTTTAACATCTCGATGCACCAGAGAGATGACCACTACGAGTCCCCTCTTCTGTTTTTATTGACTTTTACTACAAAAGAGAAACGATCATAGAGGATGATATTCAAATATAACCATATAAATTTTACTAGTACGAAGTGTTTACAAAATTAGATTGAATACCCTGTAAAGTATGAAATATCTTTCTCTTTAAATAACATCAACACTTTTGCTCTAATTCCATTAAAAGTTTAAAAATAATTGCACGTTGCAAGTTTCCATGCTCTTTGTTGAAAATTGTTGAACCAAGAGTGTGATCTTTAAACCTGTCCCTAATAAACCAAAAACAAATTTTAAATATTATATATTACATCATACAGTCATGGGGTTTTAACCAGTTCGGTCGAATAAAAGTGGATTTCGTTTATGAAAAACAAATATTATATCATCGCATTTTTTTATGTCCATAAATATAAAAAATCTCAATATTTTAGATTTCTCTAAATTAAATACATTGTTTGCATTGATTTAACGAACGCATATATTCCTAATTCTTGGTTATACACAAATAACTATTTTGAAGTTTTTTGTAACTAAGGATCTTATTGTTTTAAATTTCTTTAAATTCTGTCGTGAGTTTAAATTTTATAATATTTTAACATCAAAATACATTTCTTAGCACGTTGTTAAATTTCAAACCAATTTATTGGTCTTAATTTGGATTTAACGGCAACTTTGTGGGCTTCGAAAGTATGAATATTTCTAGTTAATTTCAAGTTCAATCTATATCATTTAAGAATTTTTAGTGTTTTGATTATCTGTCACTTATCGTTTATTAAAATTTTATAGCGCTAAATGTATGTTTGTGTTTAATATTTAAACGGACCTTCAAAATATTAAAGTAGTTAAATACAGCATGATTTCATGATTGAAAATAAAATAAGCATTTTATTAGCCTTATTTTGTTTTCATTGTTCCAACCGATAGCCAAATATTCAAACGCGATGAGTCTACGACGATGTTGGTATATGATATATGCTCATTGTCATGCTTGAGTGTCTTGCTATCAAAATAATGTAAATTAGAACTTCACTTTCGGATTATCAGAATATGTCGTTAAAGGTCATTAATTATGTAAGCTAAACCGCCTTCGTATAGCATATAATTGTGAGTTGATTGGTTAATTTATCGCTTTCGAGTTTCAATCTTAATAAAAAGGTGATATAGTGTATAGCTTTGAATTTGATGACAATCTTGCACCTCCACATTTTGGATTTATCAATTGGATCGAATTTGAAATATATATTTGATCTTAACTGAACGAATCCTTATAGAAGGAACATAAAAAATTTCTGTAACTTATTATGATATTATGTGAATATATACAATCAAACTATGTCTTGATTCATGTTTTACTTATGCATTACTTACAGCACTCTGCTCAGTTAATGTTAGAGGGGTAGTTGTGTTGGAATTGTAGAAACGATATTAAGATACCTGTAACTAAATTAAGAATTTTTGATCTTTTTAATTTGTAAGTGTCAAATTATGGCAGGTGTTCATACCAGTATCATCAGAGATGTCTTCATGAATTACTAAAAATATTCTTGAGAACATATTCAAAAACCATACCCCTGCGTCAAATGTGATCATATATACATCTACGCGAATAATGTTTCTACTTGAATAATGATTTGCAGATACCATTCAATCTCTTACACGGATTCATTTAAAGTTGAAAAAACCCGTTAAATTAGGTGTGAAGTATCACGATCAACTTGACTCTTAAATCAGCGCTGTTGTGAATTTTTTGGCAAGTATTTTGTATTGAAATTATGAATCGAATATCGAGATCAAATTGTGGAAAAATAGCTCTTTTTTAAACCTGGTAAATAATTCGTGGTTAAATGTTGATATGAATAAGCTGTTTGACAGGTGATATGAAGCAATGGAGTAATGTTTATCCTGATGATTATTTTAAGAACATATAACATTCAAACTAGAGAGCATGGTATATCTGGTTTAAAATGCAACTGTTTTTGGTATGCTTATTCGCTTCAGCGACAGTTAGATTTAAATATTATTTGAAGTTTTATATTTTCCTTATCATTCAGACTCACCAAATCAATGATTGGAAGCAATTCATAATGGACTCATCAAAAGAAATGGTAGCGTTTAAAAAAAATACACAACTATTTAAACATCTCGGTGTTGCGTATTTAATATTTAGCTGAAGGACTTCCAAACCGATCATCCAAACATATTAGATATAGATGTCGCTACGACGTAACGAAAGTTCACGTAAAAGAAAAGTAATTTTGATATCGATTTCAGGTGGTGTGAAGAATCGATTGAAGAATTGAAATCGTAAAACGTTTATTTACAGACTCGTTGCTCAGCATGGCCGTAGGTGGGTTTTAATCGGAAAAATGTTAAATAAAACTCCAACGCTTTGTAAATCAAAATTTAACCACTTGAGAGTTGAACATAGCTTTGAGAGTATTGAGATGATGTTTATAAGGAAATGTTGGAAAATGGGAAAAAGCTGAATGCAAAAGATTACGAAAGGCCATAAGAAAGATCATGGATGTGCCAAGAAAAACTATAGTCTATAAAAACATTCCCTGGGTTCGTGTGAGTCAAATTCGTTAAAACTCGATCACCTAGCGATTGTAATACGCATTGGTATTTGGTGGTTTAATCAAGGTTAAGGACATTTTGCTGTTTGAAATTAGATAAAGCCGTAAGGTTTTCCGAGAAGGATTTTTATGACTTTCTTGTAAGGTATATTTTGTAGATAATGTTTCGAATTCAAGAATTAAATGTTGAGATTTGGGGCTCTATTGATTGGGAGCATTTGTGGGAATCATTTGATAAAGGGTATGAAAATATAAAAATAGATTTTGTACACCATCTCCCGATGCTTTGCGCAATAATATACGTGTTCAAATCAGGAGAAAATTCAATATAAAAATTGATCATGGAACCAAGGTCGATGGTAGGTCGTATCTAAGATTTAGAATTACTCGATCAAATATTCACGCTATGAAGATTCTAGATTCTTATATTATATTTTTTATTTATCTTTGTTCATAACTGATTGTTTTATATTATTTTTTGATTTTTGGTTTTTTCTATTGATAAATTAATACATAACAAATTTCTTTAAAAGAATTAATGAAATTAATTGACCCACATCCTCTTTGGTTACCGCAGTCTGCATTATGTTGTGAATAAATTATTTAATTATCAAAATTTTCATTCTACGTCCATTTGTTAGCTGTCCTAAATCTGAATTGGGCTTGGTTCCATTACAGGAATAATTAAATCTGAAAATTTGTACAAGTACACGATGTTTCAATTCAAGGATAATTAAATACCGACTTGTCATTCATCTAACAACATTTAAAAAGCTATTATAGTTTGATCTACGGCAAATACTTGCCAGATGACTTTCACTTACAAATATTGATATTTGAGAAATTTCCCATGATAATTTCGATATAGTCATAACTTTAATAAACCAGACTCGCTAGTTACATCAACAAATTTTCATATATTATGTGACGCTATCGTATATTCAATCGCTATACGAAATATAAACGATGTACTAATAATCTGTCAACTGCAGGAATATGTTCTAAACTATATGACAGTTGTTTTCACTACAAACTCTTTACGCATTATTTCTTAATTTGAAAACCAAAAAAAATTTAGTCAATAAAAAACGGATCAATGTTACTGCTCATTCACAACCAAAATTATACGATAATTTACAGGAATATATTACGGTTTCTCTACTATTATTTCTAAATGATTTTTTGAAATGTTTTTTTAGACCATTAGAATGAAATCGTAAAATATCTCCATTTCATTGATTTGTACCAAAATAAATGTTTTTGATTAAAAAACGTAGTTTAGGGGCAAGGATGTCATTTCTAGTACGTAACTTTAATGCATCGGATTTTTAAACAAATATCCTCTGAATACTAGGACATCAATTAACGTCTAAAAACGACTATTTTACTAATATATTTCAAAATTTTTGGCCTTTATATTTATCCTATAATTAAAAAAATTCATTCCTTAAAGATTCGATACGTTATACAGAAATATTTTGGCGTGTATTAAAAAAATATTTACAGTAAAATACCACCGATATGACCATTATAGTGCCATTAAATATATCATATTCAAGATAATTTTTAAATTGTTATAGATTTTATTTATCTAAACTCGATGAGTTAGAAACAGTTAGAATGATTTATCGCCTATGCTACGGTAGATGCATATATCTATTTGGATGCAAAGATATATGTTTATCTATTTTGTTGTTTTGAAAGTAATTTCATAAAGTAAAATGAATAAGATATACGAGTTTTTCGTAAAATGTTTTTTGATTTCTATTCAATCAAACGGGCGGAAATCGTTTTTTATGTATCAATCTTGCAGTTACCTGATTTCAAGATGAAAAAACTTCTGATTTTATCCGGCCTAATCGGAAACAATTTGTAGCATACGTCAACATATTTATCAATACTTAACCGCCTTTGACGACTGTGAAAAGCAGGACAACTAATAATACGAATTTTCCGGATCTCTCATATACAAATATTCAGTAGAATACGTTCCAGGTCACGTTAATATTCACTTTCGAATCAGTTCAAAATGACCTAATTTGTGTTATAGTTTAATTCTCATCATAATATTTAAGTGTCAAAAATTATTAAGGTTTGGAAGGTAATGAGCATGAATATAGAATTCTTTATATTCTATTTTTTTCTCATATATAATTATCTGTAAGGTCATATTGTATTTTTATGAGTCTTTGGATAATATTGATTGCAGTTCGTCACTCTTACATTTTAATGAGTGTTTTAAATAAAAAAAATATTTGTCAAATAAATCACATAATCAGTGATTAAACGAATTATTTAAAATTTGACAAGTCGGCGTATTCGGCAATTTGAGCAAGAATAATCTTTATTGCCCCTTGTAGATTTTTCAGATAGATTTGCTCCTGCATTTGTTCATCTTAAAATTTTTTAAATATCATATACCTATTTTTGATGATAGTAGAGTTCTGCTTCTCTGCATTGTCATTTTGAATAATTTTTGTACTCATGTCATGTAATCCTACGCGTTTTTTATATCCGCACCTGAGTAACTATGTCATACTATGTTT
>JWZT01003712.1:217506-230481 GCA_000827895.1 Thelohanellus kitauei
GTAGTGTGTTACGCATGAACGGGGTCTTAATTTTGTGTGATCGCTAAATTTCCTGCCAAAATTATAGCAGCCACCATATGCTCTAAGTTTTTTAAAAAATCCATGGCAAAAAATGTGTGTTACAAAGGTCCAACCCCAAATTCAACAGATGGCGGCTTTCTTAAAATCTCCAACTTTACCCCTTTTCCAACCCAAAAGCTTAGTTATGGCCGTGGTAAAATGAAATTGTAATCGTAAAAGTCAAAACTAAGTGAAATTATGAGAGGACTAAGTTGAAGTTTCAAAAACGAATAGAGGTTTAAACCCTGTAAATTGTCCATTAGGAAACAGGTGATGGAAATCGACATTATAACTCGACTAACCACCAATTGAGGCCCTAAAGGTTTTGTGAAGCAGTAGGATGTAAAAATACATATTCAGGCATATTACCATGTGGGCTTAACGCAGAGAGCGCTCCGAGTCGCTAAGAAAGACCAGTTTTACTGCTCTTGATAGGCGTCATTTGTGGGCTCATAGGACACGTTTGAGCATTCCCTAACAAAACCTACGGTCTTGATTCTGTCCACTAGATCAGAGATGCATGACCAGCATTCGCTATAGTGTGATAACTATAAGCTAATTTGGTTTGGTTATTCTTCCTAATTCGAGTAAAATCTTTTCGGTACAAGATGTTTACTGGTTAATAAATTGTCACTGTTAAATTCCTTTGGGAATGAATTATAGTGATCTTTAAAAGTCAGATATTAAAAATAACATATAGGACGAATTTTGATTTAAAAACATGGCTCAATTTCCTGAATGCAGTTGATACAACCATCCACTCCTATGGATCCGGTATCCACATCTCAATATTTTTAATGTTACATATTTCGCGCCGTTCAAATCTGTCTTGTGCTCTTAAGTCTAAGGGGAAAATCATTGTCGGACTGAACTAGGACATTGCTGATATTTGTTGGAAAAATTAAAACCCCTTTCAAAATCAATCAAAAACTACATGCATAGAAAGGTATATTATTTGACACTCCTATCCTTTTATGAAAATTTACAATATGTAGCTTGTTCTTTTTCACGTGGGGTACATCAATATCTGACTTCTTACAACATGATAAAAGCAAAAATAAATTTGGCATTTTATAACCTCCTCAAAAAAATGAGATTTCTTAGTACGTGAATTAGCCTCACATTATTCTTCATTTCAATCAAAAAACATCAAAACAAAAGAGAAAATCAGATTGAAAATACATGAATATAAGTATACAAACCTAAAAACTTAAAGTTTCGATTTTTTGTGAGCGATTGCATCAATAATAGGTTGGCGTTTCATCGCAAAATGCTTCTTCACTAAGTTGATATCATGTAGTTTATCAGATTCAGAGTCTTCAAACCGCTGAATCAGGGTAGAAAGAGGCAATTGTTTAAGCTGAAATAACAAAAAGACTAACAACGTTAAGATCGACATTTCCAATTTTGTCAAACGGAATACTTCTGAAAATGTTATCATCTGATAATTCGATTTCTTTCAACTTGCTGACATCCCTTGAAGTTAAATTCAGGCTCTGTGTGAACTTTTCTTTAGAAAAAACTCCAGTTTCCTGATCTTCGTTTACCACCATTGTCCCTGATAATAATCTAATATAACCTTCTATGGATTCATGCTCAATGAATGTATTTTGCCCCATTTCTTGATCTTCATTCGTCCCTGATAAAATGATTATAAAACCACCGGAATCCTTAACAATAAAGGTATTGGAATCCTGGTTCTCATCAGCAGATTCATCAGACTCGAACCCATCCATTTTAGCAGTTTGAAATATTGTGTCGAAACCCACAAAGTGTAGATTTGCTAGTTGCTCTATTTCTTCAAATTCGTCCATCTCACTATTTTCAGAATTTTCATCCTTCTACAATAAGATATCGGGACACCTTTCCGTTCTTACGATTATTTAGTTCAGTTATCAGCTTAACCAGACAAAAGCTATTTTTGTATTTAGAAATGAAAGGATGCTAATTAAGCGCGCCCAAACCCTTAATAACTGTGTCGAATTGGAGCGATCTTTAGGAGTTTTGCGAAGACATTCACTCACAAACTTGATGAAATTATCAGAAAATTTAGAACTGTCAGCAAATGAGGGCGACGGGAGGTTCGGTATCATGAAAATAGCACGCATAGGATTAAGTTCATAGAAGGGTGGCCTGCCCTCTGCCATTTCAATACACGTTATTCCAAGGGACCAAATATCGGCTTTATACTCGTAGCCATCCTCTTGAATCACTTCCGGTGCCATCCAATAAGGTGTCCCAACAACGGTAGATCTTTTAGCGATTGTTTCCTAGTTTAGTTCAAGCCAAACGTTTATTTGCCCAGAAACGCCAAAATCAGCTATTATTAAACTTGAAACAACCTAATTTTGCAGTCCCATCGTCAGAAAGTAAAATATTTGCTGCCTTAATATCTCTGGATCAAGTTTAATTTAACCGATGAAGTTTCCTACGCAAATGTAAGTATTCGAGACCTTGAAGAACATCAGAAAGTATGCGCCCGATTTGCTCCTCGGAGATCTGTCAGTCACGGAAGACACACAGTTTTTTTGAGCACTTTCATGACATCAAGAACTGAACCCGCAGCACAGTACTCCATGATTATCTGTATTAAAGTAAAGAAAACATGAAGTATCGACTTTTCGTAATAACTTCCGAAATATTTAACAACATATTTACTGTTTAGAAATACGCAAACCTGTCGCATTGTTGCATTATACTGATTTCTTTGATAATTTCTTTGATATCTGAACCAAGTGAAACTTGTTTGATAGCCACAGTAGTGTCAGATGAAGCGTGAATAGCTTTAAAAACTGCCCCATATGACCTTAATCATTAATCTTACGAACCCCTTCCCCAATTTATCCATAAGCCTGAATGAAGCTGAGAGCGGTTTTTCTAGTTCTTCTGCAGTTAACTTGAATGGTTTATATGATCCAGTTCGTCTATAGGATTATCATAGTTTTTACCCTGACATCTTTCACAACTCTAAAGGCAACTACAGAGCTATCCGATAAATACCGAAGTTTAAAGTAAGATTAATGATTATGTTATTAAGAGTAAACACAACCGTATTAACTAGAAAGTTGTGAAAAAACCTGTAGCTTTAAATTTCAATTAATAATCCTTATTTCTGTCTGGTTGAGATACGTTTGATGAGGCTTACAGAAAGTCTATACTGTAACTGGGGTTCGGGAAATTCCAACACCGGGTTAGCTAATCATAAATGTTGTTTTAAAACTATTCATTAATCGTAGGAGGCTAAGCGTTATTAATGGATCAAATTTTGTACTGGGAAATTAAGATACTTTGTTCGATGGATGTCTTTTGATAATTTGTAAAAGTATTTATACCTAGCCCCGATAAAAGCCGAAATGTTAAAACACATGCAGCCTGAGTTTAGTAAACAATATTAAACCGAATGTAGGGCTTCTATTCGTGAAAAATGTAAGAGAATAATTATATTATCGAAGAATATTTGTAAATGATATATTACTTTAGAGCAGAAGTGAGGTGAGTTTGAATAGCGAAAAGAAAGCGAGGATATATCTAAATGTGAATTAAGCGTTTATATTCATTTTTAATTTTTTATAGATACTCTAACAATTCACAGATTTAATTATTTAATAAATAAATTTAACTTATTTTCTCCTAAAAAAAATACAGAGGGTGTCTCAAATTCAACACTACCTTGAATTTTCTTAATTTTTTAATGAAAACTCTTTTCTAATATATTTGGATAAGAATAAAGTATATTATTAGGAATTTAATACTGATGTTATAAAAATATCGTGTCTTTTAATATCTTAAGAGATATTTTTAAATTGCTTGACTTCGGTTTTACCAAGTAGTCGTTTAAAAAACTTTGAATTTGTATCATATATGATCTGATATAGGCTTTATTTTTTTTGTTTATCATGAAATATTAAAGAAATTCGCGTTCTATAACAAGCAAATTGTAATAAACCTACACAAAACTTCGATTAATTTCTAAAAACGGCGCCAATGCGTGCATTGGCAGATTAATGTGTACGTTTTTTGGCCGTAAAAGAATATTTTTGAAATCTGGTAAAGTATCCGCTCCCTTGTACTTTGTATTAAATTTAATGTTCGATTTAGAAATAATACTATAAACAGTCATCGTTTTTTTTAATTATATTGTTGATTTGACATGATTGTATTATAAAAAACTTTCTTTGTCAGTTTTCACGATCTAATTACCGATACTTTGATGGGGTTTTTTATTGCTGGCCCAATATCATAGTTTGGTCCTGCTTTCATGTATTGAATTATTGTTGCACTCCTAAAGTTAAGCATGAAAAATTATAACGTTTTATTAAACAATCGATTCATATCGTTCTGTATCCTACCAATGATTCCCCTTAAAAGAAATATTAATACGATTTTTAACAACGAAGATGCTGCCATTCAGGACCTCATTTCGAAAATAATAGTCAATCAACCAGACCGTTTTCCCCTCTACATTTGACGGGGGGGGGGGGCAGTTCGTTTGGCTTGTAGACACGACAGGGATATTTGAAAAAAAAACGGCAGAAAAAAATGTCACTGTTCACGGGGACATCCTAAAAATCTAAACAAAAGATAATCGAGATAATAGAAATATCTGAAGCCCATTTTATTGATTTTCTCTCGAACTCCTATGGTGCCGGAAAAGACGTACAAAATCTTTGGAGTCGGATAGTATCTGCGTTTCGAGGAGTTATACTTTATTAATTTTTAAGGAAGGTAGACATCTCGGCGCAAGCGGTCGAGCTCAGTAGTGTTGTACGAACAAAATATTATTGCTATGTTTATAACGTAAGCCACTCTATAATTTGTCCTTTTAGGTATATATGTCTTTATTTATTTATGTTTATTTCTGAGAAATTATGGTTTGATTTAACCTAATCGCTAATTTTATAGTTATTAAGAAAGGTTTAAAATTAAATGAACAATATTCATTTGAGAATGTAGATTTGATTGCCAATTGGCATTAAGATTATTTTGAATAAAACAGCAGCGTTATACTTATTCTCGAAATTCAAATGATATGCCAAAGTCATCCCCAAGAACCCTGATAGTAGATAATGTTGAGATTTTTATTGTTTTCTGATACAAATGCGCCTAAGGAGGGATAAATTATAACTATGCCCATTGCTAACGAGTAGTTTAAAAACATATCATTTTCAATTACTTTTAAATAAAGATAATGTTGTGATACTAAGAAATTATTTTAGACGAACTCTTAACTACTTTATGGATGAGTGTAGTCGGACTACATAATGTGGGCTATTTGAGGGTGTATCAAGCATAAATATTGTATAACATGTAAATATCACCTTTTATCTATTGATATTCGGCTAGATATCTCTGGTTATTGTTTTCACCAGAATTTAGAAAATCCCATATTGTCTATATGTTAAAATTAATCATGAAAAAACTATTCATTTGATGTTGTTATACTAATTAAAAAATGTAATCCAAAAGCATTTTCATGGGTATTTAAATAAATGTGTTGTGAAAATTAAACTATATGCCGTTTGTATAACATTGAAATGTGCCAATACTGGAAAGCGTGGATGTATTATGCTACACCTTTAAGCTTGCTTGATGTAAATCCACATAATTCACGAATGAAAAAGTGTTAACATCTAAATAACTAAGCACACGCATTAAAGAATATCCACGAAAGAGTCATGTTTTTGTATCACTTGGTAAATTGATCATATTAGTACTTTTTACTTATATCAATTAATATATACTGCCTTTTAGATAACTTGGTTGGATAATTTGATTGAACGAAATGAATAAATTCTAAGATAATTTTGATAATAAAATAAATTAGACTTTGAAATCAGGTATTCATTTGCATCGATCTGGGAAAATCTCAGCGCCAGAGTCTGTATTCGTCGATTCTGAAATCTTTGATGAGTTGATTGACGCTGTATAATTGAGTGGCGTCAATCTTTAGGTCTATAATATTTTGTTCACTTTTAAGAACTTCTAGAAAGACAAATATATTTGGGTGCCCAGCAGAGGCTAATGATGAAAATGGACGGTGCCACCCCTCTACATTGTTGTTTGTTCTGCCTAAGTCGTTCAGAACACAGTCGTATTTATTCCAAATTTTGATAGACAATCGTGGTACCGATCGAGCTGTTCTATGGAAGCGACCATTAAAGTTATCCTCGAAGTAATCAAGGATAAGACGGAGAGTATTTATTAAGCCTGCCAAGATAAACAATCTTCAAGATTTTATTAAATATTCTATCACATTTTTAATTGGGGAGAATGCCAAAGCTACGAGCATTTTCAAACAAGATTTATCCTTGCATTATTGTTATATTCTATAACTAAGCCCTCTGATTGTATCTTTCTTCATAAACATTGTCGAAATGAAATAAAAGCATCAATTTATATGGGTATATGGATATGTCGATTTATATGCTGCGATGAAGTCAAGGTCAAAATCACACGTTGCTGACGAAAATACACGCGGTATAATTGAGAAAATATTTCGCAACACTCGTTCATAGCATTCTTAATTTTTTTTGCTCCATAAGAATCAAGAGGCAGGGCAAAACAGAATCATATACCTGCGTGTAGACAGAAAATAATTAGAAAAATATACCCGGAGCTGTTTTAATTGGCGTAAAAATATATATTATCGGAACCATTAAGAATTGTTTTGCAGGATTCTGTGAAAAATATGATTCTTTCCCTCTTGGTTGATTTAAATCAGCGAGCAAAAATTGTTACCCATGGAGAGATATTTGGTATTGAAAGAAGGGGATATTAAAGCTTGCAGCGTCGTTAGGATGGTAAAAGAGTACCTTTCTCGTGTTAGTATTCTTTGGATTGTTTGATATCAGGAAGGAGTTCAGATACGGTATAATTGATTAAACTTTTTACTAAAGAAGCAATTAATCTTGGTGTCGATGTAGTTGCTATCGCCTGGATCTGCATTTCAGACATTATTCCTCTCAATTGGTTATCGTTTGGAGTTGAAGAGTGAGTGATCAGTTGGTGGGACAATATTTGCAAAAAAGCTATAATCTGTTCTTATATGGAATCGCCAATATTTATAAGCACACCTTTAGGACGTTCTATTTTTATTACGTTTTATTCAGCTTACTTTTCTTTATTGGTTTGCCATGAAATCTTATAATCAATGTTTAACCAACTTCCAGTTAAACTAGAGACATGAAACTTGGCACAGATTCAGGGTAGGTGACAATGCATGATCATGAAAAAAAATCACTAAAAATTCAAATTTAAACAAGTCGATTCACTGTCACGTTATATTTCGCACGCGTATAATTGGTATTTCATAGCAGGGCATAATTCACCGGTTGTAATAAAATGTAGCTTTATAATTTCAAAAAAATACAGGGTTTTTCGATAAAAATGGAAATAAATAAGAATTAAAAATTAGGATGATCAGACCCCACAACTATCCGAGAATACAAGCAGGACAAGAACGTATAAAAGTATATCCAATGAATGCCTCCCACCTATTGCAAACGCCATATCCCACAATAACTCTCGGTAATGGTTAACCTGGTGAATTATATCATTTTCAAGGAGTTCGTTTATTTTTTGTTCGATAAAATGCCGGTAGTGGATTGGGACTTGTCTCGGCCGTTCTTTGCAAACCTGATCGGAAAGTAGATCAATTTTATGAAATGTTTTATTGGTTGTGCCAGGGAGTATTCCGAAAAGGTTTGTATATTCACGAACGAGAGGTACAAGATAATTGGGGACATCGGGTAGTTTAATAGATTTATTATTGAAGTCTGGGATTTCAGAATCATCAAAATTTTTTTCTAAGATTGGGCTGCTTTGAACAATTGCAGCCACCTTTTCTTGAGACTGATCAGACCCCTCGGCGTCTGAAAATTTAAGGTTTATTCCAAATTTCTTCATAAAGTCGATTCCAAAAATACATGCCCGAATCAAATTTCTAACAACATAGAATCTCAAAAAAGTGCATTTATTTTTAAAATTAACTTTTAGTTCTATCAATCCTTCAACGTTTAAAGGGGTTGAACCGGCCGTTCTGATCGTTTGTGTATCCTGAAATAATGACATATTGTTGAAAAATTTAATATATATGTGAAAAGACAAAAGCGAAATCGAGGACCCAGTATCTAATATTCCTTGAATACGGACATTATTTAGTAAGGCCTCAATGCAAGGAAGATTTTCACCATCGTTAGTAAATGTAAAATATGAGCACTTACTTCGGTCGTTATCGGATCTATTCATGTAATTCTTATAACTTCTGCAATGGCGTTTGTAGTGACCGATCTTTTTGCAGAAATAACATTGAATAGTGGCTCGTGTTTGAGGTCTTGATCCAGAATAATCAATAGCGTTAGCTTCCGGCTGATTTACCATGGATATTGTGTTTAATTTCTCCGATAGCACTTTTATTTCGTTAGAAAGTTTATCGAATCGATCGTCGGTTTCCACCTGAATCGCATTACAAGGCCTAGCAGTGTAAAGGCTTTTCGCAATTGATGTCTTCATGCATATAGATATTGCCTCATCGATTGTTGTAACTGATGATTTACAAACCACGGATTGGGCCATATCAGGTTCAATTTTTTTAAGAAAATGCTGAAGATACAACACCTCTCTTTGTTCGACTCCAAATGTAGGGTAACTCAAATCTACCAATTGCTTCACCCTGATGCCAAATGCAACAAAGTCCTCGATTGGTCCTTTCGCCATAGAGTCGAGTTCGAGCAGGGACTTCTCTGGAGCTTGACTGAACCGAGAGATCAGCATCTCTTTTGCCTTTCCATATGAAGATTGTACATCACAAGGAAGAGACATGAAATATTTGATTGCCAACCCGTCTAAAAAGACAGGCAAATAATTTGACAGTTCCTCCTCCTTGAACTTTCCCAAAGCCTTCATGCATCGTTCAAATTTCCAACACCAGTCTGGGAAGTCCCCTTCTGAGAAATTCTTCACGGAGTTCAATAAACTCATCCGCTACCAGTGTAAATCACAATTGTAGTTGTTAATCTAATAAGCATGCGTATTCATGTATGTATCTATTACATTCCTCCCCTCATTATTGGGAAGATCTATCAGAGGGTTCCCAAATCGATCCGGAGGTTTATGAACTCTTCTTGGGTATCTCGGTACTATTTCATCTTCAAATTCAGGTTTCGGAAAATGCCAATTTACCGCCTGTTGCCTGGTTTCGATTAATTCTTGCAGGTCCGGTTTGATGCGGTTCTTATTAACTGTCAGGGATCTACGTTTTGATTTGTTGCTTATGCGGACAACAGAGCCTTTATCTTCGTCTATTATCCAGCCTCGTTCCCAAACAGGGGAAATCTTGCTCACCGGTGGAATTCTTCGATACACTCTCTGTCCTAGTTTGTATTCATCATTACGAACCTTCTTTAACGCATCGTAATATAGTTTTTCTTTTCTTGCATTTTCATTCAGCTCGCCTTCAATGATATCATGGACACGCGCCCTAGTCAGGTTCACACCATATAATGCTGTCCAATAGTCAAAAATTTTGCTTGCTGGCTCCAATATGTGGGTTTCAGGTTTTCTCCCGTAAAGAGCTTCAAAAGGGGAAATTTTTGTGCTCGCATGTTTCGAGGTGTTATAGCTGTAAGCCACAAATTTCAGGATTTGATGCCATTCACACTCACCAGCGATTTTCCGGAGTATGTTTACTATCGATCGGTTTGCTCGTTCCACGAGGCCATTGCCTTGTGGATGGTAGGAGGTGGTACGGGATTTGTCAATTCCGAAGGATTTACACATCTGTTGGAATGCAAAAGATTCAAAATTTCGGCCCTGGTCAGAGTGTATCTTTTTTGGTAAACCGAAAAAACAAAAGGTTTCAAGCATTTTCTCCACGACATTTTCGGTAGTTTGGTTTATTAATGGGTGCACCACAAGCCATTTTGTGAAATAGTCCTGTATTGCAAGGACGTATCTGTATGGCCCAGACTGGGGAAGTTCCAGGATGTCTATTGCAACAGCTTCCCATGGTGACATGCAAACCATTGGCACTAAGGGATGAAAAATTGTTTTGGTTGCCGCTTCACAACACTTCTGACATTTCTGGCAATATTCCAAAGTATCCCGATAGATTCCTGGCCAATATCCAATATTTTTTACCCTGTCTAATGTTTTATCATATGACAAATGGCCACAGCTTACTGAATCATGGCAAAACCTCAAAAATTTGTTTCTAAATATTTTAGGTACTATAACATAGAGTTTTTCGGGTTGATCAAATGAGGTTGGATATTTCCGATACAGAATTCCATCGACCACAACTAATTGATGGGAAATTTGTTTATAACGTTTAAATATAGATGAAGTACACTGTTCTTTAAAATTGGTGTCGACGTTGTTTTTACAAAGTTTAAGTCCCATTCGTATTTCTTCATCATTGCTTTGAGCCTCACGTAACTGTTCATTGCTAAATAACGGGTCTTGCTCAGTTAAGCAAGAGATTCTAGATAGAGTGTCCGCGGCTGTATTTTCCACACCTTTACGATAAACAATATCAAATTCATATTCTTGTAATTGTATCAACCAACGCTCAACTCTAGCGTTCCGCGTTTTATTGTTGGTGATCCACTTTAAAGGTTCGTGATCGCAGTATAATTTAAAACGTCGACCACATAAGTACTGCCTAAATTGTTTTAAAGCAAATAGGATGGCCAAAAACTCTAACTCATAGGTTGAATATTTTTCTTCGCAGCTATTCAGTACTCTTGATGCAAACGAAATGACCCTCCCCTCTTGCTCCAGAATTGCACCGATCGCCTTATTACTAGCATCAGTCGAGACAGTAAAATCTTTTGATGGATCAGGGTATGTGAGAACTGGCGGATTAATTAAACTCTCTTTTAGTATTTCGAAAGCCCTTTGACAGTTTTCATCGAAACAGAAATTCTCTTCTTTTTCTGAAATTTTGTGCAGCGGGTGAGCGATATCAGCGAAGTCTTTGATGAATCTTCGATAATAGTTGGCTAGTCCTAAAAATTTTTTGACATCCTGTGAATTCACAGGGGTTGGATATTCTAAAATTGTTTGTATTCTTGAAGGGTCGAGTTTCATTCCATTTTTATCAAATACGAACCCAAGATAGGAAACTTCATTCAACGAAAACTTGGATTTTTCGGCATTTATGGTTAATTTCGCATCGGATAGAGACTCAAATACTTTTCGCAAATGAAGTAAATGTTCTGACTCTGTTTTTGAAAATACGATGATGTCATCTAAGTAAACAAAGACGAAAGGTAATCTTTTAAATATCATATTCATTAATCGTTGGAAGGTCCCTGGGGCTCCCGTTAAGCCAAAAGGCATTACTTTGAATTGGTAAAGACCATATTCGGCTCCAAAAGAGAACGCTGTCTTTTCAACATCGTCTGGATGGATTGGTATTTGCCAATACCCTGACTTTAGATCAATCGTTGAAAATACGCGACAATTTTTTAGTTTATTAAACACATCATTTACGAACGGTATCGGATATGAGTTTTTTTGTGTTATTTTATTTAATTTTCTGTAATCAATACATATGCGAATTTCTCCATTTTTTTTTGGAACGTAGACTGCTGGCGCGCAGAACGGGCTGTTACTCTCGGATATTATATCATTTTCAAGGAGTTCGTTTATTTTTTGTTCGATAAAATGCCGGTAGTGGATTGGGACTTGTCTCGGCCGTTCTTTGCAAACCTGATCGGAAAGCAGATCAATTTTATGAAATGTTTTATTGGTTGTGCCAGGGAGTATTCCGAAAAGGTTTGTATATTCACGAACGAGAGGTACAAGATAATTGGGGACATCGGGTAGTTTAATAGATTTATTATTGAAGTCTGGGATTTCAGAATCATCAAAATTTTTTTCTAAGATTGGGCTGCTTTGAACAATTGCAGCCACCTTTTCTTGAGACTGATCAGACCCCTCGGCGTCTGAAAATTTAAGGTTTATTCCAAATTTCTTCATAAAGTCGATTCCAAAAATACATGCCCGAATCAAATTTCTAACAACATAGAATCTCAAAAAAGTGCATTTATTTTTAAAATTAACTTTTAGTTCTATCAATCCTTCAACGTTTAAAGGGGTTGAACCGGCCGTTCTGATCGTTTGTGTATCCTGAAATAATGACATATTGTTGAAAAATTTAATATATATGTGAAAAGACAAAAGCGAAATCGAGGACCCAGTATCTAATATTCCTTGAATACGGACATTATTTAGTAAGGCCTCAATGCAAGGAAGATTTTCACCATCGTTAGTAAATGTAAAATATGAGCACTTACTTCGGTCGTTATCGGATCTATTCATGTAATTCTTATAACTTCTGCAATGGCGTTTGTAGTGACCGATCTTTTTGCAGAAATAACATTGAATAGTGGCTCGTGTTTGAGGTCTTGATCCAGAATAATCAATAGCGTTAGCTTCCGGCTGATTTACCATGGATATTGTGTTTAATTTCTCCGATAGCACTTTTATTTCGTTAGAAAGTTTATCGAATCGATCGTCGGTTTCCACCTGAATCGCATTACAAGGCCTAGCAGTGTAAAGGCTTTTCGCAATTGATGTCTTCATGCATATAGATATTGCCTCATCGATTGTTGTAACTGATGATTTACAAACCACGGATTGGGCCATATCAGGTTCAATTTTTTTAAGAAAATGCTGAAGATACAACACCTCTCTTTGTTCGACTCCAAATGTAGGGTAACTCAAATCAACCAATTGCTTCACCCTGATGCCAAATGCAACAAAGTCCTCGATTGGTCCTTTCGCCATAGAGTCGAGTTCGAGCAGGGACTTCTCTGGAGCTTGACTGAACCGAGAGATCAGCATCTCTTTTGCCTTTCCATATGAAGATTGTACATCACAAGGAAGAGACATGAAATATTTGAGTGCCAA
>JWZT01003713.1:30630-47925 GCA_000827895.1 Thelohanellus kitauei
GCACTCTTTCCTATGATCAGTAGCTTTCGTTTGTCAGTACCTGACATATTTGTACAGCATAACACAGTAATGCGCTCCATCGCCTTGTTATAACCAAACAGTGAAATGTGTGTATAGCATAAGGAACCGTCTGGCGTAGCACGATAATATAGGCCGGGTTCATCAGCATTTTAAATGTCATCAGCACCAAAATTATCTAAAAAAGTAGGAGCTTTCGTGGTTTTCCACTGTTCGGCACTTTCATTGTCGGAACTGCCCTTTTCATACTGCGCTTTTTTAAATTTAATATTGTCTTGTTTTCCGCTGCGATAACCAACTATCAGTTGCTTTGAAATCGTTGCGACGTCGTTTTTTATCTAACTCCTCTGACTTTGCCTTCAATATTGGGCCGTTGATATTTACGCCTTTGCCACTTACAATAGAAAACCATTGATCTAGTGCTTCTTCGACCTCTGGATCCTTCCCCTCGCGTTTTCTTTTGAATGTTCCTGCTTGTCCTTCTTGTAAAACCAATTCCTAACGCAGTTGACTTTCTTGTCGTAAAACACGCGATATGGTAGATTTTGGTACACCAGTTATCTCAGCGAGCCGATGATAACTTGTAATTAGTGACTGGCTTTTATTTTATCTATCAAAGGAATTTTACTGGAGAGTGTGATATCATTTCTTGTCATTTTAGGATGGGTGAAATTTTAGAAAAATAAATTCGTCAAAAAATAAGTTCATGTGCGAGGTGTATTGGTTACTGAATAAATATGCAACAATTGAGACAGTCGTTACGCGCTAGGTGTATTGGTAACTGAATAAGATCGGCTTATGTAGCGCTGATCAGCTGTGAGACTACACATCATATCAAATTCTCTCTACATATTTTTTCTCGAGAATATGTATAACATAATATGTATTGTGATCTTAAATTTAGTGTCCCAATTAAGCGGAATTTTGTCCCAATTAAACATAAATTTACTGTTGGTTTCTTGGTTTTGATTCTGTTCTTTGAGATTTGTCCCAATTAAGCGGAATCGACTGTACTTATATTCCAAAATCCTATTTAATTTGAGATTCGAACCATTCCTGTGACGAAAATCTAAATACCAGAGACGCTCTTCAATTACCTAGGAGGGATGATGTTTTAAGTTTTGATGTCTTCAACTGAATTATTCTTGTGTATAATGCAAAAGGATTCATCTTTTATAGTTTGTTGGAACTTAGCATTTTTATATTAACCAAAAATTTTCACGAAAATTATGTTATTGATTTTGATGATTTAAAGTTGTCAAAAAGCATCATGTGAACGGCAAGTATTATAAAAGAATTTTAGGTAATCAAGGATTCATTAAATTTCAAGCACTTAACTTGAGTGATTTGATCTACACATGTGTCCATCATTTACAAAGAAATCCCATCATAACCTTCACTATTTCATGTTGTAATTTACGTTACTTTAAATAGAAGTGGTATTTGATTTGTAACAAAATGTTTTTTAGGGAGAGGCCTTGTAAATTGCTATGATAAACATCTACACAGGGTCACATAATCATTCGTAGAAATAGAAGAACACCTATCCGTCGATATATGAGGCGCTTTATTTACACGGTTTTTATCTCAATTGTTTTGTAATTCGATTTTTGCGTAGAATGAATGAATGCGATTCACGAAATGATTTTTAATTGCAATCAGTAACCTAGGCTAAAACGGTCATTTACAAATACAAACTTTAAATACCAAAACAAAGATAAAAATATTAAAAGAGAAGCAATTGTAGTTTTGATTTTTAGCAATTGTTCATTTGATCTGTTTCAGAATCTCTTTCTCGTATTTTGAAATTCGTGTGTTGTTAGCCTGGTAAGTAGAAGTACTCTATTCAAAACCAAGATATATGCTAAATAAATGTTTAATAGACAAGTTTTTATCGAACGAAAAAGTAATATAGTCCAAATCGAAGAAATGTAAAAAGAGGTACTCAAAACCAAACAAATGAGGATCACAGATTTCATTGAATCAACAAAGACAGACAACGGTTTGTCTTACGAAGAACTATAGACGGGTGGAATGAGCTGAAACGAATATAAATTACCACTCGTTTTTAAATCCTGGTGAATACGATAGGTTTATCATTGAACATTTCTGAATTTATGTGTATTAATTAAATATTTGTTTTAGCTTGTTCCACAAAGGTGTTTTTTAAATAAATTAGGATTAAATATGAACGAAGTTGAATGTTACACAATTAAAAATTTTTATTTCGAACCTTTTAATCAGGGGAAAATATACTCCGGCTCTTATGAAATTATTGTCTCATTTTACATTGTTTAAAATTAAGTGGAACCAAAATGTATTTTTACATACATTCTTGGTATCGTTTAACAAGGCTTCTGGGGGAATGCTTCCTCCATGTAAATCAAGGGATATGTGTATAAAAGAATTACATTGGCATTCCCTCAATAATACTATTCACGATCTGAAATTTTATATTGAAAAAATGCAGCAGAAAAATGATCATAAAAAGACGTTTTTTACAGGAATTGAATAAAAATGCGACGAATTAAAGGCAAAAATTTATTTTAGATATTCGGTCAAAATGGTTGTATAATGACGATTACTAACCATGAAAAAAGAATCAATATTGACAAACCCACCAAAATTAAGAAATTCTGGTCTGTCAAATCAAGTTGCAATTCATCGATAAAAACTTAAATATATGAAGAGAATTTTGTTTAGAATTCACAATATTCATGAATGAACTAACCAAAACGATGAATTCTAATAATCTTAGAGTATCCATCTTAAGGTCAATTATTTTATCAATGTATAGAGTATAATAACACCTAAACTCATGTTCAAAACTTACAAAAACTTTGATGGTAAATCATATTTAGTCTTCCTGAATATGGATTCAGATATAACTTTTCAGATGGAGTTATAACAGGTGACATTAAATCGATCGAATAAGATAAATTCATTTTTATAAGGTTTTACATCGACTAATAATTGTTCAAGTTTGGGATTTCTTCGAACAATTCTATGCGAGTAGCAAAATTCGAAAATTTCCTGATTGAGCCATTAAAGTGTAAAAATTTCCAATATTCCGCCAGTATATTTTCAGGCCAATAATATAAACAAATAAAAAAAAATACTTACTTGATGAATGGTTGTACATATGTAAAAATATCTTGAATTAAGGTTGAATGATACTTTGTTATCACACCTTTCCTGATAATCTTGATATATATTAGGTTAAGGGATTAAAAAGCCTCAAATTCGTGAAATAAAACAAAATTTAACATTTTTCAATAACTATTACAATTTAAAGTTTTTTATAAATCGTAACTGCAAAATTACATGAATGTCTTGGTCCACAAAAAATAAAAAGAAAATCATCACTGGGATGTTCAACACTATTTTTAGTATTGTCGCAAGAGTTTGTGATATTTTGAAATAAAATTTGTCCTTTTAAGGCAATATATCTTCGATTAATCGCGTTTATGTGAGCGCCATGGCTTAGGCCCAGTAAGTTTCGAATATGATTAACATTTAGGCATTCATACTATAGATCGAGGAAAAAACCTTACAAAACAACCCCTGATTGTTGTAAATTAAGGTATCAGAATAAATATATGGGATAAATGTTTAAGCTCCCTATCTAGAATCTCAACAAAAATTCCGTTATTTTGAAGGTTCTTTCCACGAAATAAGCCCTTAGAACAGGGTGCTCGCCATCATATTTGTAAATTCCCATTTCTGATTGGTCGATTTCAACAGTTTCCCATTTTCTCCATTAAACTGTCCTCAAAATCAAAGCAACTAGCGACAAAAGTCAGTCGTTATTTCATTTATCAAGTACAGTAAAACCTCGATTATCCGAAGTAATTGGGACCAAGGTTACATGGAGTAATGGTAGGTAAATTTGAATGCCAGTTTTGCAAACCAAAATAAATTACAAATTAAAAATACTAACTAGAATAAGATATTATTGGAATTATTATTGGAAAAATATATTCAATGTTAGCTTCTTGCTTCAAGACAAAAAATTAATGAATGCTGACAAATCGTGAAACTTTTTTGGATCCATTAATTGTGGGAAGTTATAATCGCCTTTCTCTTCACGCCATTACACTGAAACGTTCTTATAATCAACAACAGTAGAAGGGGAATCATCATCATTTTCTTCTAACATTTACTTTTTTTATGTGCTGTAGACATAATATAGAGTTTTTCGATCTACTTAATAATCCATGAAATCAACTTAATAAAAGGTGTAACAAATCAAAAACTTTTTGCATAGACCAGATAATAACTCTTTAGTCATATTCTGAATTTAGATTATTGAATATTCTCAAATCCAGCTGTTGTGAACAACTGTTGACCGAATTTTTTGCCGAACACCAAATAAAATTCGTGAATTCCAGCGAAAATTAGGGCAACGATATGAAACAGGAAGTAATTAAGGATGAATGCAACATTTTTTCGATTTTCAATTTTGACCCCATATCACTCCATGTTTTTTTGTAAATTTTACACGTTTTAAGGCATTTCTGAAAAAAATGTTTACATTAGGCTCATGCCTTGCAAGCGACAAGGCATTTACAAACTCAGAACAAAGTTCATGTTTATTTGCCACTATCCCTTTTTTGTCTTCACTAGACAACCTATTGCTCTTTTGACATTCTGTGATTGACCAATAGGTATATATCTAGTCAATTTTACAACTCTAACTTTGTTTTTAATTTGTCCATTGGTTCACGCCAACATTTTTTGGTCTATGGCAATCAGTTAAATTTTAGTTTTGCATTAATCGATTTTTTAGAATTTTAGAAATTGACAGAAAAATGCAAGTTGATTAAAAAAGGTTTACAATCCGCGTCTTGCAAGAAATATTTTTATGGCAACTTTTTCTAAGTTTGTTGCAATGTCTTCTAAGTTAGTTAAAGGATTCTTCAGTAGATCGAAACACCCGATATTTTATACTTGTATTAATCAAGGTTTATCGTTTCATCAGTCGAGAACGTTGTGCCAACGGAATTATATTGGCATGTCGGGATGGAAATTTGCTGTTTGAACTGAAACTACATGGTTAAATGGTTACAAACTGGATTCAGGTGTTCTGATTTTCAGAGTATACATGTTAAGCAAAATAACCTTGGTATGCACTTAAACAATAATAAAACTAAGGGTATAATCATCTCTTACACCTCGTTTTCATATCAATGAGAGCGTTTTGTACAATCAGCTAGTCCCATTTTTATCATTAACTTTCTTAAACGTTCTCACGGTTTCCAATCCTCTAACTCTGGCTACTCAACCTTCAAAAAACTAGTCTGTAGATCACATGCAACCAGATTTACTGTACATGATCAGGAAACAAACACCACAAGGCTCAAAAACGTTTTTAACATTCACAATTGTAGAGGCCTTGTTTCCAATTTATTAATAGATTCGCTTGCTAAATTGGAAAAAAATCGGCAATCATAATTTAATTAAGTAGCAGCTACCAGGAAAAAGGGTGTGAGAGGTGGCTATCAACACCTAGGTGTGATAAGAGCCAAAAAATCGTTTTTCCGTACCATACCATGTGAGCAACAAATAAGTCGATACGGCGCCGATTGATAACTTTAAAAGATTTTCAGATGGTTCCCTGTCGTGATAAGCCTGAAGATTTTTATACCGAGGTCGGCCCAGACTTTTTCGTTTACTTTAATATCACCCTTTCAAAAATCATAAAACTCAAGCATAAATCTGAGTTGAGAGTAGAGTTATCTTATTAATTGTGGGTACACTCCTTCACCACATAAACAGGTTTAACGATTGGAAATACCAGAATTGAATGGCGTGCCCATAACATCCGAGTCGTTAAAAAGAACGAATAAGCCCAAAGATAAACGAATATCGATGCAGATAGCACGCCGTTTGCGATTCATTAAACGGCCCAAAAGTTAAAATAATTATATTTTTAGATACCTGCATATCGCAACAATCATACGCAGGAATCCGTTTCCAATGCACTCCCTTGTCATTATTACCAGCAACTGTCCCTTGGCTTATCATAAACATTGGGCTTTCAATTGGTATTTGGTCACTCAATAAAGACGTAAGTAGTTTATTTCTTTATTCGAAAAACCTAATCTCATTGTTTATAATCCTTGCACGTCTATTTTATCTTGTTTACTCGCTTCATCTTTACAATGCTCTTGAGTCCTTGAGAGGCCACGAGCATTTACTCGTTCATCCACCTTAATGTTGTACTATCATATAAAATCAAGTTAGAAATATTTTCCTTTTAGATTATGATTAATTGATTGGAGTAAATTATTTCCAAGAAAGGCTTATGAGAATCATTGACTGGCATTTAAATTATAGCATTTTTTGAGCAATAAAATTTCAAATTAGCAAATGTAAGGTGCGAACCTGTTTTACCAAGCTCTAGTCAAATTTAAAGTAAACCAACTCCATCATGTGTTTTAAAGCTAACCAAACGCATCAATCTATAAATGCTTATTTTTTATTCATCCATGATCACATTATTTCCACTCAACTTCCAATAGTAGCCTGAGATAGATTTCCTAACCAAAGTAATCATATAGGTAGAAATCTACGTTTTTTAAAGATAAAACTTCAAAGGAAGTTTCGCACTTTCATCGTGAGATATTTGAATTCGCTTTACGCAGTGGGTATGGTTAAATCAGCGAAGTTTATTAAATGTCTAATGGCCGAAATCAGCCCTTCCTGCTAAAAATTGGTTTGAGTGACATACATTCTAAATCTACTAAACACCAGAGAACTATGCAAAATGTCGCATGGCAATAGAAACTCTGTTAACCGAATTAGTTGGAACTGGGGTTACTTCGGATCATGAAATATCATGATAATCGTAAGTAAACTAGAGTACCAATTTTCAAAAGCAAGACCAATTATAAATGAAAAATATTCACTCGAATACCACACTATTGTAATTATTTTTGGAAAAAATATTCAGCGATAGCTTTATGCTTCGTGCTAGATAACTCTTATTCTGCCAAATCTTTTTAGACACAATAGCGAGGATTTTCAATCTTCAGCTTTTTCATACAAGTGCATCACATCTAAACAATCACCAACTTTAGAAGCGGAATTATCATCATTTTTTCTACTTTTTCAATTTCTAAATCTTATGAACATGATATTATTGTTTATACTGTTTCGTCATCAATAACAATTAGATAACTTGGGTCATTTCAATCATAATTACCCATTTATTTACATTTCAACTGCCTTTATATGCAGATTGATATCTGGTTTATTTGTGGCATTATATCTTGTCTATCAACTTTGGTTGTTCTCCGTCATTCCTAGTTAACAATCATAATGGGTTTTTCTCAAGCCAAGTACAAATTTCTACGAAGCAAGTATTTGAATTGGATTTTTCGTGGAAAAATATTTCTTTATGCGTATTATGGGATCGGCAATTAGCTGTGCAGCTGCTCACCTTTGAAAAAACACGTGATTAAGCGGTCTTAAACATCTTTCTAGACACATATACCTATATCTTTAAACTACGATTATTTGACATATAAACTTGAGTAAATTTAGTAATTATACCACCTTGTATTTTAATATCGGATTTCGTTGATTACCCAGCGCTATATATTTTTTACAGGTATGACCAAGAAGAACCGTTTTTAATGGTTTTTAAATTTTCTTTTAATTAAAAAACAAAACGTGTTCTCATTTTCATCTTTAATCTTCGATGTAACATCAAATTCGATAAACATTGATTTTTAAGAGACTCCGATATTATTGCTATTTTTATTGATTGTCAAAACTATAAGCATATTTTTTTATCAATAGAAAATAATTCGATATTTTTCTCATTGTTAAACTCAATAATTGACTTTTTTTTGAATCTGGGTGTTCAGTTCTTAAAAAGTCAGATATACACTTTTTCCTTAAAAATATTCTGATAATAGAATATTTGGTTTATCGAGGTCTTACTGCATTGTTCATTTGAGTATGTTAACATGAATTTATGTGAAATTGAAATTTATGTTTCTTAATCTAAATGTTTCGTGGAATAGCGCGAAAATAATTAAAAAAAACAAAAATTGCTTTTATGAAGTATTTGTAATTTTAAAAAAGGAATATTAGCCTTTTTAGGGTTAAAATCGTTCTTAAGTGAGTGCTAGCTACAAAAAATATCATTGTCGAAAGTAAAAATTTTCAATGTTGAAAGACTCATCTTGAATGTGAACCCGTATAATTGTGAAACATCTTGTTATTGACACTGGAGCCTGTTTATATATATGAAATGTGCAATAGAGATATTGTATGATCGAAAATACCTCCCAAAAAACAGTAGAATTAATCTGAATATGGCGGTATAAGTTGTGCTCTTTGCACTAGAAAGGAAATTGACGATTCATATTCTCATTTTTAATGTAAAAGCACTAAAAATTTTTAATTGTGCATTGATTCGTGATAACCCTGTAATGTGAGCCTTTTTAAGTTAAGAAGATTGTCAAAAAATCGGGGAGGAGGGGAATTTCTTTATAATTCACTTGTTAATTACAGTTCGAATTTATCGCTATAATGGCTTTTAAATAAACGAGTAACTTGGATAATAATTTCAACGATGTGAAAATTGGGCATGATGTGTTTATTAACAAAAATACTGAAAAATGTAGGGATCTATTCTCGACAAATATTTCTCAATATTAAGAGTTGCAATTATATCTTTTAGACATGTAAATATCTCTTACAGTTTTTATGATTCAGATTTCATGCATTCAAAATTAATGTGACTTGTTTATATAAAGTTAAGCCAAATACATACTCAAATTATAAATATATAATCATTTTCCTTTCAAAAGTTCATAATTTGACAACTGATCAAATAAGAGCTAAAACATGTTTTTCAATGATCTTTATCTTGTTTTTATCAGTTCTAAAATAACTAAAATATTATTTAATTTATTTTTCATTTAAATCCAATTAGTCAACAAATTTCGAAAAATACCTTCAAAACAAACTCGCATTTCTTTAGCCAAGACCAATTTTTTGCATAAATAAGGTTATTTTTTCCAATTGCATGAGTCAAAAAAATTCCCTTTATCTGTGATATGTGTTTACTCCCTCATAATTCCAAAATTTTTAATTATACGTAACTAAAAAGACAATAATTTTACAATTCTTGCAAGGTTTATTTGTTGAAGAATAAGGCAAAGTACTCGGCATTATAACAGTCAATAATTACTATTATCGTGACCCTTTTTTAGAAGTAAATTTTTATTAAATCATAGGTGAAACCTATCTGTTAAATACAGAAGGATTAAAACTTTTTCTATTTACAAATATTCTCTGCTCATCATCAAATGTTTTTAGAACATCTCTTTTTTAACTTTTTGGATAGAAAAAATGAAAAGTGAGCATGGTTTAGTACGAGCACCAAATGTCTCACCACATGTTCTTTAGCGTATGATGATATCCTAAATTTACCGTTTCTGCCGCCTCTTCATGGTTGGTGTCCACATTGATACTCACCTTCAGAACATAATAAGCCTTGAGTTTTTAGATCACGGCAAATTTTTCTAAAATGCTTAGTTCTTTTGCTGATACTGTTTCTGACAACACAAAGACAAGTAAACATATTCACCATTTTTAAATTCACAATAAATATATCTTAAACCCGATTTTAAATATTTCTGAATTCTCGAAGTTGAGAAAATCTAGTTCTAAGCATCACTCTCATCAGTTTTTTAGAGGTCTAGAAACAGTAGAAAGCCGAGGAGGAAAAATTCGAGCAATATGGATACACGTATAAATTGTAATTTTTGTTTCACATAAAACAATACTCTACATATGTAAATTTCGTTTTTTTCTAAAAAGACTATCAGGACTGAGTTATCGTCTTTGGAAACGAATAGTGCATCAAGATGAACGGATGATATGGTCCAAAACTTTTTACATCTGTGCCTTACTAAATGTATTAATTAACTACTTTTTGGGAAAATGAAATATTTATATCCTTACCTGATCAAAACTGCTTTGTAATGATTTCTTAGAAATCTAAGATCAAAAACCCGCACGGGTCATAACATATGATGTTTCCATGTTACGAGCGTTGCTAATTCGATACAAAGATAGCATGAACCAGGTGACTGTGCGGTATTCTTTTGTTTGGTGATCAACAAACGAGCGCGTGCGCATGTTTGGGTTTTGTGAACAATGTCTTTCCAAAAATATCTGAGGCCTGACATCATAAAAATGGCAAGTTTCCCCGATATTGTACTCTATATTTTTTAAGAAGAAAAATCAATTCATAACCGAATTTGACAAAAATATCCCAAAGTTTGCATTTCTGAGGATTTGTCGCATTTCAACTTTTAGACTGTTATTTAGTTGCTAATCCGATGTTCTTTTCATTGATTTAGTAATTTTTATACTTTCAGTTTTTTTGTTTATGACCACCAGACAAAAGAATACCAACTGTGTTTGTGATATTGATTTAAAAGGCTAAAATACAGATCAGCCACCCATATTCGTAGGCGGTAGGTCGAGATTAACAAAAAATCCAAAATATTGTAAAATCTTAAATTAACCCAATATTCTTTATAAATGCCCGACTAACTTTATTATATTTTGTACATGGTAAATTTATATTTCCGCGTAGCGAGATCTGCGCGCATTTCCACATAAATATACAATTTGAAGTGATGAGTGGGATTTTTTCAGCATTAAATATCCTCAAAATAGTTTAGTAATCGATTAATGTTCTCATTCTCGTTTGTCCAGAATTTAATATATTTCGAACATAAATATTTAAACGGTTATAGTAATTCATAATAAATACTTTGTCCACAAAACTATAATGTTGTTTAAAACAGACATGCGAAATACTCATACTTTTAACATGATCGAATATGGATTAACCTCTGGATGTGATTTAATATGCAAAATTACGCTGCCTTTTTAGTCCAGATTTGAGAAAAATACGAAACCTAGTTATCATTTCAAAATATTTTCTCTAAAATTTTAATGTTTTTATCACAGCCAAAGAGGGCATATCATGGGATATTCACATTTTACATTCAACTTCATAGAAGAAGAATAAATCTATTTATTGACGAAAATTTAAAATGAGTAGCCTTAGGCAATTTTTAGCTATCTGAGACAATCTTTATGAATAAAACAGAGGTAAATGAAGAATTACTGCTATTATGTAACAAGCTAATAGCTACATTGACACAATTATTAATTCATAGAAACTATGCTTTAACATTTGGAACTTTTATTCCTGATTTTGATTTGTGGTTTTTGATATTATTCCAAATTGTTTGAATGGCTATTTTTTTCTTTTTGTCTTTTCATTCGGTATAATCCTGTTTTAAATTATAAGCCATAAACAATTGAGTAAACTAGAACTTTTAAATATGTATCCTGATATTTAACCAGTGAAATATAGACAAGAAGACAAACTTCGTGTGTTTTATAAATAAAATGCCTTTCAATTAATTTCAAATTTGTCCAGAAACGCAGTTTTATTTCTCTTTTAAATATGAAATTTGTAGAAAATGACATTGAATTTGAAAAATTGAAATTAGTAGGTAATATGTTCTTCTGTTATACACCTTGATACGTAAGATTCAGTAGCACTTTAGACGTTTATGAAATTTTTGCGTGCCATTAATTCCATCGTTGCGTTGATTGAGTTGAATAGTATAATTTTTATTTTTCAAATTCAACGTCCTTTCTTCCGCATTTAAGTAATTATCAATATAAAATCTGTTTCTACCCAAATTAGAATTCATTTGCAAGAAACTGTAAATATATAATGGTTTAATTACATCATGATTCTTGGGAATCATGTATACCTGCGAACAATAATCTTTATATTCTAAAATGTTAAAGTGTTTTCATGATTTAGCTGTTCATATTTGATGCGATTAATCTTCGACTTTAATAAAAGTGTCTGTATCATCAACCAAATTTGATGTTATCTATATAAATTTAAAACTAATTTTACTTATTAGTTTAACATGAGTAGAGTTTCAAAGTACGAAATAGATTTCTTATTTGAATCTAATGAACATTTTTCTAAACAACAAAACTTCCATTGCTCCTCCTTGAATATTTCGGGTTTCATTTTGATGTTTAAGGTTGATATGTGTTTCCTACCCCATATCCAAATGTTTCTGATTTCAATTATAGAACAATTTTGAAGCGCATACATTCAGAGTACGAAAAAATCGAATTAATTTAAAAAAAGTTGTTATGAAAACCAGTTATTATCAAAGGATAGGCTTGTTTTTGAAATAAAGAAGAATTTCGTGTAAAAATTAGTAACCATATATTAAGGGTGCAACAAAATAGCGATAGATTCAAGCCACGAACCCTCAA
This sequence comes from Thelohanellus kitauei, assembly GCA_000827895.1. Taxonomy (NCBI): domain Eukaryota; kingdom Metazoa; phylum Cnidaria; class Myxozoa; order Bivalvulida; family Myxobolidae; genus Thelohanellus; species Thelohanellus kitauei. The sequence goes on from JWZT01003713.1 coordinate 43,000, forward strand.
TATAACGTTCTATCTGAAATTAGCACACATAATGTGAGCCGCAGAAATCTTATATACCTAAATATCAATATTTGCCACTAGAGTGTAACACACCGGGTATTGGAACAAAACATAAGAAACATGACGATGCTCATTGAGCACCTAAATATTCGTGACTACTCTTAACTATATTATTGAACTTCAGAATAATATTTTCTGTGTATTCTGTCAATCTTCGTTAAGGGGGATGTCGATAATTATTCCATGATAAAAATCGCTGAAATACATCCATTCGATATGCTACAGTATCATTAACAATACCCATGAATATTTAGGTCCTAATTAAGCATCGTCACGTTTCACTTTTTTTTGATTGCGAAAGCCGGTAAAATGATATTTTGTCCTGACCTTACCCAATTTTCAAATCCCACATAAACCAGGCTATTTATGGGTTAGCACAAAGTAATATGTCGGTCATAAATCAATATATTAAAACCTAGATGCGCGGAGATCTCGTTGTGCGCAAAGTTTACCAAATCTTTGTACACAGATATAAAAAAAGTTCGTTTCGTGACACTGAAGGTTCCATTGTATGAAAAGGATTTTACAACCTTTATTGGCCTCGAGAGCCTGACGGTGTTCTTTAGTGATAGGTAACTAGGCGAGTTTTTAATCAAACATATTTGTGTTAAAAATGTACAGAAAAAAGTATTATCAAAACCATAAAAAATTCGCCTGGTGGAACCTTCAGTATAATTGGTTTTGATGTTGATTTTTTCATCTTAAAAAAATTTAACTTTTTAGGTCAATAATTTCAATATTCATGCATATTTCATTCCAGTTTCTGAGATAGATATCTCTACATTAACCTTTTCCCACTTATCCTTTTTAAAATATAACAAATTTTCTTCAGAATTTAAAACTTTAGCAACAGTGGATCATTCGTTATAAAAATAAAACATCTTTACAACTAAATACAAGGTCAAATAACAGCTCGGCCTTCAGATGCAATAAATGTCCGAGAATATATCAAGTCGGATCAATAGATTTTTTGAAAACTCTTGGCTCTCCTTATATCAAGTAATACATCTCATACTTCTTTTGTCCAAATCATATTTTTCATACAGATTTATCAGAAAACAGCTCCGTATTCTATCTCCATCTACGGTTGGAAAAATTGAGACACGTGCATTAATCACATTTTAAATGTCTAAAAAGATAGGAGCTCCTCGTATGATCAAATAAGTGGATGAATCAATTCTAATAATGCGAAAATATAACACCGGAAGAATTTTTGCCAATCTGAACTTGGGACTCTTGTGGGGATAAAAGGGGCTAAGTACATATTGATTGAGTTAACAGAGAAAACGAACAGTAAAATTCTCCATAGCATATTGAGGCCAAATATTGAACCAGGTTCATCTGTGCATACCGATGGCCTGATAACTCACAGAGGAACGGAGAGAGAATTTTTAAACGATATTGTTTATCTTGAAAGGGAGTTTGTTTCGACGACTGAAGCCACAGCAGGATCTAAAAAGCTTGCAGTGCTGTCAACATGCTTTTTAGATTAATAACGAACATACAACTCGGCATGGTTCATGGACATACCTCGCCGGGTATATATCAAACGAAACTTTGAGGGTAATCTCATGTAGGCGATCATTTAGAAAATCACTCGCATTTATCCTGTAAATCATTATTAACTTAATGGTGAATACTTTTCAGTTACTCAATACGACGTTTTTTGACTTAATTATTTAATTAATTTCGACATTTTTAATCTAGAACTAGTTACTCGCCGCTTAAAGATCATGGCTGCCTGATCTGTATTTTTGCCGGTTTAAAAAAATAACTTCATTCATTTTATCAATAGTACTGATTTGAGTGATTTCAACTTGTCTAGAACGTTTTTGGGTTTAAACTTTTTTGTATACTTTGTCACTCAATTACCGAGATTGTCACATGGAAGCTACTCTAGTTACTAATTCGCAAGTACAAAAATTTAACTCATTCTGGCACCCATTAGTGGAGTGATCACTTCTGACAATTTCTCGATTATAATCATTTTATACCTCGTAGTATGCTCAATATTTCTTCATTAAGAGTTCCGGTATAAGAGTCACACATCGAGAAGGTCCGGCTTTCTTAAAGTAAATCGAAAATTGTCATGAATTAGACTAGGTTTTAAAAACGATAATTTAAATCTTGATTATCGTATTTTAAGGGTGATTTCATTTCTTCAGACAGACTCTTATTAACTATTGGTTCATTAAATTCCAAGAAACAGACCTACTCTATTTTCTGAAGTAGACGAATTTTTCTGAATGTCATTAATAATATTATTTTACTTAACCATTTTAATCAAAACAGGGACAAAATCTACCAATTCATAGCTGTTACACGAGTCATTAATTTACAAATATTTCATAGTATTATCCATTTGATAGTTTTCAGTAATATAAACAGCAGAGTTTAGTGAAAAAATTATCAAAAAAATTACCGATCAAACCTTGTTATTTTATATTTACTATCGACTTAACCACGTAGACATAAAAGCATTTTTAATTGGTATTATGAATATTTTTCTTGGTTTGACTCATAATTTTATGATATTTTTTTCACCAAAACACTGGATTTAAAACAAAAAAGAATTTAAATCACTTCAAGAATTGTTTATTCTTTGTTTAAATAACACAAAATAGTTCTCTGTTTTGAATATTTGTAAATCTACCCCAAGAAAAAATCGCAAAACATCTAATCTGCGATAGACAGGAACTCATTTATGTACTCTAAAAAAATCCAATTCAAATTGTACGTCAAAATCATACTATCTAACATTTCAAAACGTGAATGGATGCCTAAATTTTCCAAAATATTTCTTTTAATAGCTTTCTATTGCGAGTTAAAAATTTCATCAATTTGCACAAAAAAATTGATTTTAATCTTTAAATTTGCAACCAAAAACCATATAAAAGAATTTTTTTGGACTTTGTCATAAGGCCAAGTTCTCGAATAAGTTTTATGTTTGAAGTTCTTCAACATCGTAGGTTTATAAAAATCTCGTTTGGGTGACAGATGACCCGAAGAACAAGCTATTGATTGGTTGGATAGTCATTCGATTATTCATCATTTAACAACAGAATTTTAAAAATAGAAATTTAGCTGTTAATCTTGTGTTTGGTAATTTTGTTATATTATTTCGAATTTTCGATCCATATTTTTATTTCTCTCTAGGTATAAAACCTCGCATACTGTCATTTATTGAATAATATATTTTTGATTTTTCTAAAATATTGTGTCCTATAATAATTAAGCTGTTTATTTTTCGTTCAATTATTCCTAGACATTAAAACCTAGAGATTTTTATTAGAGAGATATTTCATATAATTTCAGTGATAGCAGAATTGTATCTGACATAATTGCAATAATGATAATCTTTGGATAAGCTAATATTTATTTATTCTCCCAATCATCAACAGAATGATGTAAAAATATGAATCTGTCATTTTATCCAGATTTTTTGATTGTCACCACAAATAAAGACTGTTTCACATATATTTTGTTTGGTTTATTTAACAAAGAGAAAGTTTTTGTTAATTTTAAATAATTTTTTAATGATTTAGATACTTGCGCTCAGTGTTGAATACACAAATTGTCCAGCAGTGGGCTCAAATTCTGAGAGTTGTTCACAAATTGTGGAAAAATTTCCACAAAAACAATGTGAATGCCATGTTCCTATTCAAATTTCTGAACCTATCCCGTTTCCTCTTTATATAAGCTACGGCATACATAATTTCTATCAGGTAAATTTTAAACTAAGTTATTGAACAACTACCTTTACCACCAATCATACGATCCGTTGCAACTAAATGGCTTTCTGCCATCCCAAATCAGCCCCGACTGCGGAAAATTTTCATTTAACAACAAAAAGCCGATTATGCCATGTGGAGCTATGGCCCACGCTTTGTTTAATGGTTTTGTTATTTTAATAATAGACACAATTAAATTTGTTGCCAAAGGACTAAATTTATATAATTTTCAAATCGACTACGTTCCACTGATAGCTTCTGATAAGAAAAAGTTTAAAAACCCTCATATTCCAGAAGGAAAAACGTTTGAAGACGTCCTAAAGCCATTTTCTAAACCTAAATATTGGAAAAACGGAATTTCAGAGTTTGATAAAAAAGAGAAATACAACGGTGTACTCTATCCTCCTTTTGTGAACTGGATTTCTGTTAGTCCTTTTAAGAAGTTTTATAAACCACTCTATATTTTATCTGGCAAAGGTGAAGGTTCGAACATGTTATCACCTGGAAATTATGAGTTTACCATTTTATACAGTCATCATTTCATTAAACTAAGATTATCCCGTAAAATCAACATCATCAAGAAAATTTGTCAGTATCAGTCAAACTTCCCCGTTTGGGACAAGGAATCCGTTCCTGCTATACTCCTCTTTGGTGGCCTGCATTTTAACTGGAACCGTGGTGTTACTTGGAATCATTCAAGGATCTGTGAGAATCTTCAAGAGTCGTACCCGGTATAGAGGTACTTACGCAAATACAAATTGATTAGTTTATCTAATATTATCATTTAGACTACGAAAACAAAAGTTTAATACGCAAACATTGCTCTTAATCATTTCAAACAACAGAAACGATCTTTAAAGAATGGACAAATCCCTAGGGGATGGATTAGTGTAATTGGCATTCAGGCTTGAATGTGTAACCCCATGAATATGGCCATCTGTATCAAAGGGAATGTTTCTAACTGTATCTAAGCATACACACGCCATCAGTTTTAATGGTTTATTAGTTTTTAATAAATTGAGCATAACATGATTTGTTGGGCTATCTCAGCGATTCCCAAGCTTTACAGGCCGCGGGCCATTTAATCCTTTTTGGAATGCTCGGCGGGCAACTGCCTAATTAAATTTTAAGCATC
>JWZT01003715.1:8880-20039 GCA_000827895.1 Thelohanellus kitauei
ATCATTCAAATTCATCTGTCTTCTAGGATAATAATCATTAATTTATTTATATTATTCCAATAATTTTTAATAACACCAGATTCAATTTTGTAAATATTAAAAACTCATTTCGTTCAATTAATTCATGTTATATTATATATCTAATAATTGAATGACTTCAAAAAATATCATTGTTGTTATAGAATTTGATAATTTCATTGCATTACACTTTGAATAATTTATGATAAACTTATTATTTGTGTTTTGAGTATTAATACCAAATGGTATCATCCAAAATGCTTTAACGAATTTGCAATTTAACCATCAACCACAATATTTTGCATATCACATATCAAAGTGTTTTATATATCATTTTAAAACGACTACAAAATTTACTGAAAATTGAAAATTATAATCAGCTCCTGGAAAATAATTTACTCAATTTTTATTTTTGTTTTTTTTGAAAATCGGTTTTCATTAAATATTTTTTGAAAAAATGATGTGAGCTTGATAGAAAATAATTTATTTATTACAGTTTTATTTTTACACGATAAAAGATTTTAAATTAGGATTTGATCTCATTTGGTATAAAAAATTAATTTAATTATTTGAATCCACACTTTTTAGGCCACTTAGAAATAAAAAAATCATTTATATAGAATTCGATATCGAAATCAATTTTTTAAAATAAATTACAAATATATCTGTAAATATACTAAATGTACAACAATTATACAGCGTATTTTAATATATTTTATAGAATTCGACATGGTATAATATATGTTGGAATGTTTGTTCAAAAATCTTCTTATTTCATTCTCATTTCTACTGCCAACTTTTCAACAAAACATCATTCTTGATAACTGTTTTTGAATGGTCGAACATTAAAATGTAACTCAATAGAAACAAATTTTGTGAAAAAAAAATAATTCAAAAATAGTTCAAAAGTGGATTCGTGATAATTTGGCTGATAATTTATTAAGTTGTATATTTGTTAAAAAATTTTAACACCAATAATAGGAATTGAAATTCAAATGTTGTTTTTAATATTCGAAGCCTAAAATATTTTATTTGTTAATGATGGAAACAATTTTAATAATGGCCCGATATAATTAAGTATTTATTCAACAGACTTAGTATTAACTCTGAATAAGCGAAAAATTATGATAAAAAATCTTTTCGTTGCAATTCTCACGCGAAGATTCATACATAATAATCATGACGATAGTCCTGTATTTTAAGTTATAATATCCGTACGTGTAACCATTTATGTTTCAAAATAATGAAAAAATCATAATATCTCTAAAATTTGGCTCTGCTTGAAATATTATAATGTGTTAATAATTAATTTTATTCAGAATGGCATAAATTATGTAGATTTTGAAGAAGAAAAATATCATTAGCATGAGTATGTTTTCGTATAACCGAATATTTTAATGGCTTGTTTCTATGGAAGTGTAAATATTTTTTTAAGTGTACGGTTTTAACCATATCACTTTTGAAATTCCGGTTATGGTGTCTTTATTATATTTTGAGATAATCGAAACAGATTTATGAACTTTTAAATACCATAGAAAGTTAAATTAGTGACGGTGCTTTGGTTAATTTTAATTTATGTAAACTTCAATTTTTGTAATGTCGTTAATGTCTGGGCTGTAAATATTTTTGGCAATTTTAATTTTGAATATTAGCAAAGAAGTGTATGTTGTTGATTAATACATTTTATATACCAAAAAAGTAATCGATTTTCATGAAAATAAATATCAATTTTTATATTTATTATTTATGGATTGATTGATTATGATTTTCGTGTGACGAGATACAGGGATTTTTTTTAAATATTTTATGTAAATCGTTGTAGTCGACATTTTATGGAATTAAGTTAATATTGTTTCAAACCAATCCAAAAAAAGACGATAATAATCAGACGCTTTGAATGGAACAATATATATGTGACGAATAAAGACACGCCGTTTATTTCATTTGTTTGACGAATATCAAAATTAAATTTTTATATTTAAGAATTATATAATTGAAATGATTCGTCTTTAATATATTCTATTTGAATATTTAATACTAATATAGTGAAATTGATTTTTTTATATATATTTTAATAACTTATAGCCACTACCGATGCCTAAGGATCCTGTCAGTATTTCATCAAATAATCAGAAATTTATTTAAGAGATGTAATGCCAAAATATGCTGATGACGATGAGTTTAACAAAGATCAATATGGAAATAAACTCACAATCAATCAACTGGCTGAAAAAATATTGGCAAGGGTATTTTTTTATTTTATTTCATTTTAAAAATTGTAACACAGTTTTCAGTGTTTCATTTTTGAAATATTAAAAAAAAAGGTTTTATTTTGAACACAATTTAAATATTAGTTTTATTATTGTCAGAACAATATATTTTAAAATTCAATTATCAAAAAAATCTTTATTAGTTGTAGTGGTCCAAAACAACCATCGAAAATTTAATTGCTAGTAATTTGATAAAGTTCTATCAATATAATTGTTATAGTATTGTAGATTCAGTAAAATAATTAGAAATATCGAAGTGGGATGTATATGATTCTTCACATATTTCAATTGTAATTGTCAACACTCAAATTTATTCCTGTACCATTATGTATTATAATATTCATTCAAATCGACAAATGTAAATGTTCCATAAAATTATATTCATGTTAAAATTAGAAAATTTAAAACAACGAAAAATGTAATGTGATCACACGTATTTTTTCGTAATAATACTCTGATATCTATGGATATTTATCTCATATGAATATGAAAAATTATTCATAAAAGCCATAATGTTTCAAGGACAATTATATTTTCCTTTTTAAATATGAAATTTTTTTCAGAAGTTCTACATAAAAATTAATTAGCTATATGGAAACAAACAATATTTCTCAAAATGTTTTAATATTGTAATCTGTGAGCGACCTTGATTCATTATCGAAAAAAACTCAAAATTTAATATTTTTATCAACTGTAATTAAGGAAAACAAAAAATATTTAATAATTTTTACTCTCCAAACATATTGTTCAAAAAAATTCATAATTGGATATACTCTTGTAAAAATTCAAAAACAACATACTAATTTCTATCCTAAGATATACATCATAACTTTAATATCAACGTACATCAAATCTTCTTTTTTATCAACTCAGTTTTTATTATATGTATATATCATTTATGTAAACAAAAATGATAATCAATCATCTATATCCGATATCTTTAACTCCCAAAAACTATAACGAAAAGTATTTTTTACACCATTCAAATACATTTTCAATCGATTCAACAAATAATGCTGAATTTTATTTTTTCTGTAAAGAGATCGGTAATACAATGAATATTCAAACCATTTATTATTCACACACGCCCACTGTTCACTTGCAAAAGTCTTCATTGTGCTGCAAGTAGCTCTGAGATCGTTTTCGATATTTCTGATTTACAGCTCATTAATCTATCGATAAAAAAATAGAAAAATTTACAATTATAAAACAATATGCGAGTATAACAATTATATAATTAACTAAGATAAAAAATGATTCATTGATGCAAAAAATTTTTTTTGTTTTTGTTTTTACATTTATTTTTTTAGAAAACTGAACAAAAACGGAAGTCTTACGAAAAAATATGTAAAGAAAAAATGGCCAATCCAGCTATTAGGGAACAGGTGAGTTATCAAAAACAAATTTTACAATAACAAAAATTGAAATATTTAACCACAGAGATATGCTTTAAATGTTTTTTTCTTCTAAAACTCAGTAATAATGACTTATTTACTCATCAAATGAATTAACCTTTTCTAAGGTTATGATTTTTAATGATAATAAACAACTTTTTCTATTGAAACAATTCTTATTTTAACTAAATATTTGGCTTTAAAAACATTTCGTTCATAGTTATAATTTTTATGGTTTATGCAAATAAGCTTAAGACCTCATATTTCTAATTAAAAACTAAGAGATGAAAAAATATTCTATGAAATACATCTGTTGAAAATATCTAGAATTGTCATCTAAATTAAAAGATATTTGTGATTTTCTTCATCTTTGAAGTTATTTTATTAATCAATGTTTTTATCTATATTCATCATAAATTTTCACTACATTTCATATAGAAATTAATTAAAAATTTATCCAATTAAAATAAATTATATTCGCAAGTATTAAGCATTTTTTATAAATAATAATTTATTCTTGATGTATTTTATTCAACTATGAATTTACAAAAATTCATTTCATACAATATTCACTCAGGATTATTAACAGACATAAGTTCATTTAGATATATATCAAATTTTTAGTCGTTTATAACGTTTGACGCTGAAATTTTTAATTTGAAACATCCTGACATTAAGTTATATGATAAAGTATTAATTTTTTTTAATATTCGCACAATTACCAATCGTTGCTCTTGTATGATTTCGAAACATCATTTTTTAAACACACGCATTTCGATTAAATTGGACAGGAAAGAAAAACTCCTGTTTTTTTGTTAAATCTCACATTTGTTTAACATTATTTAATAATATTGTTATTGTTTAAAATTTTGAAAAATATATTTTTAGTAGATGGTACTTGGGATTAACTTTTGAATGAATATAAATCTGAAAATGATATATATCATTTTATATCTTTTGTCAACTTAATTGATTTTTTTATAAATGGAATAATTGAAAAATAGTAAGTACATAATGATGTAAATCTAGTGAAATTGATAAAATTATTAATTTTTTTCAAAAAAATAACACGTATTTTTCTAATGAAATTTATTGATTTCATCATCATTTCTTTAAATATTAAACAATGTTTTGATGTAAAGTTTATTTTTAAAACGACCAAAAATACAAAAGACACTTCTGGATGATGAAGAAATGTATTTTTGAAAACTAATATAAATTGACAGGGTTAAAAATACAAATAATACTAAAAAAGTGGTAAAATATTGTGAATATCTATAATTTATTTTTCAGGAACCTTTAATTTTAGATTATTGTTCATTCGATTATTACTTAACATTCATTTAAATCGAAGAGTTTGTAAATCTTCATCATATACGTTTTTTTAATTGACGACAGCAAATCGATTACATTTAAAGAATTTCGAACATTTACAATCGCAATTAATTATTCTTTCGATATTTAAACTTTGATTAAATTATTCAATCATTTTCTTGAGAGTTATTATACAAATTTTTAGAAAACATATTGAATGTGTTTTTCATCAATTTTGAGAATATTACAATTTAGTTTTATCCGTTTTTGTTCAAAATAATAACCCTCACTAATGTTCATTATAAGTTATAAAATTGTGTCGAAAATAACATTTCAGTGTAACATCGACTCCTACATTGACAATGTAGCTGACAACGAGAAATTGATGTCTATCTTTTTATCATGTGGTAGATTAGTTTCTAGTTTGGCAGATGGTTTTGTATGATCATACATCATTTTTACGTATAGATCCAATTTAATATTCGATGAACTGTAGTCTTTCAGATATATTTATATTTAATCAGAAATATCTACAATTGTTAGTATTCCTTTATCTTTCTGTATTATATTTGGCAAGCTCTAAAAAAATTTAGCAGCCTTTTGGGATACACATAAATATATTACATATCTCCAGTTTATAATGTCTAGAAAATTTGACAAAAGTTAGGTTTTTTGTATTTTTTTTTGTATACAAATAACTCGCTTTTTCTTTCATTCTCAAGTCTGATATTGTTTTTTGCACATTTTAATGAGTTAAATAACTCAGAAAAATAAACATTGTAATCGTTTGTAAAATTATGGAATATAGATTTTTATGTGAAAATACATTTTTGAAAAATAGAGATTTAGAAAATTATACACGGTTGATTAAATTTTTAATATTTATAAAAGCCCAATCATAAAATTTTTAATTTTTGTGCTTACATAAGGGGTTTTTAATAAATTTGGTTCATTTTAGGACTTAGTAATTTTTTTAAGATTAATCCTACTTATAAAAAATAACAATAAATCTTTTTTAATATTGTCATTTTTTTCGTTTTCATTTATTACAATTAAATGAGGTAGAAGCGCCTCTAATAAAAAAATATCCATTTGCTAGATTCAATGATATTTATTGATTCATAGTTATTGCAACGAAATCGAGAGCAAAAAAAGCAAAGTCGTGAAAGAAAGAGGGCAGCCACAAGAGAAAATGAACCGGTACGTATACATAATAATCAAAAAATTAATATAAATTTAATACGAAGGTGCTTGTATAATTTAATTGATTATTTATGAATAAAAATTACATAAAATTTAAAAATGTTATCTTATCAATTACTCAATCGTTAAAATATTGAAAATTTGATATTTATCTTTATAAAATAAGTATACCCTTTATTTGCATACTCTATCAAATATTTAAATAATAATTCACATTTTTGCCTATGTTTTAGGTTATAAAAAAGAAATCATTTAAAACATATTTTTGAATATATAACTTTGTACCTTTATTTAAAAAAAATGAGATTTTGTGTATTATTTTTGTTACAGATAGAATGATATTAGTGGCACAAAATATACCTATTGGGCCTGATTCTGAACATAGTGATTTTAATATTGATATTTACCTTTATTATTTCCATTTTGAACATCTAAATTTTCAACAGTAATTTGTTCTCAAATTATTTTAAAAAATTTAATAAAACGATAATATTATGCATTGGCAAATTTTTATAAACCCAATAATTCTTTAGAATTATTTATTAAAAGTTACATTTGTTTTCACATTCATAAATCCTTTGATTTTGTCATTTGTATGGTTTTTCAAACTACTTAATTATAAAAAATAACCTTATAATATTTGCCACAGATCAAAGATTTCTTGCATATATGAGATATTAAGCCTTTCGTTAGTCATACTTTAAAGATTTTAGCTCGTTTATATTTATCAAAAATTTTCTCAAGACCAGCGGTTACACACAAAGTTTGATTTAATTTTTGCCAAACATCTATTAATATTACTGAAACCGATGGAAAGACGTGCACACGAATTATGGGACTGGAAATCATTTGTTCTTAATTTTGTTGTTGAGTGAATAGGGAAAGATTTTAACATGGTCATCGGAGAATCCATTCGTAGACATGTTATTACAAACATATGGAGGGTAATTAATAAGGAAATCGCTGAAAACATCTTAGTTAAGAACGATAGCATCCTAATGTTATTCTTGGCTATAAATATTTTGATTAGTTTCTCAAATTTTATTGGATATTTGGCAAAAAATTTTATTTGACGTTATGCATTACGACTGATCTTAATAAAATTTTTATGATCTAAAAATTTACCAGATGACTAATGAAGTCGGAATATCCACTCTATGCAAGAAATTGATTTGTGGAAAATTTTTATACGGTGGTTGCAACGATTATTAAGTATGCTGAAAAACCGTATAAAATCAAAATATTTTTAATTTCAAACAGACTTTGATATATTCTAGCTAGATTATTATTCAGATTAACATTTTAAAACTATGTGAATAATGACATGTTTATTAAGTGAGAATCAACCAGTACGGAATCTCATATCTATCCTTGAAACACTGCATAAATTATTTATAGAGTGTAAGCATGCACAGTATATTTAAACGCATTTTTTCAGCGTAATATTTATAGTATTGAATGCTGTTTCATAATTTTATTAACTAAATAGATGAATTTAATTTTTTTCCAAGATTTATATATTTAAAGGTTTTAACCAGATGTTAAATTATTTTAGAAATATTTTTCCTTTTATCAAATCCGATTGATAATTTTATATTTTAATGTATTTATTCCATAATCCTGAGCTTTATTTTGTATGATTTTGGAATTTTAGATAATTGCTTATAAAGACATTAATTATCTCTGTGTTTATTTATAACATTCTCAATGAATTAAATTCTATTATTTACTACGTATGTAAGAGAGTGAAAATGTTAAGGTTAACCAAACCAAATGTTTGATAGAACAGAAAAACTTTCGTTTAATGATATCATTTTTCATTATACAATAAGAACCAGATATAAAGAACTTTTTGGGATCGTAGAAATTAATTCTTTATATCCGAATGTTCTTCAAAATCGGGTTTTTTTGAAAAATTAAATATATATATAAAATATAACATAATAAATTATTCATTTATTAGACACTCAATTCTTTGTATTTGATGGGTTATAGTTGATGGAGATATTTGTGTTGTAACTATTGTTTAATGTTAAAAATTCTGACCTATATATCTTCAGTAACCTTAAAATAATATTAGAAGATCATAAATATCGGCTTGCAAGGTTATTTCTGGCTTGTTATCTCAAAGTCACATTATTAAGAGTGATACAACAAAACGGCCCATTACTTTCTATCACAAAAATTCCATCAATTTCAAAATTGCAACAATAAATGTAAATATTACAACTAAAAAAATTCATTAATCTTCGGAAATTCATCATTATTGGCAGAAAAATTTGTTTTGGGACTTTATCTATTGAATTTTTATATACTTACAAATCAAAGTCTCGATAAATATTTTGTATCATATACGAAGCACTTTAAATCAATGAATCCTCAATGATTTTGATGCGTAACAAAATAGTCAGGTGAAAATATTTATCTTAATCAAACCCATTGATAATTCAATAGATTAATTGATTTAGATAGTTTTTCATGAAATATTGAAAATAAACCACCATCGATGTTAAAGTAAATTTTCTGTTTGTGTATCGCATTGAATTTTCATATTAATTCAAAACAAAGTTAGAATAGATCGCTGATGACAATATTATATAATAAACAAAAATTTTCGTTAGAATTTACAATGCTGTCTGGGAATTTAAACATATTCTAGGTAATTGTATCAAGAGTAATTAATACATCTTTATTTGAGGGTGGTTAATTCTACTATGATGATTATTTTTAATCTTCTAGGTTTGAGATGCTTGCGTATGATAACAGCAGCTGTTTTTTCTTCACATATACTGAATCAGATTATAACTTTTCAATGTTCTTTGAAACATTTCAATAAATACATAATGCTCTTTTTATGTTGCGTTATTTTGGTGTCATTTGATAAAATAGAGCTGTTTTATCTGCATTGAAAACATCTATTTCGTCATAGTTTTCACTTATTTTAAGCATTTTACTTTTTACTTACTCTTCTACAACTAATATATTTACACCTGCTACCTCTACAGAAATCAGGTTTAATGAAATTCATTCTCATTTTTTTAATCTAATACTAAATATTGATGCGCATTGAAAATTTTTAATTTTGAACAATTCGCGAGTTGTTATGATTTTTCAATTTTAATATGACCTTTTATCGTTGAACTATAGAGTTTATGACTTATAAACCAATCTAACATTTTTCTTTCAATATATTGATAATTTAGTATTCTTATGTTTATTTTTATCTTGAGAATACATCAAAAATCTTTATCTTGCCTATTTTTATTAATTTGTATAATTGTAGATGTTTCAATTTGTAAACATTTTTGCAATTAAGTTTGTTTTTGACCAGATTGATATAAAATTATTATTTCATGCATTTTCTTTAAATATTTTTTCTTATCTACTTTTAACAATCATGAACTAAAAAATTAAATGATGTTTTTATGTCAGTAATCTAAATTTGATTTATAATTTTCTAAATCAAATAACAAAAATAAAATGCTTAGTAAAATATAGTTGCATTATTCAAGTGATCATTTAAAAAAAATTTAATAATGTCGAATAAGTTAGAATGTATTACTCTATAATCACTCAAGCGTATGTTGTTTTTAAACCTACAATTAAGTTTATTATATCCGATTTCAGGTTATAGAACTATTCTTTACAGTTTATATTGCTTACTAAAAATGGAACCAAAAATGTTTGTTATAACGGAAAAGTTCGTTAAAATCAAGTTCTTTATATCCCGTATTTACTCTCTACCTTTTTCGAAGAATTAAATATTTAAAATTTTTTTTTCATGTTTGCGATCCTTCAATCTTTGCGATTTTTTTATCAATATAATACACAAAACTGTTATTGTTTTTGTAAAATTTTTCGACATTAATAGGACCTCAATCCATTTTTTAAATAAAAAATATACATTTATGATTATCAGAGAAAAAGGAGAAAGAAAGCTGCCTTTACTCAAAGAACTGTCGAACAGGCCTCGGGTAAAATAATTTCGTTGATGTATCTAGCCACTGATACGGATCAAACATCACAAGAAGACCCAACATATATCAACAGTGTAGCTGTTGGGGTATTTTTCAAATTTTGTTTTTATCGATTATAATTTATCATAATAAAGCCATGAATGTGTATAGCCATATAACTAAGTGTCAAATTTAACAGGGAATAATCTATGAGATCAAATCATTTTAAAATCAGATATAAATGAACTACTGTATCACAATTTTGATATCAGATCTAGATATAGTAAGAATCAATCTTATTCAAAATATCTATTCGCGTGAAGATATATTCAGCATTTAGTTTATTTTGTCTATCTTGTTTAAAACAATATTTTTGTTTTAGAGATACTTGATTGTACATAGGGAATATTGTAAAGATTATGTCATCAACATTGATAAACGAATTTATTTTTTAAATCATTTTCCGTCGATATAATTGCATTTCATATGAGATGTTTTTACTTAAATTCTGACCATTCTTATGCATAGTATACGAAATCATATGGATTGTATAAATTATATCCAAAATAGTATATTTCTAAATACGATGAAAAAATAGATGTTACACCGACTCGTATACTGATATTAATATATTATTTTATAAAAGCCGTTTAAGTAAAAATAAGAAAATTTATCTGTAAATTTTAAATGTCGATTTTGATCAATTTTTTTTATTCTAACAGACTCATGATTTGCCCAATGATGATGGTTCAACAACATCATCGATTCAAAACCAGGAGACTATCGATGAGGTAATCATTTTATCTCAATATATATTTTCAAATATTTATCGCTGTTTTTAACATCACAGGTATTGATATTTTTCATTAAAAATGAGATTTTCAAAAATGCTATCATTTGCTACTTGAATTGTTGATGAATATCTTAAATTGCATTTGTATAGTTTAATTATATGTCAAACAATTTAATCATTGGAATATTTTATAGATATATTACATATATAT
>JWZT01003715.1:37694-61632 GCA_000827895.1 Thelohanellus kitauei
GGATATCCCCCCACCTTTTAATATCAATCGTTATTTGTAAAGCATTGAAAAATGATTTCGATGACGCCTCGGCACCACTCAAATAAAAAATCCTCCCAATGGATTAGTACATACCCTTAAAATAAACGTGGAGAGGTTTTGGAATCGCATATAGATGATTATTTAACATGATTCAAACAAAAAGATTGAGAAAAACAACAATTACAATGCTCAAAATGACACAGGTTTTGATTGTGTGGTTGTGGTCAGAGCGCAAGGCCATGATTAGGATTAAAAAGCTTTACCGAGTGTGTTAGCAAGTGAGTGACACTATTCTGTTATATATATAGATGATGATCTTGACTGTATTGTTTATGGTTAATGAATCACAAGTACCAAATTTGTTTTTATAATAAAAAAATAAATTGTAAACAATAAAAAAACATTAATAAAGGTAGTTTAGTTACATCCTATATTCACACAATTAAGGTGACATACAAGTGGTTTTCGACTTGATTTAGTTCAAATTTATGGAATTCACACAAATAAATTTGAAAAGATAGGCAGATAATCCCAAATACTAGTTCGTGTTTTCAATACTTTAGGCTCACAGGAGTCATATCGTGTTTTCATCAAATGTACAAATTCAAAATTCGTTTTACAGTATTCATCTAAGACCGAAAAATACACAGATATTTATAACATTTGTGAAGAACTATCCCTATCAAACTAGGCTGCCAAATGAAATTTTAAGTAATAAAAATATTCTCTAAAATATTGACCCAATAATTTTACGTATATCAAAAATACTAATGATTTTATGAATGTATTTGTTAGCGTCTATGTTTAAAGCAAGTTACTGCACTTAAACTTGATATCGTTTTTATTTAAAACATATAATCTTATTGATGTAAAATATGATAAAAATATCTATAAGTTTAGGTTGGGCTGCTCGTCCTTAAACTCGCTTAGTGCGGCTTTCAAATGTCAATTATATGATCCGTCTGCTGGAAATACGCTTGTAAATAGTATTATAGAACGATATAGGTGCGGATTGATGGCTGACTTTTCTGATTTCGGTTTAATCACACGAATTAATGAGGTATTCGCTCGCCTCCCTGTCTTAAGGCCATAGTGACACTCTTATTGTTTCTTAAGACGCGAATAGGTGCGCGCGTAAATCTTTGACCCCATTAAGAAATAACAAAACCACAGCTGTATTTTAGATGATCGTGGACCGTTAGATGACTGGGCATGGTATATGAATGGTTATGATTGTCAATTCTGCATGGTCTCATAACGACTGAAAAGAGTGTAGAAATGGTTTAAAAAATGTAAATTCGATTTTATTAATATGACAAATTGCAAAACTTCATCTGTAACTAAAGAATCGGTAAAACATCCTAACGCGTAGCATTTACTTTTAGTTTTCCATCTTGAGAGGCCTCAAAAGCTCTGTATGGTAAGATCCTTACTAACCGATAATGCAAATTAGGATGTGCCGATAATATTAATCATGAACCGACAAAAACCAACTTTTTCATGATTATATAATGTTGCTAAATTAGCAATAAATAGAGTAAGGGAACACAGCGACTACTTCTGAGAGAGATAGATCTCAACAACCAAGGTTAAAGTATTTTTGAGTTGTGCCAAGTTTCATCTGGTGAGCTTCACGGGAAGGAGTTAACTCACTTCTTAATTATCTTCTAACTCCAATCTTTATGGATGCAGCCGCTTACTACGTAGAGAGTAAATGCGTAACGTGCACTCATAGAGCCGTAATTATATGTATATACATTGATAGAATATACCTTCGAATCGGATTGAGTGCTGGTAAGACTACGGTTTATTGTAAGTTGCTAAAGTAATGACATTTCCATTTTCAAATTCTGACATCACCTGTTTAGTAAAATATGTAAAAAAATACGTGATTCACTTATATAAGTTTTTGTATTAACAAACATGCATTATTTTTTTAATTATAAAAATATTAAACTCCTAAAAGGTTTTTCAATTTAAAAGATATTTTTTAGCATGTGATGCTATGCCGAAGTTAGAATGTATTGTCAATAACTATTTTTGAGAGGTTGACAGATAATGCGCTGTTAACTTTTCTTTCAAAAATTATTCGTGTACACTAAGGTATGAAAAAATTTCACGTTCCCATTTGTTTAGCTTGATTTTTTTCATCTATTTGAGTTATTTTTAATCCCATTTATTTTCCTAAATTTTGCATATTTGGTACCTCGTGATTTTGGAGTAATTTTAACATAGATATTTTCGAAAGCGACATGCTTTCATATAGATTTTTTTAAATAACAAAAAATTCAATATTCAATACATAGAAAAACACGATATAATATCACAAAAGCGAAAATCAAATTCTAAATAACTACCTTTTTTTATTTATTATGCTCATTTGCATTATTAAATGATTTTTACAAGATAATTGTTTATGTAGTTAGCCATATTATAATATATATGATTTCCTTACTAACGCAACAGCGCTTAGTTGTCCACTCAAACGATTCCTGTGTGAGCATCAATGCAGAGTTGCATCGACCGCGACTTGTCTCACCTTTTACGTTATAATTTATATAAGAATTGTGATGGCGAATAAATGTCAGACTTGACTGGCCTATATTTCTCTCCCTTGGTTCGTGGCTGTGCAGGTGGCTGGGTTATAGAGGGATTAGTGCAAGGACTCGGGGATATTCTTTGTAACACGGTAGCGATGAGTGGTCAAGTCATGCGACTGTTATATTAGTATAAATACAAGGTTAGTTCGACACAATCTGGACACACATTTAACAGTACATCAAGAATGATAGTTTTAACGAACTAATATGGTAAGATAGATTTCGTATGAATATGTATTTATGCATTTCAATATAATTAGATTTTACATATATTGAAAAATATGACAGAAATATTAAATGCCCATATATATATAAAAATAAAAAAAAGGCATTATCGATTAGAAGATAAAAATTAACTGCAAATTTAAAAATAATCTATATAAAAAAATACATTTTATATGATAATCTTGCATATTGATCCTGATCTGGAATGACAAAAATATATTTAATTGCTAAAATAATACTCGAATTTGATTTAGATGATTATATCTCAACTCTGTCCTTAAACTAGCGTGGTTGCATCGTGCCTTTTTTCGATATATATGAATTATTCACAGCTAAAATCAGTTCATTTTAATTATTTATATTAACAACCTAAATATTTTAAAATAAATATTATAAATCTTAGTTCGTTAGAGATTACAATCGGCTACTCAAGTAAATAGCACACAGTGACACGCATTCTTGTAAGACGAGAAATGTCACTTTTGTTGGTTATAATTGCAGAGTCGTGACATCAAATATACATACTATTTCCATCATCTTTTAAATAATTTACACATTCAGCATTTAAGGACACATTTTATGACTTTATATAAAAAGTATGCATATCTTAATATTGTAAATAATATATATCTATCGGAGACTTTTACTAAAAAACAATTTCAACAGAAAAAATGTATTTTTAAAATACTGATGAGGGCATTTGTTAAAATTTTGTCACGATATGATCCACTTGTGATCGTTAACATATTTATAAATATTCGAATTTAAGCTTATGTGTATCTGATCACGTCTATTCAGATAGTTCTCCAGTACATTTGATTAATTATTGTTCCCTAATTGGCATATTTGATAACCTTTAATAGTTCCCTGGCTTTTTAAGTGAAATATCACAAGTTTTTTTTTTCGAAAGTATCTCTTAAATATCACCTCGACTATTTAGTTCAAATACAGCTGATGGAATAGCCAAAACGATATATGCGGTTACATTCCAAATACATTTTTATTAAAAATATTATCACGATAATTCAACGATGTTTAAGTAGCGAATAAAAAATTCTTTATGTTATTTTCAAAACTTATAACCTAATCATTATTTCATGAATTAATTTCGTGTAATGGTGCGTAAACTGAGACACTTAGATTCATTTAATTTTGGTTAAAAAATTTAATCTATCTGGAGATTGGTTGCGATTGTATTAGAAGAATCATACGTCGCATTATTAATGGCATGAAATAAACGCTGATAGATGAGTGTCATGCTTAAAGTTAAATGTGAACTCTTAATTACGATACTAACTGATCTAATGAGTAATTTATGGATGTTTTAAATCATAAATCAACTATGGTTGATTTATTCACTATCTGTAAATGTGAATTTTCAGTTTAACGGAAAGTTGTAGTATGACTTAGAGAGCTGCATCAGTCTTTAATCTAAAATGTCATCTTAGAAATGAAAAATATAAATTAAGAAATCAGTTTCAGTTCATTTCAAATATATTGACTTAAAAACACGAAGTAAACAATCATTTTGACAGATCAAGTGGCAATGTAGCAACTATTGTTGAGAGCTTATCGAATCCGTTTGTTGAAAGTGATTTCCTGAAATAATATATTCAATCGGCTTGCAGGAAATATTCAATATCAACGTAACGTTTTTTTATCACATCACGTTTTCTATTCTGATTATTCACGAATGATTCGAAAATATCCAACTCGAAATTTGAGTATTTTGATAAGTTACAGTCTAAAAATAAATTTTATACAATTTTTTCTGACAAGAACATTGACAGTGTTGTTCATGTATATATATCTTGAATCATTATATGATCAGTTAACCAATGATTAATCAAACATCACTGAGAATTGATACCCGTAAAGGTGGAACGATTTGTAAATATATGTTCAGATTTGTGATTTACATTATAAATAAATTAAAAATCCTATGGTCAAAGGAATTAGACATTAGAATGAACATATTTTCCCAAAAATTCATCTTAAAATCAGAATTTGTAGATCGTATTGTTTTCCGGTGTGCATATACTTAGAGTAAAAACGAATTTCATTAACAGAATCGACACTTTAATTAACAGACATCTCTCTATTACGAATGTAAAAATTTTATCACAATGTTTTTTCATACATTTAAAATCAAAGGCTTATTTAACTTTATCATAAATATGTAATATCAATTCATGATGAGATTCAAGCACAAAATCGGCATATTCCGTATCATACGAATCAAAATTGGTTCTATATAAGACTTAATTTAATTAGGCTCCTATATTGATAGAGGAAATAAATGAATTGAATCATAGAAATAGCCATGATATTTTTGTATTTTCTGAGACAGTTTTCGACATCTCTTTATTACAGATATTTAAGACCGAGTAAAAATATTACACATTGTTTAAGAGATAAAGATCACTTTATCTCACAAAAATACGACGAGATCAGGCTATTCATGCTAAATATAATGCTTAATAGTATTATATATTTCATTTTGATATATTGATAATTTAAGAATCTTTGACACAATTACAAAAAAATTGAACAGTGTTAAGAGGATCAAATAACTACATGAAAGACTGATGAATGAATTTAAAAATCGCTCTTAAGGATAATAGAATATATTTAACTTAAATATTAGTCATTTCAATTCAAGAGATATATGTGCCAGATACAGGCTTATTGTGGGTTATTGAGATTTATTGCTAACCTTAGCATAAGGAATCATACAAAAACCAAAATTTGATAGGTTTCTAGGTGATAAAAATGACCAATGAAAAAGATGGTTTGTATTTTTTTGAGAATTTGTATAGCACTTCCTCGATAGCAAACGGCTTTAAATAACGAATTAAAACAAATCAAACTTGAATTTAATGAATCAGAATAAATTTCTGTCTTTATAATGTCAATGTATTGAAAAA
Source organism: Thelohanellus kitauei (assembly GCA_000827895.1). NCBI lineage: Eukaryota > Metazoa > Cnidaria > Myxozoa > Bivalvulida > Myxobolidae > Thelohanellus > Thelohanellus kitauei. Next base: position 43,468 of record JWZT01003715.1, read on the forward strand.
CTTTGAACCAAGTACAAATAGTTAGTTATATGATTCGTCCATTTACTTTTGTAAACATACAACATATATTATTATAAAAAACTACCAGTTAAATATTTCAATGTTTTATTGTTTCGACCTCGCAAAATTCTTTATAGAGAGCTTAAAAATATAAATGTGAGATACTGGCTGGTTAAAAGGTTTAACCACACTTGATATAAGGATATGGTAAATAAATCAATTATTTATATATCAAATTATTAAAAATATTCAAATCGATTGGAACGTTCATTTGTCTGAAGGTTCTTTTTTGCTTTAATTCCGTCCACAACTTATCACATAATCCTAAAAAAAAGGAATGGTAGGGATTGCACAAAATAAGCTTGAACATCATATCCTTCCGAAAAAAATGTTTCTAAACTCATTTAAAAAGAAATCTGATGATCGATCAATGAACCATTCGATGAAATGCATAGAATCTTATGATAGCCATTAAAAAAAGTAAAAAAGAAATAAATTTTTTGACAATTTGTATTATGGTCTTTCAACAATTTGTAATTGGTCTTTTTGAATAATGATTCCTCTTTAATCACAATATTGGTAAGAGGCGCCGAACCTATATTCATTTGATCTAAACCTATTGGTCCTTTTAGAAAATGTGTCGATGTCTGTAGGTTTATCTAACGGCATATAATTATGTGTCAAACGCCAGATAAATCCATCGTTGTGGATGCAAATTCATTTTGGACGCATTTTTATTATTGAAATAAGTATTAGAAAATCAAATCGCAGATACACAGGGGTCATCAAACGTTGATACAATTCAAATATGGTTCTTTGAGTGATAATCTGTAAAGATATTTCATTTTTTAAACCATGATACAGAGACAGATTCTACAATGATCCAGTTGGAATTACTAAACTGTCTGTATATATTTTATAAGATTCAAATTAGAAAATACATAATGTAAATTAAGTTTAACATATATGTTTTGAGAGATACATCGCTAAAATTTTATTTCTCCTTCTTAACACAATGTTTGAATAAAATTCTTTAAAATTATAAAAAAAATTATGTTTCGTTTTCAAACACGATATTTTTCAGCACAGTATCATTTTCGTTCAATTTTGACATTGATGATAATCTCTATATTTTTGATATAATTTCATATAGTAATGCATAAAAACGAGCTAATATAAAGTATAACACATGCATAATCATAAAAGTATAGTTATGTATCTTGAATATAGCCATTGAATACATTGACATAAAATTTTTGGTAATTTTAATGGATTTATATAGAGATATATATGATGAATCAACATTTATACCAGAAATAGGCTAAAATATTAAGAACGCTTACTCTAATAGATTCAAACAGATAAAGGTATAGCAACAAAAATACGTTTGAATAATAAAACGCAAAACTCTTTGATTGATCTGATAGAGAGAATTCTACACCAAATTCAATCATATAAGATTGGTAAAAGACTTTGCTTTGATAAACAAATTTACACTAAATTTCAAAATGATTCAACTTAGGAACAATCATTCTGACCACTTTCACCTATGTAAATGTGTTACGATTGAATGATGCTCATCGAATATATGAGATTTTAGACAATGTTTGAAAAATTTTTACTCTTTAAATTGAAACTCGTATATCATAAAAATGAAAATATACAGAGATCTAATGTATTATATATTTATTAATCAGAAAAATAACTTGAATCAAAATTTTAGTTTATTATATGTTAAGCAAATGGTTATAAATATAAAAATTTGATAAGCAAATCATTTTTCGATTTCTCAAAATTTGTTTCAGTAATTTGGAAAATTCGACATGGTTGACTCTATTATCAAAAGTTATTTTTTATTGTAAACTTGAGAGTCTTTTATCAACACATTTGATCTGCATACGCATCATATTTGCAATTACCAAGTATGGACTGTCTTGATTGAATTAATTTCATTTTTATCAATTGATGCATTAATACTTTTCAATGATTTTTATTAACGATAATCCATAAGGTTGACACATAATTAAGAATAAGCATTTAGAAAATATAAATCTGTACTATATGATCTATATATTATGACATCAACAATCACTTTGATTTTGCGAAAATTATACCATTGTTTTTAGCGCTGTAAAAGTCAAATAATTTGATTTTATAAAGAGGTGTAAATTATTTACTTACACTAAATATTCAAATGGAAATTTTTATCACACATTATTTCTACATTATGATTAAATAAATGACATATACAATCATTTATTCGTTCAGATCTAGTAATTTTATTGCATTTGATTTCAAAAATTCTGTTCTTATCATCAAATTAGTCGTTTCATTTACAATTTGTAAATACTTGCCAACACACAGCGAACTTATAGCCAGGTGAACGATTTGGCTGAATTTTAATAGGTTTAAAATTAAGGTTATTTATGTAGATTATATTTTCACTCTATAAAAATACACATTTTTTTATCTTTTAATTAATTATTTATAATCTACAGTATATACCACATATTGATACATTTTTGGCAATAATTAATGATAAATTATTTTGAAATACAGAGGATCAACCCTTTAAAGAACTAGCAGGTAAATTCTGAATATTTATATCAATCAAAATCTTTATCATTTATTTATGATAAATATATAGCCATTGAAAGGCAATTTTGGATGGATATAAAATCAAAAAATTATCGAAACATCTTAAAAATTGTTCAAAAATTAACAAATTTCTATTTATTTTAGTAATAAAAAAAAACTTCGAATTTATATCCTACGTGCTTAGACATTCATTTTACTCTTTTTGTTTTATAACTGATATTTAATATGCCTTTTTTACCTTAAAATTTTAAAAATAATTTATTGAAGACTATAGAAACGTCTATTCGTTCAGAATTGGACGGTTTAAGTTGTAGATCATAATTTTTAAATCACCTAACCTGTTTTATTTTCAAAACATATAATGGGTCTCAATGGAGTATCGATAAAATATAAAAAAATATTCAAGCCTTTTTAATTACGTAACATTTTCAAAATAAAATATTAAATTCATTTAAGATACTAAAATTTTGAAAAATAACTCATTTCCCTAAACTGTGAATAATTTTATTACTGCGTTAACCACAATTTTGCTGAACGTAAACACACTTTAATAACATATGAAATCGCGTTTTAATATTAATATTACACCGATTTGCGATAAGTCAATTTGTCTAGAATGATGTTTTTTTTTTAATTACATCGAAGTTTTTCTATCTTTAATTCTAATGGTACAAAAGAATTAGAATGATTTTTGATGTGATTTATATATATCGATCAAATATATCATATTTTGGAATCAATAAATTGTATATGTGATATTTAATATTGATTTTTCTATTTTTTTATTTTAATATGGTTAAAGAGCCTAATGTTATTGTTCTTAAAAAAGTACGAATAATATATCATACCACTTTAGTCTGGCTATCTTTTCTTTGGAATAACAAAATTTTTACGAACATTTAAATAGACTACTTTTATTCAAATAACAGTATACAGAATTAATAAAATGATGAAATCATTTAGTTAACCATAATATTTGTAAGTATATTAAAAACTCAAGATGTCATAAAAATTGTCTTTTTAAAGAATATTAATACTTTTATTAAAAAATCATCAAAAATGACTTGGCTCATATAAAAAGTGAATATGCCCATACTATGTCGCATACAGATTAAAAACTTCGTTTGTTGTTTCCAATTTCAATTACATTAATAACACCGTTTTTCCTACAAAAAAAATATATAAAGTATTTATGAATGCGGATTATTTTAAAATGAAGAAATATTATTTCAAATAAAGAGAGGAATAAGGCTTTATCAATTAATAAAAAACATAAAATGAATTATTACCGCATCTTTTAAACTCTTGGCAAAGAAGGTGTGTTAATCCTATAATGAAAGGATTGTCACAATTTTTTTCGATATTTGACAAAACCCTCTGGTTAAAAAGTAATGTAAATAATTCGCATCGCAAATCAAAAAAATATCGTTTGTAATCCTATTCCTTTCTGAAAATGAAATCTCTGTTTCATTCATCCGTAAATAACGGTGACCACAAAGGCTATTTCGTCATTGTTTGATACTATGCATCACAAATGTCTCTTGAATGATGTATTAGAAAGTTAAAAATTACAAATATGTATGATAGGTGTTATTTAAGATATGGAATAGTTCTTGTTGAATCAATCAAATTTATTCTATCATTTTGACAGCGTTAACATGACAGAATTTTCGCATTTTTATCACATTCAATTCTCATTAAATGTTTGAATTTGAATCAATATCAAAAATCGTGCTATGTGTAACAAATTTGTTTGAATGGATCCTACTGGTCCTGAATAGTAATAGAATAAATAAATAAAGGAAAGAGTTTTTGGTACATTTGCCCAAAGGCTCAATTCAATCGAGCTGCTTTTATTGGAAATGTATCACGATAACAAAATCACATGACTACTTTTTTGATCCAAACGGATTGCAATCAAAAATTCCTTCAGTATCAAGGCAAATATCAAAAAAAAGAGGCACTATGAAGATTCTAGAATTTACACGTATGCCTTCCAATCATTGCAATAAGAAAACTTTATATTCATTTGATGTTAAAAAAATTTTTTGAAGCTAATGCCTCTTTTTAAATCGTTTATGTAATTATAAGATTCGTCGTTGTAAGAGGGCCCTGATGCCCTGATGCCATACTTATGAAACAAAAATTAGTCATTCCTTTAAATCGGCCTTCGGATTTATCCCAAAGCTATATTTGTTCAGACAAATAAGGGAATAAAGTACGAAATTATGATGTCATATAAAATATATATATGTGACAATTATGTCAAAATTATAAGTGCAGTTTCGAATGTTGAAATGATTTATTTTTTTGTATTCTTGATAAAAATGATAATTTTGATTGCTGGCATTTGATGAATTAATTTATGGTTGATGTAGATCTTAGAACATTAACCTTAGGATTTCTTTTTATTTTTCCTGCCCCATTCAATCTTTTAAATTGCATTCGTAAAAATTGCATATTATTCTAACGTTTGTCAATAAATACCAATATCCAATAACTAATAAGTATAAATAACAGAATAATGCTTTGATGAAATCTAAATTGCTGTGTGAAATATTTCGTATTTTGGTGGTTCTTAAGTTAGTAAAAGTCCTACTAAATGGCTCGCATATATAGAGAAGCCGGAAAAAAACGTTTATAATTAGAAGAGCCATATTGCGAAATACAGTAAACTGTGTCTAATTTTCAGCTATTTGAAAGGAAGATTCCTACAAGATCGAAAAAAGACTGTGTTAACAAAAAAACGGTGGTAGAACGCAGCCAATGCGACTAGTTTTTCTTTAAGTGATATTTTAACTTAGATTGTATTTCCAATGTCCCATTTAAAAACGTTTGATGGAGGTTTCCTAAATAAATATCTTCAGTTTTATGATCATTGAATTGTAAAAGATGAATTTTACTATTTTTTTATTTTGTCTGACATATCATTCCCTGCCACTGAATCTATGAAATCATATCTAAAAACAACATATTTGACATATTGGAAAATTTTTATCTTTTCATTAATGCTTCGGCTAATGTTTTTTTGCCATTTAATCGTTTATTCTGCGTATTGAAAGTGACATGAAAATGGAAATTACGAAATATTCAGAAATATCAATCCATATCGAAATTCGAAGATTATCGTATTTTGACGGACAAATCCATAGGTTTGAAAAATACACTTTGAGAAAATTAGATATTGTTTCTGTAAGAAATTGTTGATTAATCAGGCATCTTCATTGTTTTATGTTGCTCTCGGGTATGAACTATATACAATTACGCACTTAAACCGATTTATCAAATGCTACTATAACCAATTTTATGAAATATTAAAGAATATTAGAGGCTTCCCTAAATAAACACGGTTTTAAAATCTGAGACCGGTTATTTTTGTTGAAAGAAACGAATCCAAACAACGAAAACATAAATACCTTAGAGGTCACATAGTTAACGATCATGGGATTATGAGAAATTGGATGAACATATAAGCCATGTGTGTTTCTAATTTAACTAACTGACAAAATAAACAATCATGTATAACTATTACCATGACTAATGTTTTTTAATTATATCAATTAATTACGGATTGTTTCAGTAAATATTACCATTTAACAAAAATTATAACAATATACTCAGAATTATTCATAGAATTTCTTGAATCCTAGGATATGCGCTTATATCATACTAATACTATGGATTGAGCATGAAGTGCTTTATAGATTTAAAATAGCAGAAAGAAATTGAACGAACAATCTTCATAAATATTGTATAATCAGTGAAAATAATTTGAATGATTTTCTTTATAAAGTAGAACTAGACTAAAAATTTCTGATAATTTCAAGTTCTAAAATATGTATAATTTATAAAAGTTTTGTTTTTAGATATTTATACCTTAAAATGCTGGATGAAAATTTATTGTGATGCTTTTAAATTAGAAGGCACGCATAACATGGAAAGATATTACATTCTATAATTTATACATAATTCAATTTGACAGTAATTAGCAACTCAATAACACACATTACAATCAGGTCATGAATGATACATTTTTCATCCTGCCTTTTTGTCGAAAATTGGGTTATGATACAGAAGGGTCATAATAACCAAATACAGCTTAAATAGTATAAAAACATTCAAAATACACAATTGGTTCAACCATGAATAAATTAAATTTTGCGTTTATTCAATTATTATATATGTGCATTCAAAACAACGAACAACTAAATATTGAGACATTCCAATTGAATCATACTTTTCATATACAGTAATCTATTTTTTGAGTTGTCCTTGATATGCAAGAACCAATACATTAATAGAATACGAACATAATTTTCTATTCCAACAGATGAAACTAATGGGTTACACCATTCAAAAACATTCCAACCCTTTTCAAATAAAAGGTAAGAAAGACTCGGAAATGGCAGAAGCATATTCACTATTTATAATTCAATTTCGTAAATAAGGTATTTAAATTTCGAAATTATGCTCGATTGAGATTTCATCCAGAATTAAAATTCTTCTAATGTGGACGTTCAATTTCTAAATAATCAGGTCGTAAAAAAAATGGTGAAATATCAACCTATCTTGTAAAATAAATATTCATTAACTTTAAAAATATACAATTTTAAAAAATTATTAAAGATTTCATACTTTTGAAGAGAAGGTGAAATTTTGCTTTTACAATATCACACATACACACACACAATTCAAATCATATTGAATTGCATCTTTCAAAATGGTAGTAATTCATCAAAATTACACCTCTTACATCAAACTTGACCAATTTATTAACCAATATAATAATTGCTTCAAGCCATATTACGGATGGAAAACTGTCACTGATGAGTACAGGAGGCTCTCGAACATTGATCACGGTCGTTTCAAGAACGTTAATTTTATCTATATTTTTATTGAAATTACATATTTTAAAGTTTTAAACATTTTAATTGATAAGTTGGAATCTCGCAAACTTGCAACGAGCGGACTATGACGAAATTGAACAGCGTCATTAGCGAAATAGAATTACAAACTGTGGAATATGGCAAGGAGCGTGGGATACAGAATAATAAAGCTGAGATCCCAAGCAATGATTTTATACTATACTTTTATTGTTTGTATTTAACTAGGTTTGCGATTTTTTTGGTGACACGTCGAAGCCATTATATTATTATTTTAACAGAAAACATTGCTCCTTAAAATCAATGGATATGTTCTGTGTTATAAGAAAGTTGCAGGAAATATATCATGAATATCTAATGGGTGGTCCTAACATGATAGATCACATAATCCATTACATACTGAACAATATATGGTTTATGACATAAATGATCCTCCTATTGTCATCTTCTTGTTTTAATTAATCAACATGATGTGTTATAATATGTATTTAGGAAATGAATTTAATTAAGTTTGATTATTATATTAGATTTATAAAAATAATAAAAAACATTTCTTTTACAGCTGACGTTATTAAGATCAAGTTATCATGACTAATATCTTATATAGACATCGTAATCATGCAACATCTTGTGTATGTCTTTTAAATATCAACTATCGCTTGAGGTCAAAAAAGTAAAACAGATGTATTTTCTTTAATTATTTTTAATTGAAATATGTCATTAATCTAAAACCACTTTATTATGTACGCAGAGACAATCGGCTATGTTTATAATCTAATAACGAACGCGCAGTCTCTAACCTGTTTCATCAACGCAACGACATGCTGCCCGTGAGAGCCGTCTTCTTTTTGTTCTTTTTCGAGAAGGTATTATTTCATTCATTTTCTAACCTGTTAAATATATATTTTTACATTTTTACCATACCCAAAAAACATTATTTTATTATTTTTTTAGGCATTCAAATTCGTTGACAACGTTTCTTAAAACGAAAACTAATATGCTCATGCGTCAACCATTTATTTCGGAATAATTCGTCTGCCTTCGTTTTATTTTGTTAATAAAATGAAAACGAAACATAACTTTATAAAACACATTTGAACATATATTCAACAATAAATATTATAAAGTTTTCATTAATTAATAAATGTATTAACAAATCGTTTTAATACTATCAAAGACAAAAATGTCATCGAACGTCTCCAATTTGTATTAAAATACTGTTTAAATAGATATCATAAGATTTTTTAATTAATATATTACATGTTCATTTTTAGGGAATATCGTGTACCTATTTGAATTCTTTTAATTACCCATGTTAGAATATACGATTCTCAGATATTTGTTTTTCGTGTATACATATTCCAAGTTGTCAAAGCGTTCAACAATTCTTGAACAATATTTCAATATTAAGCATCCAGACGGTATTTATATATACAGAAGCGAAAGGCGTATTTCGAGCATGATATCATGAGTATCCCACAAATATATATTTTTATTTTCCTGTTTGTCGCGCTACCCTCCACCTTCACTAGAAACCGTATTTACGAAATATCGAGGCTTCTATGAATGTTTTGCTTCCATTTGTGATAATTTTGACTGTTAGTACACACACTCACTCTTTATTAGACAATATACTAATATAAGATAACCTAACCATTTTTCAAAGATATTTCATTTGTTCATCGTGATTATTATCCTCATATTCTCTAGAAATCGTTGAAATAGTTCATGATTATTTGGGTTCAGCAAAAATGTTCAAATATCAAGAACATGATCCGTGATATCTAGGATCAAATCAACAATTATTGGTTGAGGATTGAACATTTTTATTGATATATATATTACATATAGCCTTACGGTCGACTTGTATTTTGACACTTCAAATGTGTAAAATTATTATACTATTCATGTGTAAGAATAACTACTTCAGACAGCAGTAACAAAATTGATTAATATGATGATTCATAAAATGATGTTAACACCTTGAAGGATAGGCTATATGGTTTAAATATATATGTGCGATTATAATTTATAGGAGTAGCCACACAGTATTCAAAACCTATTTTGATTGTTGAAAAATTGTTTAATTGACAACTGATATCCATTTATATTCAATATATTCTGATGAAAATGTGTCTTTCTTTTTAATTGAGTCGATATTATTTTTTAGAAAGAGTTCTTCGCTGTTTTTATGTTCACGATTAAAACAACCATTAAAGATAATAATCTAACCTATTACCCAGAGTATACACTAAAAAATTCTAGCTTAGCTAAATGATATTTTAGATTGAAACTAGAAATGACTACTGTTAGAAAAAATTAAAACCATGAAAACTTATTCAAAAATAAATAAAATATCATTCGATACCTTAAAACAGAAAAAATGTATACAATCGTGAAAACAATATTATATTTATTAAATATATTAGAAAAAAATTACTAAATATTTTTTATTGAATGTATAAATAAAGATGTTTATGGAAAAATACCGTTTTGATAGGGGTTATTTTTGGTTAAAAGCCAAATAAATATAACCTGGATGAAACTACATTGTAAACGTTATTAAATAATTCTAGTTGTTTATGATCTTCAATCACCTTGATTCGATTCGAAAAATCAGTGGATGTTATCTGAATTTTTTATACAATGCAAAGATCTCTAATCAAAATTGTGGAAAAACATCAATGAATACACTTATAAAATCATTAAAGTTGACATTTTCTCATATTAGTGCGATATGACTTGCTACACGTAACCATTATTTTCAATAAAGACTACTAATAATAGCTGTTTGACTTTATATATCTTACAATTCCATAATAGAATTAATGCACATATAAAAATTTCAAATATATTTTCACAAAATAGTTTAAATCCAATATTTAATAGGTAATCATTCACTTTACATTTATTAATTTTTCCTCTGACATTCACCTAAAAAAATATTACCTGACTAATTTTACATATTAGTCTAAACTTCGAAGATAGATCTTGGTTATAGAGAAACAATTTGACAATTTATTCCCTCAACTAATTAATATGAAATCGTATTTTAATATTTATGAGGCCTTAATGGTAAAATGCAGAGCAGCTTTTCAATGGTAAATTCATTTATTTTGAAAAAAATTAATTTTTTTTTAATTTTGGCCCTTTTACTGTAAATATTCCTGTCGCCATTAACTTTTAAGCGTTCTTTCTAACAACTAGGATTGCGAGGGTAATTATTTCATGTATTTATTTTATACGTTAATATTTTTCAAAAAACTATTTTAATTATTGAAGCATAACCGATTTAAATAATATGGACGTTATTAACAAAATTCATCCACAAAGAGCAGCTTAAGTAGAGTCATATCGTATCTTGGAACTGATATCTAAATACAAATATCATCATATTTTCTTCAAAAACAAATTGATATCTGTTTAAAAATAGGATGAATTGTGCTGGTATTTGATCTGTTTTTTAGGTTTCCATTGAGCTATTAACTTCGTAATTAAAGGAATCTCTCTTCAATTCCGATAAACTGATGTATGTGTATAGATCTTTGTACCATAGGCTATGTAAGAATCGGAATGAAAATATGTTCTATTTATTCAATTGGATAATTAAAACGATCGTCAGGGATGTTTCACCACCATGCAAGTATTTTTATTCTCTGCGGGACGCTGCTAAATTTTCAAAGAAATTAATTGTATTTTTTAGTTCAAAAACGCGAATATGAAATTTAATATTAATTGTTTTTATCTTAGTTGATAGTCGTTTGGTACATTAAAGTAAACATATTTGAATATGGACATAAAACTATATTAAATTTCTGGAACTACCACATTTTAAGTAAAAATATCTCTAGTTGCATTGATTATGTGATTTATGAACATTTAATAAATTTATTGAAGTAATATAACAAAAAACGCCCATTTCTAATCATGATCTAAACTGAATTCATGTTTTGGAGAAAATATTTTTCAAACGGGTAATATTTTCATTGAAAAATTGTCGAAGTTGATGGAAAATGATACAAAAAATATAATATTATATACAGATAATATTGATTTATTGAAAAATATGCGAATGAAAACGACATCGTAGTTACCTAATATTAAAAAAATCCTCGAAATCGATATATTATTTCGAATTTCGCTTATATTAATGTACTCCATGATAACATATTAATTGGCTTTAAATTTGATCGTCAGATTGAAACCCATTAAGTAGTAAATCCATACGATATTGATAAAAACCTAGTGTTTTAATTTTATACATATATAATTCGTTATATTTTAAAATAATAACAGAGAATAAATTACTGTCAAATATTAATTTCATGTTTCAGGAACAAAATATATTACAGAGTTATGGTAGTGGAATGGCAACATTCAGAGCCGTCACCCAAAGCGTGATATCTGGTATCGCTCGCTCTTTATTTCGTTGAGATACAATTATGGCAAGAGAGTAATACTATTTACGTTGAAATATATGCAGTTGTTTATACAAAAGAATCGATTTTATACTACTCATGAAAATCGTTTTATCATGGAATCGAAACGTGATTTATATTTGGTATATTCTAAATGCTAATATCATTTATAGGGTTGTATTTCAGTATTAATATTTAATTATTCGATATCTAGAACTCTTAAAACCCCCAACAATGTTCTATGAAAATCCGTTGACTATGCAATACCTTCCACCTTTACAATATATAGTAATCGCTTTTCGCAATACTATCAAATATTTTTTCGTTGATAAATAGTAAAAATAATTCCTCTCATTATTTACGCCGTAACTCTTTCCATTAAAGTTTAAACAATTTGAAGTTGAGATGTGATGTATGAAAAATATTGTCGCAAAAATTTTTCTTGATTAGTCACTAGTATATTTGAATAATCATTTATTGCAATGCACCAATTAAAACATTAACAAATATTTATGGTTGAATTAATTGTATAATTATGCTAAATTTTTTTGAGGCGTTTTTTAGTTATATATCTCTAATATGAAATATGATGGTTTTATTTTAAATAGGTTTGAATTTTTTTAATCGAGGTGTAATTTAAATCATTCAATTAATTCAGTATATTTTTAGCTCATTAACTAATTGGTTTTGTTCCCTAGTTATCTTATATTTATATATCAGTATGTATTTAATTAAAAATAGATTAAATATTTTTCTCATCATGAATTTGAATAGATTGTTGTCGATCATAGCTGATTTTGTCTCTAATCGAACTGTTAAATACCTCCAAATACTCAAATTTTTTTAATCGAGGTGTAATTTAAATCATTCAATTAATTCAGTATATTTTTAGCTCATTAACTAATTGGTTTTGTTCCCTAGTTATCTTATATTTATATATCAGTATGTATTTAATTAAAAATAGATTAAATATTTTTCTCATCATGAATTTGAATAGATTGTTGTCGATCATAGCTGATTTTGTCTCTAATCGAACTGTTAAATACCTCCAAATACTCATTAAATTGAATCCCATGACATCGCAATCACAAACTCATATTTTTTGTACTATTAACGGCAGTATTTCACTTCCGAAATGCAGAAGTAAATAATTGTAATAAATTTAATGATATATTGTGACGAAAGGGCTCATTATTTAACAGAAGTATTTTTTAACCCAGTCTATGTATATCCTCCGGATCTATCCATGTATTTGTTTCATTTAAATTTTAACAATGTTTTTTACAAATACCTATCATATTGTCGACATTATTTAGCAGAAACGACACTGGGTTGTCTATTATAATATTTTTCGTTTCAGCTTAATAACAACCTTAATATTCGATTTAACGGTATACATGAATAATATCTTCGTATAGTCAATATTTTCTATATCGGTATATATATACATGTATTTATTTTTGTTTACAAATCATAAAATCAACTTAGAAAATATATACACATACTGAACAGATAACAAGGAATTTAACAGTCGATGATTTATCGATGTATATGATGTTCTTCTGTATTTGAGAATAAATATAATCTTTATCTAAATATTGGTGATAAGGATTGATGAATATATTGAACATATCTCAATTACAAAATTATGATCAATTATCTTATATTAAAAAATATTTAATATATCTTGGTTCGACTTTTGTGTTCTTCAATTAGTAAGAGATTTACTTTTGATGAAATCACATGTTGGATAAATCATTAGACAAATTTTTAGCTGAAATATAACATTTCTGACAAAAAAAAATAAGTATTGGGTGATACATTTGATGGGACATAGAATATTGTATTTATATGATTATGTGTTTGTTGGATACTTGCAAATGGGCACGAAATTTTTTGAACATATTTTATATTTCTTTATCCAAAGTTTTGAGATTATATCTCTACAAATGCAATATCGAATTAATACCACAATTTGGTGAACAACATAGTGATGTGTATAACAAAATGGCATTTATTGTGATTATGGTACAGTAGTACTTGCGTTCTATCTATATTTATACGAACCGAGCTCGGCAGCTCCTTAAACCATTAATTGATAAATAATATATCACAAATCCGTTTATTTCCAATTCTCCAGAATATTTTATCTGAATAGCAGCCATTTTGATGTTGTTGATTGGCTTTTAAAGCCTATTTTTATCATTAACGGTGATCATTTGTTAATCAACATGATAAACTTTTTCTTTTACATTTATTGGTGCTTGATTTCAAATTTAAATACAACTTTTAAAGATACTGTAATTATACTTTAGTCCGAAGCCAAAAAGGTTTATAAAATTAAATTTAATAGTTTGCTGTACCAAAAACGTGTAAATACGATTTCAGGCAGATTTGTGATAAAATACTTAATTTGACTATATATTCCAATCATTATTGTCTAATATAAATTAAAAATTTTCTATAAAATCAGACTAATAAACATACATATTCACAATTTTCATCAATGATTCTATCGAGCGAACACGCACTGAAGTGTCGTAAGTATTTGCCAATATGTTGATGAACATTTATAAGAGAGTTAATTGTATGTGAAATATTTCAATTGATATTTTCCTCAATCAATTTAGTTACGAATATCACATGTCAATGTTTTTGATACACTGGCATAGGTAGACTGTCATAATGTTTATATATTTTATTTAGAACAGTGATGTATACCCTTAAATATAAATATTTCTACGATGTTTAATTGTTATAAATTCTTATCGCCAAATACTATAAAACAATAATTACGTGTCAAATTGATGAAGGATTACTAAAACTTTATCTTTAAAATAAACCATTTTACTACATCCCATATCAAATAGATAAGAATAATTTCACACATAATTAAGCTGTGTGAAAAATTCAAATCATTCATGGATATGAATTTTTGTTAATTTATAAGTTTTAAATGTGTATTCATTTTGATAAATCTCAAAATACATGACTTTATAGATAAATATACCAAAACACAATAAAGAAAAGGGGGCAAATAGTTTACACAGTTGAAATTTCTTCATATGTATATATAAGATTGAATGTAATACTTGCAAATTCAATGTCAGTGAGATATGTATGATACGAGTTAAAGCCTCATATTTTACCCATATAATTGCAATAAATATATGAAATTTTTACAAATCCTCCCTTCGTATCAATTTTTACTTTCAGAATAGAGAAAATGAATATCGATTAGATTTGTTGAATATTTTTAAATTAACTTCATATCTCATCTCTCAAGCAATTATTAATTTTTTTGTTATCAAAATCTGTTTAGAACTATAGAGGTGATGGTTTCCACTGTCCATTTGATCATCTCGTTTATTGCATATAACATCACTTTATTCGATGAATATGAATTTAACATCGAAAAGGAGAAATATGCCAAAAAAAGTATTGTAGCAAATTGAATGTATTTGAGATAAATCAATTTTTGCCGGTATGCAATTTAACATCAGAAAATGTACAAAAATAGAGAGAGAAATATTTGAAATGTTTATTATTTATTTCCCTGTTTTTAAATAAAAAATTTTTATCTCTATTAAAAATTTATCACAAGTCAAAAAAAGATTGTATATTGAGTTTGCTTATATTATTTTTATACATAAATTTAATCGAACAATCAATAATTTTTGATAAATACTGCTTTAAATGACTGTTACAACCGCCATTGGGTGACAACATTTTATATAACTAATCCTCTATATGAATATATACTATCATATGTACCATGTTGTTTTTTAAGAAATCAGAGGATAAATTCACAGTATATTTCTTTTTGGTAACTATCCATCAATTTTATCAAGGTTGCAAGATTTTAACATCGTGTGCTTTTCTAATCTAATATAATTTTCATAAACGATGGATTGTATAATATTTCAAAATTTATAGCATTATATACTATATTATGCATTTCTTATTATGTACATTGCTTGATATCGAGCGATATGGATATCGAGGTTTTTTCTGTTTTTTTATTTATGTACGCGTTGTCAAGTTGAGATTGTTGCTATCGCATATATTGTTATACCTACAAATGGACAATAATTGTTCATTTTACACTAAATAACAGATACTAAAAATTCGTGTTTGAACAGTAAAATTGAATCAAAGAATACTGCGATATCCCTGAATTTTTCACAAGGCACTTTGTGATGTTTTGAAAAATATATTTTTACCAACAGCCAATGGGAACATATTTCGAGTGCATGGAATATTTCGAATTGATATTCCACTGATTTTTCACATATGTAAATAATTTTTTTATTTACTTATACATTTGTATCAATAACCTCATTTTCTCTATCTTAACTAGTAAATACAAAAGCTTCGAAATCACGACGTGTCAGTAATTATATTTTGGTTTTAAAATACCTTCTTAAAAATATACTTTAAAATTCCATTATAAATAAAAAAATCTTATTGTAATTTTATCTCGAATATACACGAATAACGTGACGAACTGTTAATTTTTCTATTTTTAAGCATGATTTATTTTCCATTTTTCAACGTTAATATTGGTTTATTTCAAGGGATTTTTGTTTCAAATTTTGAATATTTGGTAGATGATTATATTTTAATTTATAGACCCGACATAATTAAATATGTCAAATAAAACTTCACATACCTCTCCAATGCTTTCCTAAATCATAATTCAAAAAATATGAAAAAAAAATTATCGCATAATTTCAATTTTCAATAAATATTAAGTTGTCTTATAACAGAGATTCTCCTTTAAATAAATTCCTAATAAATAGATTCTGTCTCCGAATACACACGAAATTGAGGCGCAAACTGACACTCAGTCTACAACTGTTGGAGTAGACCATCAACTAACCTCGGTAGATTTATTATCTTTTTAATAAAAACTATTTATTTATGTTATATTTTTAATCATGATACACGTAGTCACGCCGAGATTATAATTGAAAATTGATAAATTATTGTACATTTATACACTTACTAGATATATTTTCACGATTTTTAAAAATCCCAACAGATTATTTGTAAATATTTAGTTCATTAAACGAGTTGATAATTTTATTTTTCACACAATTCTGATTCATGTAACATTTTTTTATGTATCACATATATGAAATGATTATTTTATATTTGTTTGCAAAAAGAGACTGTGTTACATAAAAATCTTGTATTTTTGATGACAGTATACAACAATCATTTTGTGTTTGATATTTTATATCTTGAATCAACGTTAGGCAAATGAAAAGATTTTAATTTTCAAATGTTTATTAGAAATTTCATATCAAAAGAAGGTTTAAAATATAGATTGTAAATTCATCAAATCGTTTTATGGTTAAAATATTTGATAAAAATCTTTTGATATATAATATCATAATATCGATGATTACTAAATATGTATTTAGATATATTATAACTGTAGGATGATTTAAATTTTGTGCTCATTAATATCATATCTATATTCAAAATAAATTTTATCTATAAAAATTCATCAATTAATGTGAGATTTTCAATTAGATAATCCGGATAATTTTACAGAAATTCAATGTTGTTACTAGATATACAATGTTATTTATTTATTTAAATTTTTACATATTACATCGCCTTTCCTAGAGGATCTCTCTGATTTATCTGTTTTCATATAATTAAAATGTATGTTAGATTGTTTTCATTTTGTTCAAAGATAATTTTGCTTTACATCATTAACAATCAATCAAATCAGAAATTTTGTACATCTTAAATGTACCTTGCACTATTTAAAGAATGCTGAGGAACCATTGCAATCTATTTCGGGTTCGTAGCATTCTATTACGAAATCCCAGGTGTGGCTATTTTTCAATCTGATTCATAATATTTATGAAAAATAAGATAATGTTCAGTAAATTAACATAAAATAACAAAAACATGATTAGCTACCTTTTTCGAAATTGATTGCAAGGATTTATAAATAGATTCCAGTGGCGCTGCCCGCATGGAGAATAGATTACAAAACACCATAAGTAATTTTTTTAGATACCATTTGCACAAAACAAGTTAATTGTAATCTTATTCAATACTTCCATATTATTTTTATTTATTCTAAATGATTATGTTCCGAAACGATAGAACTAAAAACTGCACTTCAAATTTGATAATTGAAATGAACCCTGATATTTTCAATTTAACGCGATTTTACGAAATGAATTTAGATATATAAAGGCTCTCTGACGTGAATGTATAAATAAATAAATAAATAAATATAT
>JWZT01003715.1:111034-140216 GCA_000827895.1 Thelohanellus kitauei
TTTTAATGAGTCAATGAATATTTTTACAGTAATGTAATGCTCCATTTGAAATTAACACAAATATACTAGTCTTTTGTTTTATTATCCGATTTGTAATTTCTAATGTAAAAGTATTCGTTAGTTTTTTGAATTTGAATATTCGGTCATATTTGTAAATTGACGAAAACATGTAATATGTATGATAATTATAAATGAATAAATCAATGCCTTTCACCCTCAACGCAAATAATGATATCATATAAAATATTTTCAATTTAAGGTGACGTTATTTCATAGACTTCATCAGAAATTATCTTATGATTATAATTGATTTGATCCAAAATATATGATAAAATGTATTCGGATAAAACTATCAATAGAGGAATCAAGATTACAATCATACGAATATATTATCTCCTATAGTTTAGTTTATACATATATACAACGTTTTATCGCATAAATAAATAAGAGATGAATATAATACTAATAATGAAATCTTCTGCTAAATTCAAACAAATTTGAGTGTGAGTATGATTAATTCCAATAATATTCATATATACATATATTTTATGAAAACAAACGCAAATGAAAAAATTTTTCGTATATTAATATGAATGATATTTTGGAATTAAAATTAATGTAAACTGTTTATTTAGTTAGCAGATACAATTATAATTTGAATCATAATTCTTAAATTCAGCATATTTTAGACTTTCCCCATCATTATCGCACATTAAACGTTCCTTTTCTGTGTCCAATTCATTTTGTCATAAATAAAATTTCATGTTTTTTTAAATGTGGCAAATAAATGCATTGTCGGCTTGTAGAGTCATCTTCACATACACATAATTCGTTACTTTAGAAGAGAAATTAAAGAACACTAAAGATAAATATATTAAATTGATTCATTTTCAAAGTCATTAATTCGAAAACATATAATTTTATTTTGACGATAATTTATGGTAAATTGGGGCAATAAAAACGATATGAAGCCATAATGAGTGGGAAACCGTATATTTTGTTATTAGATTTGGATAATCGCTATATGCAACCATATAAAATTTGTGACGGTTAACATTCGACACTTCTTATGATTTTTGTGTATTCAGTTGGATGACTTCGAATTTTTAAGTAAAATTTTGTTTTGGAGTGGACACGGAAATTGAATTATTTAAAATACAAAACTACAGTCTAATACTATTTTGAATTATTTGAATGTTTGTATCATATTTTAATTTGTGTATATTGAAACTAAATTTGTCTTTACCAAAAATTATAAACTTTTTCTTATATTTAGATAAACAAATAGTTCGTCATCTCAAGATATATAAGAAGAAAATGAATGAATGATATATTATGAAATATATTTTACACGAAATACTCTTCATATTTAAAAAAAAATACAAATAAATTCGTCAGATTCGAATAAAAATATGTTTTATCGTTGTACTAAGGCTAAATATACGAAAAATGACCCACATCCAAGCTCTATTATTGTTGATTGAAATTAATAGATTTCATGAAAAATTCTTTTTTTTATATTTGCGCAAATAAACAAAGTGTAAGTTTGTTTAAATCGTTATAAAAATAAGTATGGTAATTTTTTAAAAATATTGATACGAACACTGGTCGATTGTTCAATTATTTTCCACAAATGAATGTTACATTTTTCTCTAGATGGTCTATTGTATTTACACGGGCTGATAGGGTGCATCTATCTGATACGAGTCTATATACTATTAATTTCTTAGCAAAAGCTAAACCAGTCTTGTTCTTTTAATGTCTGACATATGAAACATCACAATACAATATTTCAAAGAACGGAAAAAAACATACAGATATTGTACTAAAAATAAAGAGAAATTGTTGCTATCAAAAAAGACTGAATAATGAACATTTACCTATACCGATATTGACATAAACATTTACAATCCAATATAATTCGAATCAAAATATCACATGATTAAAAAAAATTATTTTTACGCGAGATCATCTATAACTAAATACATCTATAAATTTGGGGTAATATTTTACACTCATAAAATTTGAATGTATTAAATGATATTTGGATGAATTTAACAAACTTTTAATCAATATTATCTTTATGTCATCCAATGAAACGTAAAAATTCAATATTATACAATTACCGTTCAAAGTATTAAACATATATATCTAAAATATTAAAGATCTAGACTACTTGAGATATATATCCATCAGGCTTTGATAACCGCGTCATTATATAAGCTTCGAAGAATTAATTTTTAAAACCAAATTATATTTTGTACTTTAGACGGCCTATGGATGTTTTTTCTGACATGTTATTATATTGTAGAATACTTCGACCAACGCGATATATATCATAAATCGCATACATATCTTCATAAATTTCACATCATATATACACATATATAGTTTTATAAAATAATACAAAATATTATTTGCAATCATTCTGACGTTAACCACTCATGCATCTTTTTCATTTCGTACAAGTTAAAAAAATGTTGAATAAGTGTGTATCAGACAAAATTCTTGAATTCTCTAATAAAACTAATGAACCGTTTTTTAAAGTAACACCGATAAATCTCATCGCGATTCCATGAAACAAACGAATAAGTTACTAATTCATGAAAAATTAGGTTTTTCTCGTTAATTTTTTTAAACTATTAATAAAAATTTAATGATCGCTTTTTATTTGGCTATATTTCAATACACTTTGCGTTATGTATAATTTTTTTCCATAATAATATTCAGAATGAGTAGTGGTACTATTTTAAGGAATACATTACTTTTTATCAAAAAATTGTGGAACCAAAGACGCATAATAACCAGCCAAGTCGTTCTCTTCAATGTGGTGAGGAAGGTTTAGGGGTAGCGATTCAATCCTGGTTGGTAGGTTTAAGCATGCAATTCTGCTGAATCTAAAAAGGACGTAAATTTCATTTCAGAGGGTTGTGGCTAGACGAAAACACAACTCATGTTTGGAAGATGAGGAGATGATATAATGTATTAATAAAACTCAACGTATGAAATGGCTTGATATATAAAAAAAGTAAAAAAACAGTTATTTTTATGTTTTTGTATGAGATTGGGTATTTATGATGTTAATTTAAATTGAAAAACAGTATTTTGATGATTTAATGTCTGCAAAATATATTTTTTATACTGATTATTCATTTGATTTGCATTATGGGATGAAACCTTAATATTTTTATGAATGAAATCACTAATTTCATAAATTACATCTCGTTGTTTCTTCTTCTGTATATTATGCTAAATAGAAAGATGGGTGCGTGGTTAAGGTGGAAAAGCATTCATATATTATTTTTTGAATTATAACCAAAAGTATTTACCTCATATATTAATTACAAATGAAATGATTTTCTATTTATGATGAAATCCCTTTATAGATAAGAAAGTATGATAAGAGTTCAAAAATTATACTCAAGAATACATAATCATCAGCTTTCAAATTTTTGGCTCAATCCTCGGCCTATATAACTGTAAATATGGTATGTCGTTTATATGACAATTTTACATCAAATCATCGAAAAATAATGAACACAATAAGAAATTCTTGTAAGTTCAATCACATGAAAGTAACACAAAGCGTTTTTATCATTCTTAAAGTTCCTCAACCGCTATTTTATTCAAAAATTAATGTTGTTGCCTTTTTATTGGAATGCAAAATTACTCTTCTTATCATTTAATACAATAATTGATGTTAAATAACTGGTGAGATAAGCCAATCAATTTATATTCACAAAAACTTTCCAAATATAAAATAAAGCAAAATCAAAAAAAATTTACGATATAATATCTACCTCAGACATATGTAAAATAAACCATAAAATATATCTTTGATTTTCAATGGATATTATATAAAAATTATAATAATATTATGCATGGAGGTTTGATCTATTTTGATATATATTTGACTCCTGGTAAATGTTAATCGGTTAAGCTCATACTCCGATTATTAAAACAGAATTCTGATTTATTTCAATGTAGAAATGTATTTTGACTTCAGATATCTTAATGCACTAGTTGAACATATATTTTTCTCAATTCCATAATCTGTTCTGTAAACCAGACGTTTATGTAAAAACATTGAAAAATATATTCAAATTAATTATGAGATGGAATTTCGAAATTTGGACGTGAATAAATATAGATATAATCATACAACTTATGGAAAAAAACACTATAACTACATATGTGGATTTCATAGTCGAATATGAAAATCATTTAAAATTATCCCTCAGAAAAAATCATTCAAATTTAATTTTAGAAATAGTTATGTTTAAAATAACTTAATCGAGATGTTAGAGAACAACAAATCTATCAAAAATTCTTTGAAAATATGAAAATATTCATTAATAACTAATTTTATGGATTATTTCTTGATATAAGAATTTTTAAAATAGAAATTTCTTGAATATGAAACACATTCATCTATTTTTTTTAAGGTTTGTAAGAGTCTAAAAAATATGGACTGTGGCTTTTCACAATTAAGTAATGTAGCTCACGTAAGAATCATTTTTGGTTACTTTATATTAGTGGTTTGTTCCATGTAAGGGTTTATTAATTTGTTAAAGAAACAGTCTATATTGATAATTTTTAATAAATCAGGGTAAATACAGCTATCAATTATTGGGCTTCGTATCACAAAATTGTAGTCATTTTATTGAATATGAGATAAATAGTCGCATTAGAAACCAGATTCCAGAAAATGCACTGAACATGTTTCACCAATTTAAATATAATTCATCATTAAGCATTCGTTCAGAGAATAAAATTTAAACAAAATTAAAGAATCAATTTCTTTTTATGAATTGTCAGTCTTTTTATTTTTGTTGAATGTCCCAACGTATTTTTGTATTGGTTCAAAAATCCTTATATTGAGTATTTTGATTAATTTTCATAGATATGGAGAGCTTAGTGTTGACTGTGCAGAAAAAAATAAATGACAGCTTTAATATCTTTAATAATTTTACCATATAGAAAATAGTTACGCCTATTCAGTACTGATCATACATTCGTGAATTAAAAAACCGTGATCTAATATTGGTTACTAGTCCAAGTTTAGGATTTTACTATCCTTTGAATCAATATATTCCATTAATTTAATTTCTAAATCCAGAAAAACAGCATGATATCAAGTATACAAAAGAATATTTACTCTTAGTATGGATTATCTTTTTTTGAAAATAATCAATAAAATATTAAAAAACATATACATAGTGTTCGATTACATTTTTATAAATTATCAACTTCACATTACATATGAACTTTCGAAAAATACATTATGAAGGTAAGTTTACTTAAAGTTAAACAATGTAAATTATTATACAAAGTTAAATAACGAGTATTTCTAACATTAAAATGTTAATGTAATTGACATAGTATGCACAATAACTCTTAATACATTTTAAATTCTAAATTTGAAATATGGCATGATTGAAATAACAGACACGACTAAAATGGTAAACATTGAAAAAATTTATTCTATAAATATTATGACTTTTACGTTTCAGTGATTACTCATTAAAAATATCTATTATTTTTGGATAGTAAAATTTTGTTTTGACAATGTTTCTATAATACAGCATTACTAATGAAGCTATGCGATAAGTTCAGGTAAGTGTATTACATTACATTCATATTATTTATAGGGGAGTGATAAATTATAGTCACTAATTTGTCATTTATGATATTTTCGATATGTATGGTACGAATATATTCGTCTTATTTACTATAATTCAAATAAAGTTTTTAACACTATATGATAGGCGTAGAGCCTTTTTCTTGATTATTCTATCAGCATGAATTGAAGTCTGTTTTTTTTTTGGAAAATTCTTGATTTTAACATTCTCGATTCGATATACTCGTATCATTATGATATTTATGCATTTTTGTATCCTTCTCCACTTTTCGGCTTATACATGACATATTAATATAAATAATACAAATGAGAGTTTATTCATAGTCATATGATTCATGAAACATTTTTCATCCAGAGGTTTTTTGAGCAATTACTGTTTCATTTAAGCTTATATAACTCAGATATTTAACTGAGGCATAATTTTACGTATTAAAAATATCGATGCCATTAGTATTTACTTCAACTAGAAATGATCTATTAGGCGTTTCCAACAAAATCTGCGTTTCAGGCTTTCATCTTGGATCAAAATAATGAAACTGCGGGAAACCAAATTAGAAATATTCAGCTAAAATTGCCCTTAACTTTACCGCTGTCTTACATGAATTTTGTACAAGATTTACAAATAAAGCCTTGAACATATAAATAAACAATAAGATTTGCATGTCAAAATGTTTTTGGATGTCATCATATTTCTTTAAAAATATAATTAAATAGGTATTTGAGCTTTAACCGGTCGAAACCTCCTATGTAAATTCAACTATAGATATTGAAAAGCATAGAGTTAATTTTATGGCATATTAACAAAATATTTTAAGATGCTTAATTCGAATACAATGTAAAACAGATGGGTTTGACAACTTTTCTTCATAATCTGATTACATTAAATATGATAATTACACACAGTATATATAATATTATCCCTGACCTCTCTCACATATGTTCTACAGTCTCGTTTTATTACAGGTGAAATACAAAATTTAAAAATAAGTTTATAGAATTACTTCATCGTTAAATAAACAACCGTAATTTATGTCATATTGATTTCATTTAGTTTATAATGTTACCCACATAATATTTATTTTTCTCCCATAGGCATATTATGTTAAAAATTTGAAAAATAATGAGTTTTATAGCGACGTGTTATGATAATTTCATTCAAATTCATATTCAATCTTAATGAGAATAAATAATTATCGATGATCGTTTAAAAAATATTGGGTTCATACATGGGGCTAAAATTAAGCGAGTCTATAGATTATTGATAATATGATTAAATTTTTAGATAAATGAAGATGAATTACGTTGTTAATTCAATTTGTAACTGTGTACGTTTAAAAAAAAATATATTGTGAATGTCGAATTAAGCGAAAACATCCATAAATGTGAAAAAAATAATTTTGGCGTTCTATCAACGATTTGTAGATTGTAACAATAAATTAGTATTATATGCATTATATCCCCGTAGGGTTAACGACTTAAATATTTTTATTAAATCCTATTATTGAAGTTTTACTCTACGCGGTCTTTTAAAAATTTCCATAATTAATTTCGACCATTTTTTATGATATATTTATCAAAAATAAAAATGGCATTCGTTTTAAGCTTTTAATGAAAGGCTATATGTCATTATCTATATATATAGATGATTGATGATTTCGTATTGTACATAAAATATTCAAAAATACAAACTTTTATATTGAAGTTTTCGTTAAGGTCTTTTTTCTTTATATACTTTTTCTTCGATTACCAGCATAATATTATTAATTAGTACTTTTATATCTCCTTAAATAGCAAATATTAGAAAAGAAAACCCAAAGTACTAAAACTAATTTTTACTTAAAAACGATAAATTAACATCCTAACAAAAATGCTGATAGCTTAAGAGATTCCCCTATAATCTTTATAAATTTATCAGTAATTACAACAATTGGAATTCCACGTCGAAACTAAACTCTCATGTTTGTATTTGTTTGACTCAAGGCGGTATATTCATGAAGCACCTTTTTTGATGAATGTACCAGTTACTTTATTCCTAGTTGGATTCGTATGATAATAAAATGCATTTCAACATCTTACCAGAATCAGTTTGTTCCGTTATCAATTTTACATCAGCCACAGCGTAAAGGCTCTTAATGGAAAAAATATCTGAAGTGAATGATATTTTTTTATGACAATATTATGATTAATCGTCATTTAAGCCTAGAAAATATGTAAATTTTTCCTGTACATGTGACAAATTATCTAAATGCTTGTCTAGATTAATTTTATCATCGAACAAGTAATATGATCCAGAAAACCGACATTTTTAAATCAATTAGAAAACGATTAGTAGTCCATGAATTTATAACATGATATATAATCAAATACATCTGACTACAATACATAGAATTTGATGATAGAATAATTCCTTAAAATTTTTTTAAATATTCATTCAATTCTTATCTATGAAATCAATAATAATATTTGTCAAAACTTCAATGAATGATGAATTTGTGTTTTATCATATTCTTTATTTATCATTAAAAAATATTTTTCATTGATAAATATATAAATTTTTTCCTTTTTAAATAAGTCATCGACAAATTTTTTTTATCAATGTATATAGAGGACACTATTATCACATGTGTCATGGCTATTAACTCAACTTAGCAAATATGGTGTCGAGTTTAGTTATTGCCTTTATGTNGAGTAAAGGTGACTTTAAAGTAAGTAGGAGTCTTTTGACACTAATATAGTTGTAAATATAAATTAATTAGCTTGAAGGCGACCCTAAAATCATTGTTGCGTATGTAGTAAATCACAACTGCCGTCGAAGTAACGCCTTACAGTAATATAGCGGTACATGATTTAACACTTCCATAAACCAAAGTCAAAAAGAGACAATTTTTACACAAAAATATTATAAAGAAAATAAAATTCTCATTTCTAACAAATACATTTACGTCAAATCCTTTTTAACAGCGTCCTCTCGTAGAAGGTTCAAATGTATCATATTGTATACTCTATATTATGAAATGTAAAATAAATTGAACGTTAATTCATAAAATTTATAGATTATTAGATTCAAATATTGATCCTAAAACATCTCAATTATTGCCTGAATTTGCAGATTACAAATTTTCCTTTCGCTAAATATAACTATGATTGGATTTGCCAAAAGTAAACATTTTTCAGTCATACGCGTTTTATCTAAGACCATGTAGTAATGGTGGTTCTTACATCTTTGTAATTTTTCTCGAATAAAATTCGACGGAATCTATCCACATTTATATAATATAAAGAAAACAGTAATTTATTGTTGGAATATTTAAATGATACTCGCAATATGTTAGGGCAATGTTACAGTTTTTACCTTTTAAAATTTACCATGTATTCATTTGTTTATTATTCATAATTGTTTTTAGATTTTAATGTAGACTATCATGAATATTACCAAATTTGTCTGAATTGTAATATAACGCATCGAATTTCACTTGAATTCAGCTACTGTGAATAGAAGTCATAATATGGCAATATCAGCATATGTTGTACTACTGATTATTCAGTATAATTTCTGTAAAACGGTTTCGCTAAATATGTCCACGATAATAATCTAGCTATTTTTCAAATGACAGAATGCTAAAAACCAAGAAAAAAATTCGATTAATATAAACAAAACGAATTTTCTGAGTAGAATGCTTGCTTTTGTTGAACGAAATACATAAAAACATAGTGATCAAATGCTGACTAGAATGGTTAATATCTACCTAAAGAAGAAGGTATTGGCATATTTACTAGATTTGGACTATAATATAAAATGTTGTACATTTGAGTATTTTATATTTTTTTAAACTATATATATGTATCATAGTTATAAACATTTAAATGTTTTTAATTTTTAAAATATGTCTATAAAAGACAAAAAATGATAAAGATATAATTAGAAATATAAATAAATGTATTTTATATTACTAATGTACATGGTACATAAAATAAATTATTGTTTCAGTAAATGTCTGTATTATAGTTCTCATATCCCGTCATACTACGTATTTTATAATATGTAAGAATCATGATACGGTGTTTATTACAATCACCCTTGTCATTTATTGTCATAATATCAGAAAATGATTGGTTCAGATAATATAGAGACCTATTTTACCAATTCATAAATAAATAGTCACAATAAGTATACCTAGAGATAATCTTTTACTGAAGACTAAAAATTGTTCCAATACGTTTGAAATGCTTTACTAACCGAACATTTACAATAATCGAATTTTTAAATAGTGAGAAAAGAAGACAACTACTCAACGAACTTCTAAATATTAGTAGAAAATTTGAATCTTTCAAAGAATATAATGGTCTCATTTGAGGAAAACTATCGCACGATTTGTTAAATTAACGTTCAATGAATCTTCTACAAACCCAATATCATTTAAGTTTTCAATGAGTATATTCAACTGATTCGCATCACAAAATTCATCAACGAATCCATCTCCACTTTCGCGGGCGCCTTATCATATTCATCCAAATCACTGATATACACAATTTTGTAGAAAATCGAAATATATAATCACCACTCCTTGCTCATAATCAATATAAGTGGCGAACTTGATAAATTGATATTGAAAGTAAAATGTAGTGATTAGTGCTTTTTCTGAATATTCAAACGATGTAATTTAACCACTAAGACTAATCTAATCGTAGTTTATGCAGTTATATACGATCATCTATGAATCGTTCTTTGAAAATCTTCGGACCGAAGTAGTTTTGTACAATATTAATTTTTTTTCTGTATGAAATTAAGGTTAAAATATTTGAGATTCATTGTCTGATCGATATAAGATTCGTGGCGAAGATACTATTGCAGAAATAGAGAGATAAATTTGATCTTGTTTATGTTTCGCCGTGATATATCATAAATGTAAGAGTCGTAGAGATATTTCCAATTTGGCATCTTCTGAATTTGTTACTTGATATACGTCAAATTTACAGATATCATTTTTTGAAAGCAGCTGCGATTTAATATATGCGTCATCCATCGACTCGATGCGTCACAGATCACTGATAAAGTTATATATGAGTAGAAATATGCACACATCAATCAAATATTTTAACATGAATAATGTTGTTGTCCATTCATATTTTAACAAATACCTACTCAATATTCTCCTTGAATTGTGTTACACACCATCACCTCTGCTTTTCATTCAATACAGTTATAAAATTTATTAAATATGGTTGCTGCTAACAGCTTTATGGTACATCACTTACTTATGAGTGACAGATCGTAATGAAAATACTAATAATTATCTTTTTCTGTAGAATTTAATTTGAATGGCTCTTGTATTGAGACAAATCTGAATTAAGAGCCATAAAAATGTA
Source organism: Thelohanellus kitauei (assembly GCA_000827895.1). Lineage (NCBI taxonomy): Eukaryota > Metazoa > Cnidaria > Myxozoa > Bivalvulida > Myxobolidae > Thelohanellus > Thelohanellus kitauei. Next base: position 122,043 of record JWZT01003715.1, read on the forward strand.
TACTAAATTTTAGATTTAGTATTCCCATAGTTGTTGAAATACCTCTTGTTGAATAATTTGTAGCTGAATCGATATTAGTACAATCGACATGATACTATTCTTATTTTGTCAAATATGGATGATTATTGAAAAAAAGTTAAAACAGGTATTAAACAATTTAGCATTAAAACACGCCAAATTTTCTATGTGTTTATTACGTTAATATCAATTTCATGCAACAAATACATTAAAATCACAAATAATAATGAATAATCGTGACTCATCAAGCTGGATGTATTCTTAAATTGAGAAGGGGTGTCAACGATATATATATATTTCGGTCTAGCCATTTTTATATCTACCATGCTTACATAGTGTTGAAATCAGAAAAAAAGAGTGCTCTCGAATATTCTAAGTTTTTCTTCTTTTCTGAACACATCATGTGAAGGTTTTTGGACTGAACTAACGCTGCCCCAATATAGTCATCAGATTAAATACTTCGAAATGACAGTTTTTCTAAATAATCATTTGTTATGTAGCATTGGACTTATTATTGGTACTTGGATATGAAAAGTACATAACACAGGATATATTGTAACCGTGATTTATCCGTATATGTAAAAACACTTAAGATGTACCAATGTAAAATACACCATCATCGAGTTCACTGATTTAGTACACCAGAAGGCGATATCTCATACATGTAAAATAAGATGAACTCAGTTATATTGTTAAATATATAAACCGTATGGTTGGTTGGGTAAAAATTTTTATCGTCTACAATATTAGATCTTCAATCAACGTTTTTCATATTATAGTTGTCTATTTAAAAGTCTTAATGCAAACATGCGATATTAATTGTGCATGCAGTCAACGAAATAATAGAGTCGATGAAAAATTATTCTATGAAACAAATAGTTATAATTTTGTTCTAAAATTATTCATAATCAATGTACTGGAGATTGGCTTAACATACTGAAATATAATACTCATAACAATTTACAAGTCTCTAGTGTCTAACTCGGTAGTCAAACAATTCATCTACATTTAACAGAAAAAATTAATTCTACAATGTTCCTTGAATGTATTATTAACTTTCCAATGAGTATTTGATTTTAAATATATAGAACGGAAAACAGGTAAATGATAAAACCTCTTTTGAATATGTCAATAAATTAATACTATGGCCTAAAACATTGGTCTCTCATTTTTTTCCAATTTCATATTTTCTGTATAAAAAATGCAGAGATAACTTTACAGTCGTCAATATCAAAAAATAAATAATATAAGAATATAATTTGTTGCACGAAATTTCTTGTGTTGTACTGCTGTAAAGTTAATTAACTACTTTGTTTTTATACTGTATAGACTGAAATCATCTCAATAAAAATATCCTCAGAGAGAAATCTGTTTTCAATATAAATGTATTTTAGCTAAAATTCGCATATTTGAAACTTTCAACTGATGATTTCTAGGTGTAAATTATTACGTAGTTTATATTCTATTATAAATTGATAGTAATTTTAAAAAAATTATTCTCAGCGTATTAGTTTCCAAATATTAATTGATTCGTTCTAAAATATCACATACCCATGTTGTGTATATGAACCGTTTGGGCTCAAGGGCTTGAGATTAAATTAATTTAGATCTTATGGAGTACTGTACCAGTTTCATGGTCCCCTGTAAATGAAAGATCATTGCATTAATCAACAAAAACCTTATGCGTGGAATACGTAATTCGACTATTTGCCAAAAGAAATACCGAAGCTGCAATTTGGTAGTTTAAAATATACATATTCTAACATCTAAGTAAACATTTTTTCTTTTTTTTATTTAAAAAATTTAGTTCTTCTTTGAACAATAATATAATGCTTAACGCAATTCTCATATGACCAACACTCTAACAAAATCGGTTCTTTCAGATCTCTCTTCTTATACCTATCTCTTGTAAAGGAATATTTGCTTATAGCGGGTACATCCTCCGAATGTATTTTCAGTTTTGTATTAGAAAGGATAAACCATTGTTTTTGGAGTACTTTTATTGATGTATTTCATGGTTGTATGTATTCTAATACTACTTCTCAAACATAATATTTAGTCAAGCATAATGCAAAGCCGACTCCTTTACATACATATTTACCAATTTTGAATAATAGGCTCTTTTTCCATTAATTTAAATGAGAAAATAAACAAAGAAAAGTATATTCAAAATTTAAAGCTTCCGAATCTCAATTGTGGATAGGCAAATTAAAGTGGAAATAGAAAATTAATTATATTATTTTGGAAAATTGAAATCAGATATATATTGATATATTTACCCACAATGTTTTATATCACGTATATCATTTTGAAATATTCATTAATTTTGCTTTTATGCGCATTTTACAAATGTATATTTCGTGTTAAATGCTAACTAGTCATTAACCAATAAATGAAATATGAATCTATTTATATTAAAAGTGAATTTGGCTGTCAAGTTTTTATATCAATGTTAATTTGAGTTTCTTAGATATATAAATTTTAACAATTAAAGACAAAATTGGGCCATAATTTTAACGCTGCTAGGACAAACGTTATTTGCATTACACGTTAATGTACGTTTAAGTCAATAATTTATTATATGCATCGATTTTATTTATTGTTCAAGAGATACATTGTGCTACATAAAAATACTTAAATAATTTAGAAATGAACGCAAGTGTTTATAATATCTGTCTAATTGTCGTTTAACGGTATGTTAAACTTTGTCAAAACATCACATTTTATTAAAAAATTTTAAATTGCATTAATATATTCTATTTACATAGAAAAATCATAAAATGATGATAACTTCGCATTTTTAATGAATTTAACGTACAAAATTTAAATTACTTTGAATTACAAGCCAATATTATCGGTACGATGTGATTGATTTCATGAAATTAACAGACGTATTTTTTTCTATCTAAATTATCTCATCAAAATGCATGTCGTATATTAACCAAGGTTGATGTTCTATTGTACCATTTGTGAATTAAAAAAAATTATACCGATGTTTTACCGTTTATATAATATACATTAATTCATAGATTAATAAATAATTAGATAACTTGAGCATGATTTAACTGAACAAATCATGTTATGATAAATACGGCCAAAAAAGATTTTTAATTAATTTCATCTGAAATTCTTAAAATCTCATATTTACAGACTTATGCTAAAGAAATGGTAATTCGTGCCATAAACCAATATCCATTTTCAGGAAATCAAGTAACAACATCTTTGAAATTCGTATTACGATTCTGTGAGAAAATCAGAAAATGAATAAGAAAAAATAATCTCTCAACGGTTAATATTATGCTGTTTCAGTATACACATAGCATCCACACGACACTGAGTCATTGACAAAAAGAAAAATCGAATATATTAATACGACAGAAAAGTTTGATGAGCATCGATCAACCTAAAAATGTTGTTTTTTTGGCGAACATTATGCAAATATTACAAATAATGTCTACCTTGCAGAAGATATATCAATTTTTAAGAATGACCATATCAAAGAACATTGACTTTATTCTGTAAATACCTTAAATTCGGATTATGATTCAAAATTCCAGTCGAGTTTGTATCATTATAAAAACTTTTTGGGTGTTTATTACAATAGCCTTATATCCCTTGATGATAGGGTGATTTTATACAAATCGATTAAGCATGAGTTACTTTACTAAGTAAGTCCTTCATTCTACAGAACTTTTAATGTCTTTTTAATACATTACTTAATAATTTTCAAATTATGAAGCCTACAATAACTAAATTATCATTTAAATCTGTGTTGACGCATTACACTAAGAGAAAATCTTATGACATTTTTTTTTGGTATTAAATTACAAGAAGGGTTCATTTAACAGCCTTATATTCTATGAACCACTTTAGGTGAGTTATTATAAATATGTATATTTTTTTTAATTGTTCAGAATTTTAACAATTATTACAATCTATATTAATCAAATTGGGCGAATCGATTAATAGAATTATGAATCATATTATAATTAATCGAGTGTGTTAAAAATTACAATCCTTGATTTTTAACGATATATATCATCGATTATATGTTATATCCTTATAAAGGTGTCAAGAGTTTCTTTTAGTAAATACTATTTAACTTGGCTTTAAGATATATTCAACAACATCAAATTCAAATATATAGTTCATAATAGTTGAAACATGATTGAGAATATATAAATATACGCTAGTCTATCGATCAGTTCGATCATCTTATTCACGATGAGATATTTTAACACTCCGCCAGAGATTATTAAATTCAATTTTCTAACATGGCCATCCGAATATTTGTCTATAAAAATTCAAAATGATTTTTTCACAACCATCAGTAAGCTTAAAGAAATTGATTCCAATCTAATACAATAGACATATATATATCAAAAGCACAATCATTCCATGTGTTGAATAACTGTTAATAAATAGACCAGTCTTCTAATGATAGACGTAAAACACATGGTTGCCTCTATTTGTCGCTATTGATCATTAAAAAGGTATTTTGCATAAAAATAAAAGTATGATAGCTGTTATTTATATTTTTTATTAAGATTACAGAAATTTGAATTATATCCTTTTTATTAAAATATATTGTTCGATTTCAGTTTCTGATTTATATCTTTGCTTAATTCGTTTGCGGTATTGCCGATGACTCGTTTAAAACTACATTTATTTTATATTGCCATAGTTTTATATAATCATGAATTGATGGATAGTTATCAACATATCTGATTATTCAAGCAGTTTAAAAATTACATATCGAATAAATTCACACGTTATAAAATGTATACAAATCAACAAGAGGACAACTTTAAAGAAGAAATACACATTAATGAAAAAAACAATAAAAAAAAATTTATGATCAGCAATCTGTTAATATATCTAACATTAACGGTATGAAATGATTTAGCGACTCATAAATTTGAAATTATTCCGATATAAGAATTAAAAACCCGTTAAAATTTATTGAGGAAAAAATACCGTAATTATACAGATTATTCGAGGAATTCGACTATTAAAAAGAAATGATGAAATCAACTTTTGGAAATTATTATTAAAAAAATACCGTTACAAATCAAAGGAATGACGGTTGCAGCTATTGAAATTAACTGTATGTATTTTAAAATTTAGTTGTACCAAGTTTAACGTTCAAAATTCTCAAAATTGGTCATTATATTATATTCTAATCCAATATTAATTATAAACTGATGTTGTTATAAAATTACAATCAAAGTCAGTTAGAAAAATATTTTATTTATTTTAGACAACATACTGTGTTAATATGAAGTTAAGTTGATATGTAAAACTATTTGATTTATAAAACCGATGACAGTTATTATTTGAATTGATCATTGAAATTGAGAACAATATGAATTGTTAATCTCAGACATTTCTCAATTAATTCTCGAGCCTCGAGAATGTATTCAATTATTTTCAAAAGGTTATTGTTAAAAAAATGTATTTAAGTAAAAATTTTCAATAGACTGCGGTTAAAAATTTATATATTACAATTTTTTTTATGTGAAGTAATGACTATTTGATTAGGTCTCATATCAAACTGGATGAAGATACCATTGAATATAGCGCAAATATTTATTGAATAGAAAAATAGTGGAGATCGTTATCATTTTTATACATATTGGAATGTGTTGTCTGAAATCCTGAATTTATTCCTCTATAACAAAATAAACAATGTTTAATTCCCAAAATATATTTTTCAAACTCAATTTTATATAGCATACTCGGTTTTCATGCAATATATCTGCATATACAGGTTTCTATTCATTCATATATCAAACGATGTATATCGATATTTTTTTATCATTTGAAACAAATATTTAAACCTGTGTGAAATGGGTTTTATGATAACCCATACATCATCTCGTACATAATAATTTGTCAGCTAAAAGCCGTGATATGACTATGGTGGTTTATAATAATTTATTGATAAAATAACTTTTTTGTTATATCGTATATATGTTTGAAGATATTATCATATGATATACAGGATATTGTTATTTACTTTGTAGGCTTATATTAGTATTTGTCCATGTATGATTATTGAATAGTAAATATAACACCAGCTAGATTGAATATTTGTAAATATTCGGGGTTCTATCAGTTAGTATGTCTTATCAAATATATTAATCAAAAATATCTGTATTTTTATTCAATTCGAGATGATATTATAATTATGATTAAAATTGAGAATATAATAATAGTGGGATATATTAAATCAAACCAAAATACCATATATTCTTATAAATAGATGCAATTTTTATCTGAAATACTCGAAGATGATCATCATTTATGAGCAAGTAATATTTTTTTCGATTTTTTCATATAAAATCTAAATTAACATATGTATCTATCACCTTCTAAAATTACAGTTACATTGCAATTAAGAAAGATTTACATGAAGGTATCATATAGTATCAATTTTCGATTATAAAATTTTGGATTTATATTCTGTAAATTTTTATGATATAACAAATTATATTTGTATATATCTATTAGAACATTTGTAATACATAAATGACATTAAATTAAAAGAGCACTTATTATTCTGATATATATTTTCTTGGATTCAGAATCATATGATAAATTACAAAGATAATTATATATAAGCACACATTCATCTAGATTAATGTAAAGTAGCTTAAGTTAAATGTAGATATGCTGTATCAAATTTCGATTATCTTTATATTTTTGATTTTTTATTATATACATAACAGGTTTTGAAATGTGATGTGAAACGTACAAATCGCAATTAATTGACCTTATAATCTACCGTTTCTGTATGGCAGGAATCTGCCATTAACCATGTCATGCATATGCGGAAGATATTGCATGTAGAATTCTACAAGAAACTGGTTAGTGTGTTCTTTTATTTCAATTAAAGTTTCTTCATTTTTTTTTCATTGAAAATATTGTATCGATACTATTCTATAAACACAAGCTAATTGACCATAATATGATTATCTGCATAACATTTATTTAATATTGCGAACATCAACAAATATATCCAGTCATAACGTAACTTATTTTAAGTATCTATCAGTCAGTTAGAATAATATAGCTTGGAATATATTGTATTTCAATTTTATGTATTCTAAACTAGCTAATTCGTAAACAACTAAACCATTAATATTTATAAAACATTAACTCGTGATCATCGTTTATATTTGAATGATTAAATCTTAAAAATATGGGTTTTATGTTGTCATTATCATCGTTTATTTGTATTTTTTATTCATTTTAATATTTTATTATTTCATTTTTCATTGATTAAGACTAGGCCCATAGAAGACATTTTATAATAATATTTCAATAATTTTTAAGTAGTTTGTATAGATTATAGAAGCCGATTGCTGAATATATTCATATAATTCTAAAATGATGTTATGATGACAGAAAATGGAAAAAATATTATTTTTATTACTTAAAATTTTAAATACTGTTTGACATCATGTATGATATTTTTCCATTATAGCTCATTAACAAATCGATTCGNTAATGGTTAATTAACTACAATCTTCGAATTTGTGTATAAGATCCACATTATGGGCTGATCAGTAATGAAAAAATATTTTTGTATCTAAAAACAGTATTTTAACCGAATATTTTATCAATTATTTTTAACACCGTCAGACTAATGAAGACCATGATGTATCCATTCTTTATATGGATCAATGATATGTAGAGCGTGTATAACGGTTTCACTTTAATAAATTTTTTGATTTCATTTCATAGTCTTTGATTTAACTAACAGGCAAATGTATCGATTCATATTCGAAATCTTAAATGTTTAAATTGGAATTGATCTTTTTTGATGCAATATGACTCTTTCTATATCATTACATCGGGTCAAATGAAATAGAATATTAAAATACAAAATCTACATAATAACAGATTTTTTTTTCAAAGACGTATGAGGTTTGTCAGTCACAATGATGTGATATTCGTTTTAAAATAAACAATTTCTTGTCCTTTGTGCATATTCTGCATGACTTTATTTTAGTCATTTCGATATATATCCTTAATTTCAAAGTGATTATCTTTTAATCGAAATGAGAATTTAATTGAATTTTTTCGTCCAATGCCGATTTGTCCAAATTATTATTATATATCTACCGATTCAGTCAATGTAGAAAGTGAATCAATTAGGTTGTGTCTTAAATTATGACTCCATATAATGATCAGTCGTAATCAAAGAATTTCCAATTTTTTAATATATTTTCGTTGTGAAATCTATATATATATATATATATACATATATTTTAGCGATTCATCCTTGTGGATAATTAATCTAAACCTGTCATATAGATGTAAAGTAAAGTTCGGATAATGGTAATATTTACTTTATTTTTTCGTCGTTGTATCAGATAAAAGTTTCAATTATTTTTAGTGATAGTTGTATCTATAATTTATTATGAACCGTTCGATTTACAATTTTAGAATTGTATCTTAATTTTATCAAGGAAGTCAAAATTTGTCTTTATAGTTGACTGCAAAATTACTGTGAGTGTATCTTATCTTTATTATACTAACTATTTTGCCTTCTAAAGATATATACTTTTTATATTACATGAATTACTTTTAATAATCGTGAAAAATCAGGTTTAGTGAAATTAGATTATTAAAAAAAGACATTCATAAAAATATTTTTTGGATTGTATTTAACTAGAGCTATCAGTAACAGATGGCGTCTGTGAGATCATTTCAAGAATGCAATATTTCACTAAAAATTTTTTGCAATAATATAATAATATCCATTACTAACTTGTAATGAAATATTTTCAAATATATAGAAGAATCACATGAATATTTTAATTCAAGGATTAAAAAGGTATGTTCTGTTGTTTTTTGTCACAATCATATACAATTGTACTTCATTAAGATTTGAAGGTCATCAACATTAAAATATTATTAATGTTTGTTCAAATATACGAAGAAAAATTACTGTCTTTAATTGTAAAAATTTAAACCAATTGATATACTTCGACATATATATAATATTTTAAACAAATTGTTTTCATGATTTAATAAAGAATATACACTGAAGTATAAATATCCATGGTATATCAGGGTCCTATGTATTTAAAATCCATACTTTTACAGATTACGCCTAAATTCAGTGAATAATCTCTGATTATATAGTGATAAGTTTTAGAATAACATCCCACATTTTTTTAATAAAACATGCTTTCAAAATATTTAATATAATTTACATGTAACAATAATACCTCTTAAATTAATATTATATTTTATGGATTAAATTGATCTTTGTTAACTCCAAAATTAGTAGAAATCATTGAAATAATTTATAAACTGTAAAATTGAGAATATTTAACTAACCGTATTTTCTGGTATATAGAGCGCATATTTTTATAAACTGCAGAGTTCAACTCTGGAACCATTCAAGGCTTTTAATCGAAAATAACGTTCTAGGAAATAAATTCATGTATCACGCACATCGTTGTATTACTCGCGTGGTTCATATTTTCACAAAATTTGAAAAAAAGACTAGGCCTCATTAACGAAAATACGGAAATTCTATAGAAATATAATTGTTTGGCCAGACAAATAACTATATTATTTTCGAGAATTCTGTAAATTTTTAATGATTGATATAAAATAGTTACACACTTATTTCAACATTTCTCGGTGGTTACTCAATAAATTAATATATTTTTAGACCGAATTACTTAATTAATCATAAAATCTTATTTTTCGAATCAAAGAAAATAATATTTGTATTTGATCGTTTCAAAATATATGATACAAATTTCATTCCACATATTTATCATATTTTTATGTTAATAATGTCATTTTTATAAATATATCGATCAGTTTTTTCAGCGCCTTTTAAAATTCATAAAATGGATTCTTATCACAAATTATGATATCTCAAACTATGTTTTTTTATAAATGAATTATTTTTTTTTATATTCATGTGCGTTGTTATTTTAAGGGAGAGTATGATAATAAAAATAATCATTCGCAGTTAACAAGAATGGATTATTCAAGTTTATTCCTAGATCGTCAGCGCAGTAATGTATAAAATGAATAACGAATACCATTTTCTTAGCAAACATTGTATTTGAATTAGCCGCCATTCATTTAATCCTTAACAATATTCTTATCAAATTCATTTACATTATCATATAATTTTATTTGATTGTAAAGACTTCTCTCGCATGGTTTTTCATCAACTTTGATGATTTTTTACAAATTTTTTATACAAATGTATGCCGTCTATATTTATTTATTATTTTTACAACATATAATTTATATTAAAATAAATATCATATATCCATATATGTCTATAAATTTTCCAATTGTAATCATAAATTTGATGAATCGTAGAACATGTGACAACTTCAATATTGGTAAAAAAAATTGATAAAATTAATTCAAAATATTTTCAATTGATATATCAAGACTGTTAAGAATTCAAATATAATCATTTTTCAATTCCTATGGAAACCAGTAATTGAAATGTCAAACATTTAATCGATTAAGAATCTTAAATTTTGTTTTCACCAAGTACCTTACATTCAAGTGAAATATATGGATTTATTTATTTTGAAACTTAAAGATATATTTATATGTAGAAATTTGTATAAAACAAACAGATTATATCGATATGTGTAAGGTATATTTACTGTTTTTTATGGACTCACAAGCGTAAAATATCTTTATTAATTTAACCAGTATCTTGATTTATAACCCTATATATTTTGATGTGGAAATATTGTAAAAATTCGAATATATAAATTTCTATAAGATCGATGTTATCCATATAATTGAATGAATAAATTGTTTATATTTGACAGTTAAGGCTTCTTTTTATTGAGGGACCACGTAAATGTTGTTTTATTTATACTTTAATTTTTATTTAATTTTGAACACTTGTTTAAGTTTCGCCTGCCATAATTAGATTTGGCCTTCAAGTCTCCATCTACTCAACAATTTTTACTTTTGGAATCATGCAACAGATTTCAACTATTCTCATCATTTATAAATCAAAGTTGATATATACATAATATAATAAATTATCTGAAACTATTTTTGTATTAAATTGTTATAAGTGATCGACTGGTAATATTTTGATATTCAATAGCTATTTATATTTTATGTTATATATACAGTAAGGTATGAATTTTCGATGACCGAACCCATTTTACTGCATAAATCTAAATGTTTAAAAACATACAAAAATTATTTTTAATGTTGTTGTTAAATATTTTTAGATATGAAATCTAAAGCGCGGCCTCATCTGTAAAAAAATGTCTGGAAAAATTATAAACAATACGTTTATAGACATGTATTCAATCCATCAATGTAAATATTTGTCAATTTATAATTTGCGGTTGGAATTACAAATTATTATTGGCTGACATTTGTTGAGTTGTCTATCCAACTGCATAGCTAAAAATAATCATTTTGGTAAACTCAAAAACAAAATAGATGTTAAACATTAATTGTCTATTTTCTACACTATTATTTTAAATTTAATTAAAACTTGATATTAGATTGTGGAAAATCTTATTAAAACAATCATAAAATATGAATCATATTTTCTGTATAATCATAGAGATAATTTTTTTATCAAAATAAAATAATCATAATTAAAAATAAAAAGCGAAAAATAATTGTAATATAAATGAAAAATGGATTTCATAAATACAAAAATTCATGTCACGTGATTTAATCTGTTTATATTTTTGTTTCATAATACGTCATAAATCTTCAATTGATGTGCGTAATATATAAAAAAAATTTAAAATTTTGTTATCTGTAATTAAAAAATTTTAAAACGTTGGCTAACTATTCTTATGTTTTGTAAAATCGATTTTCTACTCTCTTGGCTCATCTAAAAATTTACCTCAATTCTCCAAAAAATGTCATAAAATCGCGTCTTCAGACACAAAGAGGGAATAAATATGTTGTTTCAATTGGAATGTTATGTATGCAGTACGGTAGCTTGGTTTACATATTTCGGTAAAATCAAATACACTTCGCCGAAGATATACTAGTTAACGCGTTTTCAATCATGTCAAAAGTTGTTCAGTGTTTGGTTACTTCCCCTGACCAAAGGTCCACTTGCATTTAAAAAAAAATTTCGATCGAGTTCAGGTAGGATTGGATGGTATGGAGACAAAATAAAGGCAAGCAACCGAAGGCCACAATGAAACATATTACCTCGTTAGAAACTCATCACTTTGAATATTGATCTCTTAAACTATAGCAAACAGAACAACATTCCCATTGGTTTCTCAAATATTCCTGGTTTTGACTTAAAATATTTAAATTTTAGCTTATCGTTGCAAAATTGAAATTTGATTGGACAAGCGTGAAAATGGAAGATCAAGATTGTAATTAAGAGAAATAGATTATAATTGTTATAAATTTAATGTAGTAACCTTAAAGAAACATCCAGAATTTAAATGAATTTTTGTACAAGTTTTTTTATTATAAACATATTGACCTGATGTTTTTGAAGTCCTTGAATATCTTGTAAACTATAAACACATTATTACATTAAGAAACATGGATATTAATGTCTATATCATTCAATAATCAAAACACAAGATTTAAATCGATCTCTATTCAACTTAAAACAGCACATATCTATTTCGTAAATGAGGTGATCGTTTTATCAACAGTCCGCGCCTCTAGATTTTTTGTTCTATATAAACTCTTAAAATGGTTAGGTTATTTAAAACGTTTTTATAATTTAAATTTTTTAAATTGATACTAGTAAATTATTCTTTGAATACGAATGCTTTGTATATACTCTGTTATTTATTTCTGAACCCAGAGAAACTCCATTTTAATATTTTAAATGTTTTATGTTAAATTTCATACTATCATTGTACAAAAATTATCTTTTATTGGAAAATCTATTTTAAGTTTTAATGAAATACCTGATTTTTGTTTGAATAAAAAATATAATGGAAAGCTGTAAATTTTGTTGTTTGTATTTTATGCTATACTTAGAGGTTGATTGAAAAAATGTTTTTATTTTCAGGTTTCAAAGATTTTGAAAGTATTTTAATGAAACAAGTTTCATATTTCAATGTAAATTCCAGATTACCATTAATGTAGCCATATAGAATTTACTTTAAATTTAACAGTTTGAGATACGCAATATTTCCTCTTAAAATTTAAGTTTGATAACCAATAATGCTAATTCAAAATATTATTAAATTCTCAAGCAACAATATTTCTGAGGTAAGTTTTTTAATTTATCAATCTAAAATTCACTTTTTTTAAATGATTTGGTTTAAAGTTGCAATTATTACAGAAAACATTAGTAGTTAAACAATATTTACGCTAAATATTTCAATACACTTTTACTTAAATGTTAGAATATCTACTAGATGAGCTTCAGTAAATAAATTTTATTTTCGCAACTGAATGAAATGTACGAATTAATGATATATCAAGCGTATTAATACTATTTATTTTCTCCTTATGATCACATATTAGTTTGATGTGGTTTTATACTCAAAATGAATCATTAAAAATTTCAAGTTTATTCAAATTGTAAATTTTGATAATGAGAATCAATCGATTTGAAATTAAAATCCGAAAATGCAAAAATCAAATATTTGAGTGCATAACATTTTCAAAATAATATTGAAATCTTGATCAATTAATATTTCTAAATTAGGATCTTCGTGATCTTTTCTCTTGTATAAATCAACGATTTTAAATAAAATTCGTTTTATTTAAGAAAATAAATTTATTATAAAGGTAATATTGTATATTTTATTCGTTTTTAATGATTAGATATATTCTCATTTAATTTGTATTGTCATACATAAAAACATTCAGCGCCATTTTCTTAAGAATATATCGCTTTTTATAGGGTTAGTACGATTTGTATTTAAATTATCGATTTTCTCATCGATTCATATAAACAGATATGGCTCTCAAACTTCTAATCAATACCAAATAATCAATATAAAAGAAAAAAATACCGCAATGTGTTCCCCAAAATTCTATCAAAATGTTTGGAAGATTTCTTTCTATGTATTTTAAAGAGATATATTTAGTTTAAATGATAATATTAGAAAGATGCACATTAAGTGGAAATATATTTTTAGATTTATTAATTTTAGCTAGACATCTATTAAATCGCAGTTGTCACAAACGCAATTTGTCATTTAGTATAATATCTTTTTTAACCTCGTAATTAAACCAAATAATATAAAATTAGAACTTCAAGACATGAGAATGAAATAAATGTATGGAGTGAAAGTTGGAATGGATCAGTATTAAGTATATAAACAAATATCACGGGCACAGTTAAATCGAAAATGGGAACAAGATGGCCTCAAATCAAACGGAAAATCGCTTTCTAGATTCTTTTCAGTTCGAGAATAGAACACAAAAATTAAAATGCCAAATCCGTAAGCATATCTATATCATTTGTACGATCATCTTTGATTTCTTTATAAGTTATAACTATCTGGAGTATCTATATATTCCTTCTTTAATAATCCATTTGAAAATTTAACGCTCATACTAAAGCATGTGTATTACCATACTCTAAGACGAGTGGAAGTGCTTTGAATTCTGAATATAGACATAACCTTTTAGGAAACTACTCGTGAAATAAACTAAAATTTTCGAACTAATATTTTATTTCCGAATTTATGTTAACGAGATGAATCTAAAATGAGATATATGAAATATTTAGTCATTGTATCATTTTTATGATTTCTAGATGCTCAATTCTTTATCAAATATTGCCAAATTTTTCTCACAAAGTACCCCAAAATTTTTATAAAAAAAAATATAAATGCATGTCTGTTTAGGCTAGTCTCTTGTATCCACATATTTAACAAGCAAAATCGATACAATATATCTAAGTAAAAGGTGCAAATTTGATGGATAATTGAGACAATTAGATTGCAGTTACTGATTACGCACCCATACATTGTTAAAATTCTAGAATGGCAGTTCACGCGGATCTTATCTTCGATTTTATATGAAAATTTTACAAACCGTAAAACATTTAAGAATGCATAGTGAATAAATTGTTACTAATTGTCGTTACTCATAAAAATTTAATCCGATAATTTTCACTTTTCGAAGAGGAGTATTTTAATTTATATCGTGATATATTTAACAAAAATACTTTATTGTCAACTATCATAGCCTCTTTAACTCAGATATCGAAAACACATTGTGCGTGTTGAATCATTCAACGTACATACATTTCCTTAAGAGCAATACAAGTATTATCTTTCAAACGATTTTTGATATTTATAATTCAAATAATTCGATATCTTGATAGAATGATTCTTATATATTCGATGAAATATGATGTAAATTATATTTAGTGTGTTTTTTAAAGAAAATGAATTAATCCAGCACAAAAATTTAATCTTTAACACTAAATTATAGATGTAATATAAATTAGTTGTAGTTTTCTAACATTAAACTCGACCGAAGAATTATATGTTAATCAAAAATTCCACTAATATTAATAGTTTTTTTTTACAAAACTTAATTTTTGGATAAATATTTATATTCAGAATTAAATTGTCTGTGTTATAAAATCAAAAAAATTTAACATTGCACAAACGCCTGTTGATTTCAAAAAAAACAAATTCCTGTAGGATCTATACGTCGGATATGAGTGGGAAGATTCAAAGAAATCTGTATGATTAGGACATATAAGAAACACAACTAGTATATATCGTAGAATAGCGTTTCCCTTTTGTATCGTTTGTAGACTATTTTATAAAAACTACATTTATTTTGTGAAAAAATATTGACAATCTTTGTCATTGTATTAATAACTTTGATGAATTGGAAATCTCTAAATGCCTTAAGTTAATGAAGTATATAGAATCTAACGTTCATCAGTAGTTTAAATTTAAAATCAATTCGAAAATCTCGATGAAAATAAAAAATTTAGTTTAAATAATCAGGAATCTATTTTCAAAGACACCATTAGAAAATAATAAAATATCTGTTTTTGGCTATCAGTAGGTTCGAAACTTACTTTGTATTTGATTTCATAAGGAATACGATAATTATAATCAAACCAATAGAGTAATTAGACATATATATATAAACACAGACAATCATGTCTAATCTTATCTCATCAAATTGTTTATAACTTTGTTTTATAAGCTACTAACTATTTAGGTTGAGTTTAAAGACTGATTAACACAAAAGAGACCTACCCTTTATGATGTATCCCCTTCTTCGCGAGAAATAAAATTTTTAAACCACACCACATGTCGTAAAAAATTCTTTTTACTATCTTAAAATATCATAAAATATACATTCCTACAAATTCCTATGATATTTCAATAAAAATCGTTATATAACTAATTCAAAAATTAAATAAAAACAAAAGAAAATGATATTTGAATCTTATGTACTTGTAAAAGTTAAAAGTTGCAAATGTCTGGTTTCAATTGGGTGAGAATAAATATCAAATCGACACGTTCAATGATGTTTAAATGCCTTCAATTTCGAAATAATATTGAAAATGAAATGAACCAAATCGCAAATAAATCGAAAGACAGAGAAGCTTTAAAAAATATTTGTACTCATTCCTATAATCTAGCATATAGAATGGATGTTAATTTTTATTGTCCGAACTCATGGTATATATTTCTGATTTTTTTTTTTTTATTTTTTACCACTGTGTTGAAATTTTTTAAATTCTGAATATTTCGGATTTTCAGATCTACATTGGTTAAAGGATGTAAAACACAACTGTGTAAAACCATATGCAAAACATCACTGATCTTCAATTAAAAATAGTCCGAAAATACTCAAAATGTGGACAGTACGAATTTTTTTCTGTTATGCATTTTAATATGTTAATATATGAAAATTGTTATATTTTCTTCTATCTCACCTTTGATCATACTGAAAATGATTTCGTATAAAATAAGAGTAGACGCTTGGTGTTTAATTTAAATTGAACTTCTCGTAATTCTATAGAGATATTATTAGGGTTGAAATTCTAAACTATGGCTATTAAATAAACTTTATCGTTTATGGAAAAATTTTTTTGTAATAAATATATATCCTTGTTTTCTAGTAAGTCCAGTAAGTATTAAAAATAGCTTTATAAAACCATTCAAACAAAAATTATTATTGATAGCGATTGAACAATTTTTTGTAGCAGCAAACAATTGTTTTTTTTCATGATTTCGCCACCATGTTGGCTATAATTTCTGTTAATCAATGGATTGCTTCTTATTGAATGAATTGATCAGGTGATGAAGCCATATATATGAATATGTTCTCTGATATTTTCATGTATCATATTAGGATGATAAACAGATCAGTTCACTGCAAATACATTTTTAATTGTTAATAATAATACGCTATAAAGCCTGATAATCCTCGATTATTTCTCTCTACCTTCAGTAACTCGTAAAACTATTTTTATAATAGCAGTGTCATTGTCTTGATAAACTTTTAACAGTTTCAAAAATTGGTTCAATGTCTATTTTTGCACGCAATAAGTTATCAATTACTCTATGCAAATATAGTCTTCTATTCAGAATCAAACATATAAATTGATATAAGGCACGTTATTTGGATGAATCAAGTCATCAGGTTTAATAGAAAATTTGCGTTGTTTAAATATTCATAAATATCAGTATCAACGTCGTTCTCTTTTTCATTTATTCATCATTTCACTGATTAATTATGCAGAGCAATTTTTGATTAGATTTGACTCTAATGGATGATTGAGAACAGTTTTATTAACTCCACAATTGCAGTATGTATTATCTACTTTATGGTTGAGTTGGGTTCACTAATTTAAATATTAAAAACGAAATATGATAAACAGTTTGAATACAATCACGATCTTGTGGATAAATAGATGAGATATTCATTTGTAAATATGGCTTCTTTTTATATTCCTCTTGGAGATCTTTCAAATATGATAAAATGTGGCCTTCCAAATGTAGAAAGCATTCTTTTTCATTGGCCTCGAATTCTTGATTCAAAAATTCTTCTGATGAATATAATATATTGGAAGTGACATGTTTATACAAGAGTTGTAAATACAAAACTCAAATACCAAATACTCTATTTCCTACATTTCTTTTATATACAGACATTATAATGAAATATATTTTTTTTATTGACTTACCAATTCCA
>JWZT01003716.1:10603-26570 GCA_000827895.1 Thelohanellus kitauei
AAAAATTGACCATAAACCCTTAATATTTTTTATTAAATATTAAAATTTCCAAATGTCATGGGCAATGCCCTTTGTTAATGTAAAAAAGTCACCGATTAAAACAAATATATTAAACTAAATTGCAAAAAATAAAATTTTAAGATAGAAGCAGCCACAATTATTCAAAATTGATAGTTGACTTATCACATTCGTAAATGTTTGAAAACCATGAATTATTCGGACATATGTTCGATGAAGTCAAGTTATACAAAATGAAAAGCAATTATCTAACGATTATATTTTTTGGGAAGTTGTAAATAAAATATAACGAGTTTTTTCTTATATAAAATAATTATTTTTTTACAAATTCTAGTTTCCCAACATGCCTGCAAATATTCAAATTGTGAATATTTCTGTACGACGAACAAGAAAAAACAATTACAATGTAGATGCCCTGATAAATTGATTCCCGATCTGAATACTGGGAAATGCAAATGTATAAAGGAGAGCGATTGTTCAAGTAAAATATATTATCAAATAGTTTGCAGAGGAAATGAATTTTTATGTACCGATACACAATGTATGAATCAAATTTATCGCTGTGATGGAAAAAAGCAATGTCGAGATGGAACCGATGAATCTAATTGCAATAAAAGTAATATAAATTGATGACTAAGCGTGCCCATCTCGTGAATTTATGTGTTTAAACAGCACGGATTGCTTACTTTTGAATAAATATGCGACGGTCATCCGGATTGTCCCTACGGTACTTATGAAGTCGACTGTGATCAAAGTAAAATTTGACCTAACCACAGTTAAATCACCATGCGGAACTGGTATGTTTGAGTGTTTCAATCGAACATGTATCAATTCGAAAATGGTTTGTGATGGGAAAAATGATTGTGGTGATTGTAGCGATGAACAAGACTGTAAGGGTTGTTTTGGTTATTTTATTTAAGGAAAGGATTGCAAAATCAATCAATTGCCTTGTAATGACGGAGAATGTATATTCTACACCACAGTATGCGATGGAACTGTTGATTGCGGTGATTTAATCGACGAGGAGGGATGTATCATTATATATATATAATGCAGGCACAGGAGAATATTTGAAATCTCATAATATGAGTTGTCTACATAGATGCAAAGAAAAATGCCTTGAACCTCAATCTATCTGCGATGGCGTTACAGACTGTAATGATGGTAGTGATGAAAAGATTTGTGGTATTTGTTTATATTTTGATTGAAAATTTTAAATCCATGGCTAATATTTTGTCATTTGTATGATTTTTTAAAGAATCTTTCTTATTATATGGCCAAATCACGAAGTATTAATTTTTTTAGTTTCCCTACGCGATAAGAAAGTGAGCTGAAATTTTTAAATACAAAAATAGATATTTTGAAGCCATACAATCGACTGAATCCCCTTGATAATCACCTCTATATCAATATTTTATTAATGCCGGTTTGTGTTTAGAATAGACAATTATAAAACTAAATTATTAACGGAAATTAATTGTTTGTCAAGAAAATATTTTTATAAATTTATCAAAATTTTATTTTTTACAATGTCATGTCAAATATATAGGTAAAAATCCAAATATTAAATATCTACGAAATTGTTGAATCTGTCGAAACCAGCGAAGCCCAAGCTTTACAGGCCGATGGCAATTCAATCCATTTTGAAAAGTTCAACGAGCAACTGCCTTATTAAATAATACGTACATTAATCGAATTATAATCCTATTTAATCCATTCTAAAAAATGACTACTTTTTAAAATCTCAAGCAATTTATGATATAAAATTATATTTCAGGATAAATCGGTTTCAAAAATCTTATTCGTTGAAAATATAACTGTTCTTAACAATAATTCAATTTTTCTTCAATGCTAGATTCTCGATGTCTGGGCACAACGATGTAGTTCCCAATGTCATTAGGGCAGATAAATTACTATCTGAAATTCTTTAACGCTTCTTCTTTTTTAAAATTGCCATCTCTGCGAATGACTGCTCACATCTTTAGATAGAACCTAAACTACAAATGTATTTTTTGCGAACGAACCCATATTTTGAAACTGTTCTGCTGTCAGTTGAAGCCAGATAGAAATAATATGGTCAAGTGACCAGTGCAACACTCGGTTATATAAATCAACTTTTGAGTGTAGAATTACATTTTAATTCAATAACTTCTAGTTAGAGTAATTAGGGTAAATGATAAATCATTGATTCATGAAACAAAAAATATTTGTGAAGAGTGCGACATTATCCTTCTATGGTTCATATTCATTAAATCTAGATTCAAACGCCTCCAGAAGACTTGACACTTTAATCTCATAATGTAAATCGTTAAATGTTTTTTCAAGTAAATGTGCCTTGAGTGTTAGAAATGTATCTAAAATTCCTAGTGTAAGCTTTCTGATAAACAGACAAATTTTCATTTTGAATGCATAGACCTGATCACACAAATTATTGAATAGTTTATATTTCTATGAAGCCTCTCATTCTAACAGTTAAAATGAGATAATCACTAAACCATCAATACCAGATTATTGAGCCAGTCATCATTCAAAAAATATTCCCGTTCTGTGTGTAGTTATTCTGTCTAAGATTTTTAAATACTATTTTGTAGTGCCCAAAAACGACACAAAATCTTTAATTTTGAAAGCCATTGAACTTCCCAATGTAGCCGTCGTTCCACCATTTCTCGTTTATGTCAGATAGTAACTGCCTGAACTCTCGCCAGTTCAGAGAACTGCTACGGAATTTTCGTTTGACACACTGAACAACAACGTCCTGACAAATTTCGTTCAATATTTTCCGACACAGAGCTTTTTGGTGAATAATATAGTGATGTTTCAGTATTGGACGACCTGTAAACTGTTCGAGTAATGTTAGACATACGGATTTACTAACCCATATCGCCAGTGATTCATCTATGTATATACTCAACAATTTTGCACCAAACCACATTTTTCTTCACTATGATTTTTAAGAGTTTCGAGGAGATCGCTCCCTTTGTTAGTGTAATGTAAAGACTCAAGTCCTAGTAGTTCTTCAATGGCATCAATGTTATCCTTAATTGCTCGAACAAAAACTGAGACATGAGCTGCATAAGTATTATCATTTGAATCATCCATGGCTAGTGAAAATAATGCACAATTTTTGATAGTTATTTTGTAATGGACGATTGACGTTACTAGTTATCTCTTCAACTCGCCGTTTCATCGTAGTATTTTGTAAGAGGATGTGATCAATTTTGTTTTCACAGTTTTTATCATCAAGCATTCCAGAAGAGATTTGAAGAGTGGGTTTTATCATTTCTTCTGTATCTGTAAACGGCTTCTTTTTGCAAGCTAAAAGAAGAGCGATTTCATATGAAGCAAAGACTATATATGCTATGCTCGTTAGCCTTTGTAAAAATGATTTTTGAGTATCATGAGCAGCTTCTTTTTATGTAGAATCTGTTTCCGGGAATCCGAATTTATTGGGTATCTGTCATTTATTTCTGGATGTTTTGTCTTAAAGTGACGAGCAAGATTATATTTTTTTGAATGTGAAATACATAATCCGCATATCAAGTAAAATGAATTAACATATGAGTTCTGAGCAAACATAAACTTATCAGTCCAATCTGTTTTGAATTCACGATAAATAAGATCGTCAGCTTTTCGCTTCAATATTATTTTGATTTTTTTTTAATATATATGGTGTTTTGATGTATAAAATATATATTTGAATATGAAAATGCTATTTTACCACGAAATTACCTTTAGTACTGACACCTAAACAATTGTATCAAATGACGAAATTGAGTCGTCCGCACTTTGAATTTATCATGTGGTAGCCACTAGATAATTTTTAGCTGTTATTGTGCAAAATTTTGTAGAATTAAATATTAATGGAATTAAACACCACAGCAGTTTAGATAATTCTATATTGAATATTTGCTTAAATGTAATCTTTAATTAGTTCTTTTAAATAAATTCAAAAAATTTTGATCCTAGAGTGCAACTTCAAAACAGCCGATAGGCGTCTTTTTGCTCACGGACAAGGGTTTGCGTACCTGTGGTCTAAACCCTTAAATATTTCTAAATGTTCTTAAATTCATATCATTAATTACTGTTGTTCATCTGTTATTATGATGGAAATATTTTCGTGATTCTCAAATATTTCAATTTTCAAATATATGCCTGAATATAACTGAATTTACTCATTGTTGTGATACCCTAGCTCTTATATGACGTTGAATAAAGTATTCTTTATTATATTAAAAATATATGAGGTGCCCCAAAAAATGACACCCATGGTGTTTTAAATATAAATCACATATATATAAATAAAACGTTTTAAAATATAAAACAAATATTTTACATAATATTTTCTTTATATAGAAAAATTTTTACATACTTAATTCAGGTTTTGAGATATGTCAAAAAATATTTTATAATCAAAGTTTAAAGAGTATAAAACTAGGTTAATGATGACATATTTCTTAGAGGTCACTCTTATTTTTCGTGTGTCGAGCTGATATCGAATCACAAACCATATGATTATTCTGAATTTTACGGACGAAAAATTGATTTTTCTGATTAAATTTAAAAGGATTTTATATATTTGTGTCAAAATAATTTGAATTAAATTTTGATATCAACTAGTTCACATCTTAATTTTTATTTTTTTATTAACATTATTTAATATTTTTTAACCTTAATATAATATTCAAAATGTAACATATGATACGAAGGAAATATTACGGCCGTTTTTTCAAATCAGGAAATACATCTTTTTTTCACTATTTGATTGATTCTACCACAAACTTTTTATAGCTTTTGTTTCAATTCCTCAATTCTACGAATATTATATTTAGAAATAAATTCACTAAGGAATCTTCATATGGTACAGACTACTCCAGTGATTCTCTAGCTCCACAAGCCATCTAGCAGCTAAATTCATGTTAGAAAATACTGCGAGCAACTAGCTTTTTATATTTCATATCTATATAATCTCATTTTATCAATGGTAATTATTTCTGAAATATAGTATCACTCATCTATTAATCGAATTCTGTAAATGGAATAAAATTATTTGTAATATTTTTAAAAAATATTTGGAAATATAATTGTAATACTTTCTTAAATACAATTAAATTTAACTCTGATAATTATTTTTCAATATCTGTACACAAGATGATGTTCAAATTACATATGAGAAGAGCTTTACTGTCCAGGAGTCTGAAACATTCCTTGTTTTCGAAAACTGTCTTGACTAAATTTGACAGTTCACATATGTATGTCAAACAAAAAACACAAATGTATCGTATGGGGAACGAACACAAAAGCTGAAACAGTTCATCATGCTGTAGTCACTAGAATGAATTTGCATGATTAAGTGAATCGGAAAAGGTCTGTTATAGAAATCTACTTGTTTGTTTGTGGAGAATAACTTTCATATAATTCCCCAATAATTTGAATTTATCTTGTAACTAGAAAATCTAGGTTTCGGGAAACAAAAATATATATTAAATAAAGACCACATGACTTTAATTTTTCGAATTCCTATAATTTTTAACTCTAAAAATTTAAGTATCTTTCGACTTTAACACTCTTCTAAAAAATACACTTTTCTATCGAGTACGCATGCCCGACCCTTATCTGAAACGTATCTAATGTTTCTTATGCCATCTATACGATAAATTCACGTGTTTTCATATTGGATCAATAAATTTCATCTCAAAGACTGGTAAACAGTATATTATTGCTTTAAGTCTTTCATTTTAACAGTTTTAAATGAGATGTAGTGTGAATTATTAATGCCATATGTGAAAAATAGTCATTAATCAATAAATAATCCCGCTCTGTTTGTAATTCATTTTTTTAGAAAGAAAAATGATACATTTTCTCAGGTACCAACAATTTACAATACCTTAAATTTGACATCCACCTCCCTTCAGAGTCGGAGTATTTCAACTTATTCATCATTGAGTTCCAAAATATACTTTTTGAACTCTATACTTCTACGCGACTTTATTCGAAATTTATAGAAAAATCTTACAAAAATATATGAAATGTTTTATATTTAATATTTTGATATATATCTTAGTTGAAAATAATTCATTGATATTTCAGTATGGGACATAAAGAAAATGTTCTAACAATATAAGTCATCCAGATATATCACACGTCCTAGCCGGATACAATCTATGCTAATGAATTTTCGCCATTCTGTGTTATATTCTCTACATAAGATTAAGTAGATTGGGACAGATCGCTTCCAATAGTATTGATCTTAGAATCAATTACAAGCAGTTCATCGAAGACATTAAATTTACCACGAATTGCTCGAGCAAAAACTTCTCTTGATCTGCGTCAGAAATTACACATGATTTTTCGATTCCATTAAAATAATATTCACAATTTTTAATATGTTCTTTAATTAAAGATGAACATCACTATCTTACAATTCAACTGGACTTGTGATCCTATTATTAGATTAAGAGAGCTGATTAAATATACATGCCTCGGTATTATACCCATGTATTCTAACAGCAATTTTAAGATCAGATATTTTTATTTCAACTGCATTAGTGAAAGGCTTCTTTTAGTGAGACAGATGAGCAAATTATTATGATCGAGAGACATACCTATTTTTATCTTCCTTAGCTTAGGTGAAAAATGACCGTAGATTTTCTAGACAATCTTTTTTAATACGAATTCTTTATTGAATCAGAACCGTGGGAGTATGTGACTTTCATCCATGAATGATTTATCGTCAACTAACTCTCAAGATATAGTATATGAGGTTGGGATACACAAAATCAACATATCAAAAAAAGGTATTACATATGAGTAATGAGCCAACAAAAATTATCACAGCAAACTGATCTGAATTAACGATAATAATTTATCTTCTCTTTTTAGCTTCTTTGAAATTTTCAATTTTTAGTTATAATCTTTCATGAAGTGATAATTTTTAATATATTCGAATAAGAAAATCTCTTATAACAATAAATTTCAACTTAAGTACTCACCAAAACTAGTTATATCATATCACAACAATGAGTCTTGCAGATATTTATTTATAGATTATGGTATAAAATGGGGAAGTATTTACTATTATTGTACAATTTTATGATAATTAATAATAGCTTTTTTTTAACATAACAATATTTTTAATCGCATATTGAAGATATGCTCAAATAAATAGATTTTTTAATGTTGTAAATGAATTCAAAATATTAGAGCTAGTTGAACAATCTATAAACAGCTGACTAGTAAATTTTGCTCGGGCCAACGTGTTGGGGAACCTATGGTAAACAGGATTTAAATTTGGGCTGTTAGATAGTCAGTCATTAGATTGAATAATGTATATTTTTTTTTGAAATATTTTTTATTTTATCTTGATTAAAGATATGATGTTTAATTGAAGAGTCTGTATATATATTTTTCAGATTGACATTGTACCAATTTTTTTTTAAACACCGTAAATTGAGATCTTTTATACCATTCGATGAATACTATCTTGTAAAATGAATTTGTCATGATATTAGACGATTGCTTTAATGAAAATAAATCGAAATTCTTGACTTTAAATCAGTCATTCTACAATAATAGTATTTTGTTTTGTCCAAATAAAAGATGACCTTTCGCTCTCGATTTTTCTAACCAAAGAGCATGCTTATTATATTCTTCTAATTACTATCTATATTGTTGAATTAGATATTTTCTATATTGAAATAATCTCATAAAATACATTTATACATATTTGAATCCCATGTGTATGAGTATTATCATCAATCATCTTCAACGTTTTAAGCAATAAATTCTCAAGTGAGTTATATAATGTTTATTGAAACGAGAAATTGCCTAATTATAAACGAAACATAAATAAATGTAAATATATACCTATAATATATGTTTTTGTTTTTCGCTTCAAAATGCGGTACATGCTTATTATTGTTTGTAATAGGATATAGGCTCGATAAAAGTTCAATCAAAATATGAACTCAAAATAATATCGCATCTATAACCTCATTTTATACATGATAAGCTTGGATTAACTAAATGCTGATTGCCCTATCCCAACAGTCGATGATAGGAATAAATATATAATTTTTATATAATAGGAAAATATTTAATAGGATATTCATTTAAAATTTAACCGCAGCTGAATTGTATTTACGTGATTCATCATGGAAATAATAATGCTAAAAATTATTTTTTGAGACATCTTGTATATTTACACTGATAATACCATTAATTTGATTTGAATATCAACGCATCATGTTCCTAGTATTTATAAATGGTACTGAAGATTATTAATTTCAATACATTAATAATTGAGGTTTTATTTATTGATTTTGCTTTATTACTCTGTTTGAATAAGCTAATAGGATTTTTGTATTGAATAATTTAGTGATATTTTTTGGAATATTCGGAAATAATCCTTATTATATATTCATAAAAATTTAATATTTCACTAATTCCCTATTCTTTTTTGAAATTTTTATTGCAAATGTAAACTATAAGATGTTGTTTAATGAAATTTATACAATTATTGACTAATTCTAAACAAATTCAATAAATTTAATGTTAACAACCGAATGATTTGTTGATAAACATTAAATTAATCTATTGTATTTTCGAAAACAATATGGTTTTTAATGAATACAATGTGATTTAAGAAAACATGCGCCCATTTAATACTGATGTGTTGTCCTACTGTTTAAAATTTTTGAAGTGTTTAAATGGTATCAATCTTGAAAACGATTGTAGATTTAATATTTAAACGAGATTAAACATAAATCACAAATAAATATATTTCAACTCTCGCTAATCAAATTTTTCAAGTTTGGAACACAAATTAAAATACAATTTATTTGTTTTACTTAAAAATGTCGTCAAATATTGAAATAAATCTTTTTGTTTTATTTTGGATTTTTTTAAATAAATCATTTATTTCTCATTTGATAATAATAGAAATGGAGAAATTATCTCGGTATTAATATGTTTCAAATATTGTATCAGATAATGAATTTTGATCATAGATATTTATTTATATTTAACAAATGTACAATTTAAGATTATTTAAACACCTTATTCAAAAAAATGTATATTAGCACAACATACTCCCATATATATAATAAAATATGTAGTTTTGGTTGTCATTATAAAAAACAACATGCAATGATTTTGAATTGTTACTCGTATAGATAAATATATGTTTTATCATTTAAGGACCAAAAAAAATGTGCTACAACGGCATTTGTTGGTGGGAAAAACGAATCAAAATGCCCCACTGAAGCAGATATGTCTGCAAAATCTGGAGGTCTTCAGAACAATGTACAAAAATCTAAAGGTCTCATATATTTATATTGTGTCCCAGTTCATGTCCTGAAGCCGCCTACGTCAAATGTCAAAGATATTATGCTGAACGGGTTTGTATTTCAAAAATGTGTGACGGAGTTGTTGACTGCATTAATGGATCAGATGAAAACCAATTTTGTCGTAAATGATATTGTTTTTAGATTCTCAGAACTTTTCAAGAACAATTACATTAATTCACCGAGATAACGGACACATAGAATTTTCATGGCGAGATGATGATTTTAATAATTCATTTCAAGTCACAATTATTGATCTGTATTTCTAAAAATATAATAAGTCATGATGAAAGTATTCTTATTAACGAAGTCGTTAAAAAAGCCAATATTGATGTTGGCGGTCATGTAAACTGTAGGAGCTATTTGATTATTGCTAAAAACACGATCAATTATAACATACAGCAAGCATCATATCAATATATACCTCTAAAGTTTATTGCACCCCAAAATCTTGCCTACGATTCTGAAAATAATAAGCTGAAATGGGATGCATATCCTTATCCCTGTGTGCCAAGGATATATTATGTAAAAATATCCATAATTTAGATTGAATGCCATGATAACATGCTTATCCATAGAAATTTTACTATTCAGAACTGGTATATACTAGATAACAAGAATCACAGTGAATGCAAAGTATTTTAATATATTNAAATACATAATGCAGACTGTTCCAAAAAACGTATTACACATTTTGTTTGAATGTGTAAATCACGTAAATTTAATCAATAATTTGTAAAAATTTTTAATGAATAATCACAACCTAAATTCTGCTATATTAAAATTTTGAGTATATTCATATTCTAGATTGTTAGGATATCGCGATGAACATGTTTATATTCCAGGCTTAAATGTTACAAAACAAGAAACGCTGAGATATTTTTTAAATTCACCAAATTATTTCACTTGTTTAAAAAACATATAATATTGCAAACCATAATCAGCTTATAGTGCATTTACGGCATGAAAATGAAATAAAAATATTTCAGATATCAACATGCATATATTGATGTACTTTTCGTAATTCAGTAATTTATACTTTATAATTCACATTATAGTAGTCATCTATGCGCGCGTAGCTACAAATATTTAGTAAATACAGAATAAAAACAAGATTTGGCTGTCAGAATTCGAAAATTTATCAAAAAGGCTTGTAAGCATATTTCCACATAAAAAATGGCCAAAATCAAAACCAGACAGATTGATAACATAAAGTATTTGAACAAGCATTGCCATTAAAACATCCAGGAGAGAAAACGATAAACGGTTCCGAAAAATTAATATATTAATAACGTATAAATAATTATTTTCGGCCATGAAATTATCTTTGTATACACAGAAGTTTTGGCCGAATTTACAAAGCCAATTCAAGTTTAACTAAGATTGGTACATTGAATATTTAAAAATGATCTACTATTAAATGTTTGCAAAAGCAAAGGGAACAAAAATATCTAAATTAAGACGCCCAGAACACAGATCAGACCTGTAATGAAATATTGATGCTCGGTTTAAAGATGATACGATACAAAATATTAACAAACCTTTATTTAATTGTACAGACTCAATGACCAAAACAAACATCCAAACTTGATCCTGTAGAATATGCAATATGGATATTACTATTGATAATTAGTTTATAAATCTAATATTCAAAATATTTTAGAATTTAAACAAAAAAAATTGAAACAGAATAGACCTCTGTGGATCATGGGTTAAAAAAATGTATCTTCAATGGTTGAAAAGGCTTTAATACTTTCTTCGTGCAAGCAGCTGACCCTTATTAAATCAACTTAATGTTAAAAAGTTGAATAATAATTGTATTTATCAATTAAATATTAATAAATATATGTATGAAATAAGTCAAAAATATATTGATCATGATATTCTCCACAGAATCAAGATAATCCTTAAATAATTATATATTAACATCGAATTTTGCTTCTTTTAATCGGTGTAAGCTCAATATTATATGTGATTTGTTATAGGTTTTACTCAAGTAAATATATTTGGATAATGTCTTAGTAATGTCAAGTCATCATCCTTGTTTTGTATGCTTGAACAGATGTTTAACAAAAAATGTTTATTACCATATCTCAAACCATGAGTCAAATATTAAAAAATTTTCTGGCAAATAAATATATGTTATTAATTTCAAATCATTTGAATTATATATATATAACATTTATCATTTTAACAAACAAGGTCTCGATTTTTTAGACAATGTATATTCGATATCTTCCGACAGAGTGGATTATCAATGTAAAAATATGGATAATTCTTTTGACGTTTACCAGGCATGAGAAAATTAAAGATAATTTTTACATTCCTTTAGAATAGACTCAAGTAGTTATTGAAAAAATATTCCACAATCACAATGATCAATTTTATATTAGATACAAAATTAATATTTTCAAACTAGGTCATCATTTTTAAATTACTCGATATCTCTTATTTTTAAAATTAACTATAGTTAGCTTTTCTTTTAACCAATATAATGATTCATTTTATGACATGAGCATTAAGAAAGTTAACCTATCATTGTATATTTCTGTATCGGCCAATTATCGGCAAATATTTTGATCAGTTAAACATTCGCATGTTCATTAAAGTGTCGCACTTGTACGCGCCATTTTTATGTCCACAGTTTCAATTATTTATTTACTGGAAGAGATTTGACAGTGAGTGCCTCTCTACTTTCCTTTCATCTAGCCTCTGAAGCTTCTTTATGGAATCGGAATAATGGTTGCAGGGAAGTTTATCAAACAATATTCACTTTAATGTCGGATCATTATAAGAAAACTATCTCATCTCAAACTTGATTTCACATGTAGGCATTCAGCGCGCAACTCTAAAAAGAGACGTCTTTAGTAATTCAAAACACTGTGTCAGCAATACCAATTTTGAAATATTGTGATTTGTGATAAAACGAGTGAAAGATAATATCGTATCGATAATTCTTCAAGGTAGATATTGGCTAAATTATGAATAAACAACATTTTAAAAAGTTTTTATAAGTTTTGGATGTTAAAGATAATTTACGATTTAAAAATATCACACAAACCTAAAATATTGTTCAAATATAATTATCATGATCCTTCAAATAAAAAAAGATGACAATGAAGCGAATTTTCAGCAGGCTATTAATTGAGTTTACTGAGAGGTTCTTCAAACATATAGATGTTTAGGTGCGTGATTATTTCATCGAGAATATAATGTTCCATCAGATAATAATTTACTAGTCTTTTACTGATTTGTTTTATAATCATTCGAAGTTCGAACAAAAAAATAACTAGTCAATAAATTTAAACTTTATATAAATTATGACTGATAATATAATTTTTATATTGAAAGGCTAATACTTATTCTTATCTTATGAGATTTTCAAAAATCCTCTAAGAAACGTGGGAATTTTTAGATTATCTTTTTGCCGATTAATATTTGTAAGATCATATATAGTTTAAGTCATTAGTTGGTCGATAAATAGTTAATTCAGATTATAAATCGACTAGTAATATATGTAACTCGAGATTAATATTCGACATTTTCTTTTAAAATATGTTGTGATATTTCATATATATATATATAAAATGATTGTTAATTTCTCTATCTATACGCACAATATTTCTGTGTTCATGAATTGATTTTGATAATTATGCTTCTAATAACGAGGTTATTCAATGCACATTTATTCATAATAAATTCTCAATTTACAATTATTATGTAATTTCTCTATCGTTAAGTGTACATATTTATATATATAGTTCATTTGTAATCGTCCTTTCGCTCTCGATTTTTCTAACCAAAGAGCATGCTTATTATATTCTTCTAATTAATCTATATATTGTTGAATTAGATAATTTCTATACGGAAATAAACTAACCAAATAAATTGATACATAGTTGAATTCGATTTTATGAGTATTTTCATCAATCATCTTCCACATTTTTAGGAATACATTCGCAATTGAGAAATTTAATGTATATGGAAACGATAAATTACCTAGTTATAAACGATACTTAAATAAATGTGAATATATACTTATCATATATATTTTTGTATTTTCGATGTAAAATGCGGTACAGGTGTATTATCGTTTTTAATATGATATAGGCTCGATAAAAGTAAAACCAATATATGTATTCAAAATAACATCGCATCTTTAACCTCATTTTATACGTGATATGCTTGGATTAACTTAATGCTGGGAACCCTATCTTAACATTCGATGATAGGAATACATTAAATATTTTTTTATATTAGGACAATATTTAATAGGATATTCATTCAAAATTTTACCGCATTTGAATTGTATTTACGTGATTCATCATGCAAATAATAATGCTCAAACGTAATTTATGAGACATCTTGCATATTTACACTGATAATATCATTTAAATTGATTTTAATATCAACGCATCATGTTCGTAAAATTTATCAATGGTACTGAATATGATTAATTTCAATACATAAATCATTTAGGTTTTATTTATTTATTTTGCTTTATTACTCTGTTTGAATAAGGTAATACGTTATTTTTATTGAATAATTTAGTGATATTTTTTGGAATATTCGGAAATAATCCTTATTATATATTCATAAAAATTTAATATTTCACTAATTCCCTATTCTTTTTTGAAATTTTTATTGCAAATGTAAACTATAAGATGTTGTTTAATGAAATTTATACAATTATTGACTAATTCTAAACAAATTCAATAAATTTAATGTTAACAACCGAATGATTTGTTGATAAACATTAAATTAATCTATTGTATTTTCGAAAACAATATGGTTTTTAATGAATACAATGTGATTTAAGAAAACATGCGCCCATTTAATACTGATGTGTTGTCCTACTGTTTAAAATTTTTGAAGTGTTTAAATGGTATCAATCTTGAAAACGATTGTAGATTTAATATTTAAACGAGATTAAACATAAATCACAAATAAATATATTTCAACTCTCGCTAATCAAATTTTTCAAGTTTGGAACACAAATTAAAATACAATTTATTTGTTTTACTTAAAAATGTCGTCAAATATTGAAATAAATCTTTTTGTTTTATTTTGGATTTTTTTAAATAAATCATTTATTTCTCATTTGATAATAATAGAAATGGAGAAATTATCTCGGTATTAATATGTTTCAAATATTGTATCAGATAATGAATTTTGATCATAGATATTTATTTATATTTAACAAATGTACAATTTAAGATTATTTAAACACCTTATTCAAAAAAATGTATATTAGCACAACATACTCCCATATATATAATAAAATATGTAGTTTTGGTTGTCATTATAAAAAACAACATGCAATGATTTTGAATTGTTACTCGTATAGATAAATATATGTTTTATCATTTAAGGACCAAAAAAAATGTGCTACAACGGCATTTGTTGGTGGGAAAAACGAATCAAAATGCCCCACTGAAGCAGATATGTCTGCAAAATCTGGAGGTCTTCAGAACAATGTACAAAAATCTAAAGGTCTCATATATTTATATTGTGTCCCAGTTCATGTCCTGAAGCCGCCTACGTCAAATGTCAAAGATATTATGCTGAACGGGTTTGTATTTCAAAAATGTGTGACGGAGTTGTTGACTGCATTAATGGATCAGATGAAAAGCAATTTTGTCGTAAATGATATTATTATTAGATTCACAGAACTTTTCAAGAACAATTACATTAATTCATCGAGATAACGGACACATAGCATTTTCATGGAGAGTTGAAAACTCTAGACATTCATTTCAAGTCACAATTATTGATCTGTAACTTTTACAATTATGCTAAGTCATGATGAAAGTATTCTGATGAACAAAGTGGTTAACGAAGCTAATATTGACGTTGGCGGTCATATAAACTGTCGACGGTATTTGCTAATTACTAAAAACACAATAAATTATAACATTCAACAAGCAACATATCAATATATATCTCCAAAGTTTCTTGCTCCCAAAAATCTTGCCTATGATTCTGAAAATAATAAGCTAAAATGGGATGCTTATCCTTATCCCTGTGTGCCAAGGATATATTATGTAAAAATATCCATAATTTAGATCGAATGCCATAATATCATGCTTATCAATAGAAATTTTACTATTCAGAACTGGTATATACTGGATAACAAGAATCACAGTGAATGCAAAGTATTTTAATATATTATCAGGTTGCAGCATGTCCAAACCAAATATTTAATCTATTTTGTAGTGAATTTGCGCAAATAATTTACCACATCATAATAACCAAGAAAGTCATGCCAATGAGTGTGAAAATTATCATTATATTATTGGCTGTTATCGTGGTTTATGGGCTATCGATCGCATTCAGAATATGTATGCAGATCAAAATATACGAATATGTATATTTTAGAAATAGCCAAATTTTCAGGATATCAGCATTAAGGTACTTCGAATTCTTATATCAAGGATAACTAAGAAGATAAATATGGGAAATGTTTTTGGATAAATCGCTGATTAAATAGAGCATATTAAAATTTATTCTGTTTTCCGATATTGCGATATTGTTTGATTCTTTTAAATAAAAGAGGCCATATTATATATGATAATGATGTCTATTGAGCTGACACACTTTTGCAGAAT
>JWZT01003716.1:40676-53211 GCA_000827895.1 Thelohanellus kitauei
CCAGCCATAGAGTTTAACCTTTCGATTCGTATTTTAACAGGATGCCTAAACATCGATAAAAATTAATTTTAATATATTTGTTCAATCAAAAAACCTTCTACTCACCAATTCAAGCAGTTTATGAATTTTTTCAAATGGTTAAAAATGTTGTTTTTAAAATTTCGAGGCGCAATAATGGATAAAAGCAATGATCGTTGAGGCGCATTTAACCTAGTGAAACGCTGATGATTGAATTGAAATTGTTTTTCAATAAACCTCAGTTGACTTAATCCGGTGTTAATGTTATTAGGGATGTTAAAAATATAATTCCATTAAAAATATGAATTTCCTCGCATAAAATCTGTCAAGACCAAATCATAAGAGCAAAAATGTTTTTACATCATTTTTCAAGAAAAGATTTCATGCAATAAATTTTTGACAGCTCTAAACTTAACACTTAAAATATGACTCTTCATCCGTCATAGTTCTGGTGTATTTTGTTACAGACGAGGAATGCAACCATGCGTATATCGGCGTTAACCTAATTGAAAAAAAAAACAACGTGTTTGCTTTCGATGTTTTTTTTACGAGGTTTGATGCAGTTTCAGTCAGATAAGATACACCTGGTTTAGGAGAGAAAACGGATAGTTTGTTAGTCGGCGGAAATAAATAAAAAGAATGGGAAGAATACAAAGTAAAATGAATGAAGATTTGTTGACTTTTTCTTCAAAATATGGGAATAGTCATATATCGGAGACGTCGACTGTGTTTATTCGAGAAAACTAGATTTCTTGGACAGAAAAAGATCATTGTTTAATATAGCCTGATATCATCATATATTTCACGAAAATATTGTTTTATGTCATAAAAACAATTTCATGTTTATATTCCCGTCCAGGAACATTCTATTATATAGTTTAATTAATGAATATGTCATCAAAGAAAACTTCATAAATATTATAACGAGAATTTTATAAGATAATCAAAGAATAAAAACATCGTGAGGGATTTTCAATTAATGTTACAACCTTGTGTGTATTTTTAGTTAATTTTTTATATTAAAATCCCATGTAGGAGATTCGCAAAGCCGAAAATCACCCAGTTAGTTGGTTGTATACTTACACCAGACATCGATGATATTAGTCAAACGTGGAGTTTATTATATCGGTTTTTATCTTAAAACTTGGCCACCAGGTACGATTTCGAAAACAGAATGACTTATTTTAGCACTAATACATTCATATCTAGTTAAAAATTGAGATGTAAAAATTATTTGATTTCTATCACCACTAGGCTCTATTGGCCTTTTTCAATTTGCATACGTTCTACTTTGAATGTAAAATCCGGAGTTTTCCAAAGCTTCTTCGCCTCAAAGACAAATTTTCTCGAAGATGTTGAGGAATTTATCATTTCTTGTGAACAATTTCGATTCTCATCATTGTTTGATTGTATTCAAAAACTCGAATTTCGCAATAATGTGTTTATTGCGTTCTAAAAAACATCTGAATCATTAAAAGAGGTACTTCACTGGTATAATTGATTGTTCTTATAAAAACTCCCTCGCCAGAAATTCGAAAACCTGTTTTAAAAATAAACAATACCATCCAAATGTCAGCCGTTAAAATGTAGAAATTCAACATCCCACTCTGAGTTATGTTTCTGGGCCTGTATAAACCCTGAAGATATTGGAAGAGATTTATCATTAACAAAATCTCACATTTTTTTAACTGTTTTCTCAGTTTTTAACCAAAAATAAATGTATTAGCGTTAAATTAGGGAATTTGTGTTCTCTCAATCTCTGCTGAACGTGCAATTATGAAGTTCCACGGTGTCAAATCTCAAGGCATACATCGGAATTTTCGTCCAGCCAAGACATGAAAATCAGGATTAAAAAACACGAAATTCAACTTTTATTAAAGGAAAAAACTAACAACAGCTTAACGGTTTATAAGAAAATTAGTTTACGCTGGGGTCCCAAAAATCCTCGGGAGATATGGAGCCATCGCAGCAAAACATGATATCTTCGTCGCTAGTTTCTTCATCCTCGTTTATTTTGAGGGTTTCTTCTGATTCGCTTGGCGATTCTACTGTATAATCTTCATATTCAGAATTTTCAGTACTCATTCTTCAAAAAAAATGCGGCGGCACATCCCGCATCAGTGAAGAATATTTAGTTTCTATAATCAATTTACATCTGCATTTCTGAGAATTTATCACACTTCGTCGGTTTTTGTACATTTAGATATATTTTCTTATCTTTTAATTTCTTAAGAGGTCTAAATGAGAAAAAAATCAGGATTAACTTCGTAATATAATCAATTAATTTGTATTTAATCCTTGAAATAATCTTAAAATGTATTAGATTGTGAAATAGAGCCGATTCGTGCTCTAACTTATTCTTGTAATCTTAATTTTCTTAAAGTTCAATCCAAATGTATTTCACAAAAATAATGTTGTTAGAATGATGCAACCTTGATCCAGAATCTTTCTTCGGACCTGAAGTCGGAGTAGGCCTAAATAATGTTGATCTATAAAATAAGATTTCTTATTCTAATCGTTAAATTTGCATAAAAAAATAATTGTTATGCCCTACTGATCAACAGCTTGTATCTTAAAAAAGAAAATATAAGTATTTTTTAATAATGACGTTCAAACCTAAACCATGGTCACGCCCAATCAGTGTAATTTATCACCAAACTGTGATAACTCGTGATTGGGAGCCCGATTGCTAGAGAGTTAATAAATAGATTTTACAGCTCGTATACTGTGGGTAGAATCAAACGAAAATCACTACAAGATTTGTATTCGCTTTTTATGAAATGAAGAAACTGGGCCTGGTATGAAAGTATTTGAATCCTATGGGTGGATTTTATCAATCTTCATTAGTTAAAATGTGGAATCCGCAATTTAAACGCCTTATAAGATGTATGCGCATAATTAAATTAACTTTTCCAAATAGTAGATGTGGATAATTGCAATGGTTCTCATATAGTTTTTGGAGTTTATGTTCGATTTTACCCTCCAACCTTTAAACTGAAAACGTTTCAGCTTTAATTTAAAACTATTTTCTCCGTCTTAAACTTGATGGTGTTTAAAAGTAGTGGATGATTAACTGCAGGTTGCCGGTCGTCATCTATGTTTTGATTTAAACTATGGAAACGACCCGTCATTTTTCTTCGTTATGGCACGACTTTCTTCGAACTTGTGATAATGGGTAACTGAGAAAACTTATCAGGATTATCGAAAATAGCTCTATCTCATGTGTATCTCTCCCAATACCCATGATTCATTTATTCTGATGTTGATACTTCCCCTTTTTCTTCAATCTAAATTTGTCTATTTTGTGTCCATAGTCATCCAATCGAGCAGATATCAATTCTTGTTCAGGTTGACTAACCAGTTTAATGAATGTTTTCTGATATCCAGCATCAGATGTAGTCGACGACCATTATATTGCTAGGATCTGGTTAGATATAGGTGATAAAACTGGCAATAATGATTGATTTTTCGACTTGTGAGAAAATGAATTTGGATAGGTTGTAAATTTTGTCAGACGGTCAAACTTAAATTGCACCAGTTCACGACCACATGTTCGAATCGAGCCATTCAAAGGTTCCGATATCTTAAATACAATGTTAACTAGAATTTGTTGAAGGTTTGTGGATATTACTCATCAAAATCCCGGTAAACGACTTTGATAAATGGATTCGTGGATATAATAACGTTTATTGAAGACCGTTGAATCTCGAATGTTTAAAAATGATATTACACCATTTCCAAAACAATTGAGTCTGTGGAATCAGTCAAAAGGCAGAATTTTTGATTAAAATAATGAATTCAAAAAGAGGCATTAGGTTTCAAAAATTATTTAAATAAAATAAAAATGTCTTCTTTGTGATGCTCAGGAAGCAAAGCTCGTTGATTCTCTGATACATTAAGTGAAATATTGTTGTGATTTTTACTTTGACACTGTTTCAATAATTGAATGCAAAGAGTTGGAATAACAAAGAACCGTATAAGGTTTGTTCTAGTCTTCTATTTCAAAATAAATACTTCGATTGGATTGAGCCGTGGAGAAAAGGGTTAAAAAATTCTATATCCTGATCTCTAGATTCTTTTACTTGTCAGGTCTAATGTGATCCGTGAAAAAATATATTATTCATTTCAAAGACATTTGATTTACTGGTTATTCAAAAAAACATTGGATGCCAGCGGAATGAGAACAGCTTGACTAAATCTCTGGTATGTCAGAGATGACAAAAGTTTAAGAAAATGTATTTATTCTAAAAGCCTTCGTCTATTTGTTACATGACCATCAGGTATTTGTAATGGTTAATATTCAATTATATTTTTCAAGAGATCCGTAATGTAATACAATCAAGGGGCGACCAACTAGTCGTTTCAAACCGTTTTCTCGGCAGCTTAACGCAACCGGCCACTTTTGCTGATAAGGAAGACGATTACAAAGCCTAATATGGCTATTAACGATGCCAACTCTGTGACCAACTATTGCCACACCATCAAAGCAAATATCGCAGCAAGAATGTGCTGGGTGGATCCGAGAATCTACACGCTGTGCATCCCAAGCCAACCAAAGACATTTATAATTTAAATTCAAGTAAAATAATTTTTGAAGTCATTTTTATAATTAACAACATCTACCTTTTGACTGACTTCAATGGCACATTTGATCGGAAATGGTGTTTTTTACCGTTTTTAATGCGCCAATGATTAGGCATGGCATAATGCCTTCTAAAAACTAATTGATCGTAGTAATCAGGAAGATAGTTAATGTATCTCCATTCGGCCTGAGAAACAAATGCCACGAGAGCAGGAAATTGTCACAACAAAATAACCACATTGCTTAATTCACAAACAGTAAAAACTCTCAATTTGGAAAGCATCAATCCTAAATTTAATGTTTTAGACCCTGTGAATGACTAAAAACGTTTATTTTTCTCCCATTTTTAATTGATATTTATTGAATAAAGTGTAATGAATTTCAGATTGTCATGTTCGTAATTGAGAACTTAATGTATTTAAAAATAGCTCTGGTTATTATTTGGAGTTTTGGAGGTACCAACTTTTGCATTTAAAGTTTAATTTTTTTGAGAATTCAGTTCAGAGATCTTTTAAATAGATTGATAAAGTGACCAAATGAGTAATTAATATTTCATACCATTTTAATTAAGATATAATTTCTGCTAGAAAGGGTTCACATTTCTTTTATTTCGATTTTTGTATTTAAACTTGAATTTTGAACATTTTTTATGGATTTTTCTGAGATTTAATACATACAAATAAAATATTCTTATCTCACAATGTTCTCTCAATTTATCGATTGTTGAACGAACCGCAGACATTGGTTGGTGTAGTCTGCTAGATTTTGATGTGATACTCGTACGCAAGCCTCTATCTTTATGGATACGAGGTCTTTACTTCCCTGTAGTTAACCATTTCGTCTGACGATAGAGTTTATCCGAGATAAACTTTCTTGTCATGAATTTAGATCTGGACTAGATATCGGAAGTCATTTTACGTGGTATTTATCTGAGTTATAAAACTCCAGATCACTTTTGTGTAACCGAAAGTTATCCGATACAATTGTAAATTTCCCTTCTCTCCTCAGAATTATCAAAAATTTTGTCTGGTGATATTTGAAAACTAAAGAATTTATTCCAGTCTATTACTTCGTCCGCATTTATTATATTCCTGCGATTCAGTGCAAAGATCATGGTAATTTCCTTACCTCTATTTCTTGAAAGAACTGGATTGGTAGATATAAGTTTCTTCGTCCATGTGTGTTCCATAATCATATGAAAATTGAGGGGAATTTCATCGAGATGTATTAATTAATCTTTGGAATGGACTTATTGTTGATTCCATTCACAGATATTATATATATAGTATATTCATTATTGGAAACAACTAGGCTGAATGCTCAGACGGGTGGTCAAGGGTGAGCGTCAATGGATCTGTTCGACTTCTGATGGGTTCGCTTATACTCTAAAGCAGTAGATCTACCTTTCAAGTTTGATGCATGGATATATTGGGCATCCTAGCTTTCATTAATACGAATCTAAACCTTCAATAATTCAGATATCAAATTCCAGTATTGAACATATTTTATTCAATATGAGTGTTATAATACTCGATAATCTACGATAGTCTACGAATGGTTAATAGCCATGCTACATCATCTCCCCCTCTGTGATGTGTCCACTGCCTTCGTGATATGGATAAAGATGATCGTGATGAATACGATAAAACTGATTTAGGTTGTTGGGTAGAGCGATTTTGTAGACAGGGCTTGAGTCTTCTATTATAACGTAAGGCCCGTTAAAAATATGCGATAATTTGCCCGATTCCGACGATTTCATCATTACTAAGTCTCCCGCGGTGAAATTGTGTTGTACTAAGTTTTTGTCGTGGTTGCGTTTCTGTGATTCTTGACTTTTCATGATATTGTTTGTTGCTG
This sequence comes from Thelohanellus kitauei, assembly GCA_000827895.1. Classification (NCBI taxonomy): domain Eukaryota; kingdom Metazoa; phylum Cnidaria; class Myxozoa; order Bivalvulida; family Myxobolidae; genus Thelohanellus; species Thelohanellus kitauei. The sequence continues at coordinate 47,134 of JWZT01003716.1, forward strand.
TTTCTCGATAGATTTTTAAATTGTTTTGTATTCGGTTTATCCACTCTTGATGTTCTGTTGGACAGTTGTTGGTCTGGCGTCTTAAACCGTCTAAGTATTCAATTTCTGCCGGAGAAACGATTTTTCTTCCATATGTTAGCTCAGCGGGTGTGAAATTTGTCGACGCATGCTTTGATGATCTTATTGCAAAAAGAACGGTATCTAAATGCGTATCCCAATTCGCGTTGCTCGCTTTTACGTGGTGCCTCAGCATTTCTTTTATTGTTCTGTTTGTTCGTTCGACCTGTCCGTTGCCCGATGGGTGATATGGCGTCGTGCGAGTTTTTTTTATGCCAAGCATATCGCAAAGACTCTTAAAGGTGTTCGATTCAAAATGCTTCCCCTGATCTGAGTGAATCTGATTAGGTACTCCGTAACGTGTGACTACACACTCCAATAGTGCTCTTGCTGCTGTAGACGCTGTTTGGTCGGGAACAGCTTTCGCCTCCACCCATTTAGTGAATAGGTTGGTAAATACAATAATGTACTTGTTCCCTGAGTTCGTTGTAGGAAGAGGTCCTGTGAAATCAACTTGCCAGCGTTGACAATCATGATCGATAGGGACGCTGGTCAATTGGGCTTTTGGAGTAAAATTTTTGTGTTTATTAAGCTGGCAGGATTCACACTGGGTTATCCATGTTAATATGTCATCTTTAATCGTAGGCCAATATGCTATGTCGGAAATCGCATCAGTTGTTTTATTTACCCCAGAATGGCATAAAGACTTTTCGTGAAAGGATTTGAAAAGACTAAATCGAAGCTTCTCTGGTAAGACAGGCCGAAGTCCTCGTCGAGATTGGTGATAGAGGATGCCGTCGATAAGTTGTAGATTTTTCCGATTCCGCCATAATGATAGGGTCTTTGGGTCCATTGGTTCCTGAGGTATCTCGTGGCTTGATAAGAACAGTTTTATTTTATTGATTGCTGCGTCCTGTTGCTGTTCAACTGGGAAGTCGATTGAGCTTCCAACCGACACTGCTGCAACAGAACGAGATAGCCCATCGGCGACTGTATTAGATTTTCCTGGTACATATTGTATTTCAAACTCGTATTCTTCAAGTTCGAGTATCCATCTTGCTCTCCTTCCGTTGATATTCTTCACTGATTTTAGATACGTAAGAGGATTGTGGTAGGTAAACAGGGTGAATTTCTTTCCTAATAGGTAATGCCGAAATTTTCTAATTGCGAGGATTATTGCAAGACATTCTCTATCCGTGGCTGAATACCTTCTCTGGGTGGTATTAAGGGTTTTGCTGAAAAAAGATATGGGTTTTTCCTCTCCGTCGACCTTTTGGGACAGCACTGCTCCCACTGCATGGTCTGATGCGTCGCAATTAAGAAGAAAATGATGTTCCCAATTAGGATAGCCTAGCGGTACGATATTAGAGATCATCTCCTTGAGTGAATTAAATGATGAGTTGCATATTTCAGTCCAAATCCACGGTTGCCCCTTTTGAAGTAACCTATAAAGAGGAGTTGCTACGTGCGCGAATCGATGTAAGAATTTCTGGTAAAAAACACAAACCCCAATAAATTCTTGTAATTCTTTTATATTTGTTGGCGTTTTCCAATTTAAAATTGGTTCTATCTTGGCTGGGTCTGGTTTAACTCCTTCACTTGAGACAATAAACCCCAGGTAGTTTACTTCAGTGAGTGCGAATTTACACTTATTTTCTTTAAGCTTGAGGCCCGCAGTGCAGATCTTTTCTAAGACTTCTTCTATGTGCTTTATATGGCTTTTCATGTCTTTTGAAAATATAATGATATCATCAAGGTAAGCCGTGTAGTTATCGCTGTGCCCCAATAAGTTATCCATTAATCTTTGGAAACTGGATGGAGCATTTGTGAGGCCAAAGGGAATACGGTTAAACTCGTACAACCCCTTCCCTGGCCCAGGGCTAAAGGCTGTTTTTTCTTTAGAACTATCTTCGACAGCGCACTGCCAGTACCCGCTTTGAAGGTCGAGTAATGAGAAATACTTGAACCCCGATAGACGATCTATGAGGTCTTCCATAATAGGGAGAGAGTACGTGTCCTTTCGTGTAATAGAGTTAAGTTGGCGATAGTCTATACATAGTCGGTTGCCACCATCTTTCTTTTTGACTAGTACCATCGGTGAGCACCACGGGCTTGCACTTTTGCGTATAATGTTTGACTTGAGCATCATTTCTATTTCCTTGTCGATAGTGGATTGCTGATTATGAGGAACTCTATATGGGCGTACCCTTATTGGAGGATGATTTCCCGTATCGATATTATGTTTTATCATTTCAGTATAGCCAATATCCGTTGGGGATGAAGCAAAAATATGTTTCCATTTGTTCTTTAGATGTTCTATCAAAGAATGTTCTTCAATTTTTGCGTTGGATTCAAGAGAAGCACAGGATCTGGTCCTTGGGACAAGAATCTTCGAGTCATTTAAGTCGATCGTGCAATCCATGTATTTGATTAAATCTCTTCCAATGATAAGATCGAAAGTGAATTGATCTAGAACAACGAATTCCCAAGTTAATTCAAATTCATTTAGTTTGATTTTGAGCTGAACTTTCCCAAATGATTTCAGGTGTTCTCCACTAACGGTGATTATCTTTGATGATGAGGGTGAAATGTGATATCCCTTTAGGAGTGATTTATTAATGAGAGAGATACAAGACCCGGTGTCAACAAGTGCTTTACCTTTACGATTGATATCGACTAGTAACACGTTTATTGAGGGGAAATCAGATGTTAAGACAGAGTAAGAAAAGCGAGAAGAAGAATTTTTACAGATTCTAGCTAGATGTCCTTTTTCGCCGCATCTGTTGCAAAATGCATTCCCTCTGCACTCTTGTGCTCTGTGGTTAATAGATCCACATCTAGAGCATTCCATTGTCCTCTTAGGCCTGCCCGACGCGCTATTTTTTGGACTGAGATTCATGTTCCGAAGTCTATTTTCGATGGCTTCCAACCGCTCTGCCAAGGATGGCATTCGTGCGGCCGCTGTTGTCGTAATGGATAAATCCCGATCAACTTCGTCTGCTGCCATGATGGCGTGTACGAATTCCGATTGATTGGGATCATCCAAAAGGTCTTGGCCTCTCCTGGAAAATGATTTGAGGTCCTCTTGCTTGAAGGCGCCTAATATCGACCTCTTGTCAGTGGGCATGGAGGAAAGGATCTTTTTCTTTATTACATAGTCGTATTCGCCCTCAGGTAGTGTTGGCTTGGATCGTCGTATCATTTTTTCGCAGCGCTCAACGAACTCTGATATAGGTTCACTGTCCTTTCGATTGCATGCCAGAAATGACTCGAATACCGCGTCGCGAGGAATCAAGCTCTCAAAGTGGCAAGTTATCATCGATTTCGCCTCAATAATTTGCTTATCGATATCCTTCGTTCTCTTTGATCGGATTTGAGCCCGCAAAACTACAGGACAAGCACTGAGGAGATTAGCGTATAACTGCTCTTGAGACCAGTTTTTCGCGATTGCCTTCAGCTCTAACAAATCAATCTGATCTGTGATGTCTGATTCCTTGTCGAAGTTTTTGACCATTAACTCCTGGCACCAATGTTATAATACTCGATAATCTACGATAGTCTACGAATGGTTAATAGCCATGCTACAGTCGTCATTTACACATCCTATCTCACAGATGTTAAAGTACCCCTCAGATTAGTCAGGAGTTTTCAGATGGTTTAATTTTCATTTTCAAAGGTTTCAAATCTTAAAAAATGATGAATTTTTCAAGTTATTTTGGTAAGTTTACCTGATGGTTCATACGAAAATCGGTTATTGGTGTATATGCTATAGCTCCCCTTCATCTTTTGGAAGATATTTTGAGATTCATCCAGAATTGTCAGTTTATAGATATAACGTGTCATGAAAATTATCGATTCACTTAACGAGGAACATCGAGGAGACGAGGCTCAACGAATTCGATTTCACATGGTAATATGCAGTTTTAACATTCAATACAAGTTATTTGGAAATCCACATGGGCTAGAAAGAAATGCAATATCGGACACCCAAATGAGACTAAAAGAGCAAAATGACCTAATTTAGCACAAAAATCGGTTGAATTATACAACTTGCTCCCTTTCCGGATGGTTTTGATATCTGTCGGATCAATGACCAAAAACACGAAAAGGCTTTGAAATCATCGAACTAAACAAAATTCAACATTTTCAGTAAATAAATACGACATTTTAGGTGATTTATAAAATGAACTTGCAGAATTGCTTGAATGTCTTCGTCCGCAAAAAATAATAAAGTAAATCAAGTGACTTTTAAAAAACATTTTCACTCTCATCGCAGGAGTTTATATTTCGAAATAACATCTAAGTTCTAAAGGCATTATGATCCCTCAATTATTTTGTATCTCCCAGTGCTTAAGCCCAATGAGTTTCGACTATGATTAAGAGTTAGGCGTTAATATAATAGATTGAGGAAGTAATATCTAACAAAACAAATAATGATTATTATAGACGAAAGTATTATATTAGTATGTATATTTGGTACCAAAGTTTCTGCTCCACTATCTCAGAATTTCAACAAAATGACGTTTAGTTTAAAGTTTCTTTCCACGAGCCAACTATAAAAATACTGGTGGCCGATATTATATTTGTAACTTCTCATTCTTTATTCATAGATTTTAACATACCAGACTTGACAGTCTAAATTTCTTAGCTATTCGCGTCCAACATCTGTCTTGATGTCATTTATTGAATCGTTGTCATTTGTCAAAATTCAGTAATTTTCCCTTGTTTGAGATGTTTAGCTCACACGATCCCAGTATTTGATGAGTGAAGTGATTCAACTATTAATATTCTATCTCAACCAAACAGGATTCACTTAAGATGGATGAATTTTTCTGGTATTCGTTATTAGTGCAGCCTTTCTTCGGGTTTGTTTTCCAATTTTTAAATTGTTGCATCTATGACATTTATTATTTTGTCTAATAACTTTTTGTCAGGAATACTTAAAGTAAACGACTGATCTTATCAAAAAATGTTTTGAAAAGTCTCAAAAAGCAGTAGAATCCTAGAAATTCGAATCTGCGCTAGAACATGATGAATGAAAATAAGAAACAAAGATCCCTAAGATCATTAGAGTTGGTTATAGTTTATTTTAATTTTACGACCTGATTTTCAACCAAATTTGAAAAAGGTTCTTTGAGAAAAATTAAAATATTTGTCATTCGTTGATTTTTTGAATGTTTTTAAATTTTGACTCAGAAATAAATCTATTAATGTCAAAATAGGCAATTTTGTTCCCATAGGCTCAAATGGATGGCCGAATGCAAATGTCACAATGGCCATATTCAATAAACAATGCTCTTACCGAATGTAAAAACCGGTATATTGTCAGAACATAAGCATTCGTTTGTGCCACAAAATGGGTGGATATTTTCAGCTTCATCTATTTGACAAATTCAACATCGAGCCTCGTTTCAAAAGTAGACCATTTATAGCAACAAACATTTTACATTCGGTTAAAGTAAAGAAAGTCCCACCTTTCAGCTTTTGTACTTAAAAGATTATTTAATTTTTACAGATTTATATTGTATAATCTTTAACGACCATGACGTCAAATTTGTTTCTTAAATACAAAGGTATACACATTTCTGAGGTTTTTAACGTAAAATAATTTCGTTAAGACTTCGCTAGTACTATTCTATGGCTCACAGTTAAAGAAGTGAATATTAAGAATTAATTAAAGTATACCGTGTCGAAGTGTAGATGTGAGCCCACTCTAAAGATTTTGTGAATCATTCCTTCGCCATTGAAATTCTGGAAGAAAACCACCTGAAGGACCTTTCTCTATTTATGTTATTTCGGTTATCATTTGTTTAAATGAAATAAAGGACGTCCCTTTGAACATTGACTTTATTTCGAGTTTTATAGCATCATATCCATGCCTTTATTCGAAACCAAGCAAGCTTCCCCCACCAACATGTAGAATATACGGAGTTCAGGTGGATTGATTACTCTTTCCATGATGAGGTACTGAATGGCAGCATCTTTGTTGTTAAAAATCGCATTCACGTTTCTTCTTTTTTT
>JWZT01003716.1:65930-76830 GCA_000827895.1 Thelohanellus kitauei
CTTCAGTGATCTGACGGGAACTGGTGTAACCAACTACGTATGGCCGTCTAGCATTGATGTTCATAATATTATATTTATTCTATCAAAAAATATTTAATAAAGAATGGTCGAATATTAACATTTTCTACAGAAATCTGTCATTAATTCAAAATTTCCGGGTTTAAATAGCATCAACCATCACATTTTGGTGATTAAAGGTTATCATTTTAATGGCGATCAAGGATTGTCACCTACAGAAAACACCGTTTGTCATCCAAATATTCCGGTGTTTCAATCAAATGTCTGATGATTGTAAAATTCCAAATTTTTCTTATTCTTTATCATAAGTTTTTATATAAAATTATTTATTAAATAAAAAAATAGTACTGAACTAAGTAGAACTTTCATAAAAATCACCCTTGGTGTAAAAAACTTGCCATATCAGATTGAGAATCACCCAGAAAAATCCATATATGAATCGGTGAACAATTTATTGTTAAAGTACTAGTCTTAGAATAATCTATTATAAGTTTTGAAGGAACGGCCAAGTTTTAAAGCTCAGTTTTTGAAGGCTTAGACATAAAAGGTTAAACAGAACAGAAAATTTGCATCAAACGTTTCGTCGAATAGGATCAAATTATACCGATTGCCCAAATAATTTCACAGCTAAAAGAAGAACTCAATCCACGACTTTCAAGACCGGCCATATTCGGAGTTTTAGAAAATCTTATTATCACCTATAAACTTGTAGGTTCCCACAGCGAGAAACATTCTGGCCAACCCAGAAGCAAGGTTTGTATACAAACAAGCATGTTTTGAAAGGTAATGTTTTTTTTTTCAGTTAGTGTTAAGTTTTCTAAGACCTACCTAATTTCGATCGATGAAGTTGGGTTCCATCCCACATTCGAAGAAGTTACGACCGAAGCCGTACAGTACCACATAGACATATTGTTGTGGGAAATTCACTGATAAATATTAGCTTGCGTATACGCAAACACAAACGTTTTTTGGGATTGTTAATTACAGGAACATTGTTGAATTATAATAAAACTCAATTTTGTGAATTTCTACTTATATTTATGCGAAATTTGTCTAAACACTTCCAAAATAATTGTCAGGGATAATGTCAGTTTACACCATTCGACAGAAGTCTGTTAGTTGTGAAGTCTCAAGGGCATCAAATCTACATTATTCCTACTTACTCGCCCTAAATAAACCCGATCGAACTGTTATTCTCGAAAAGGACGAACTTTATAAAGTCAGACATGAGTATCTGATACACTACTCTCTTATGAACCATCTCTAGAGCGTAGACTCAGATCTTGGTAAATGATTGATGGCTCGATCCGAGAATATACGAGCTTTGCCTCAAGTATGCCATAGAGAGAATCTGTTTAAACATTTTCTTCCTTATTTTATTTGTGAAAAAACAATTTGGACGTTTTGGATGAGAAATGGTGTAGAATCTTAACGGAAGTCGCAGATCACTTAAATTAGTTACAAATATTAGAGATTCAGTCACACTCAAAAAAACCTGTCTATAGCTATTATATGATCTATGGCCAAGTCTTGCTGCTTTATGGCTGATAGATGGTATCAGTCAGCTTCATTATTAATTTGGTACAACGGGATGATTCGCAAAAGATTCGTCGCCGACATTCTATTATCATAAATAAAAATATTTTAAATGAATTTATCCATGTTAAACCGTTGAAATTACAAGAGCTGCAAATTTTAACAATATTTGACACGTCGAACATATACCGGTAATGATTTATTCATTTAATATTATGAATAAAAATAGAAATAAGACTAATCTATCAAAATAAAAATGCTAAAAACCGTAACATTTATCAGTAAGATAGGTGAGCCATCGCTTTGGTGTATATTTGATCTCGTCTATGCTTTAGTTGTCCATAAAACCCTTTCTATAAATGATTTTATTTCATATTTTCAGGATGTTCTACATCAGCTATACTCTGCAGATAAGAAGCCTTTGGTTTTAGGCAATCAAAAATACCCAATTAGATAGATTGAAATACACAAACAATGTTAGAACGGCTGTATTCGGCCCACAAATTTTCATATACAAAACTGCTTTTCATGTCAATAAAATTAAGAGATTCACTCAAACATTTAACTCGATATTATGCCGCATAAAATTATTGTTAAAAGTAGTGAACGTAGTCTTGTATATTACAAATCTCAAGCTAACCTGACCGAGAGTTGTTTATTTTTTACTTCTAGCATGTATGATCATTGTAAATACACGTTCTCTTTCCTCGTTTTGAAAGACGAAAATTGTTTATTTGCTGAAAGTAAAATATGGTTGTAGAGTTTAAAATACAAAGAATATGTTCATGCGTGGCAAATTACCTATCAATGGATGCTGTTTAAATTTAATGTTAAATATATTATAACATGAGATAAAAGAGAGGAATCATTAAGACGAAAAACAGTATGGATGTGTGCAGTATCATTACAAGCTTTTCGCAGTAAACCAAAGGATAGCCGTAATTTTAGTTTTCTCTGCAAAAGTTGTGATCGACATAATTTGGAAAAAATGGATCCATGATAAACTTGGATGGAACGTTAAAAATTGACTGAAACTATATTTCCAATATGACCAAAAGTAAAAATATTGATAAAGTTGCTGATGCCATTCATTTTTACCTCGCAATTTACTAATGGCTTTTGTCTACAAATATAACAGAGCGATGTCATTTTTTTTCATATATTTAAAAATCTAATCCCAATAACCTTAAAAAATCTGTTTCATGCATAAACACAGCTGAAGATTTGGCTTCTATAAAAATTGACCATTCTGGAACTTTCCATTTTCTCGGTGCTTTATTACCCAAGATTTTAGGTAAAGGTCTAAGCAGACCACTTAATCTGTCTTCTAAATTTAAAAACTTTCCGATTTTTATATGGTTGCAACTAAATCAATTCTTTTTTTTGCTCAATCTTCTTATCTGACAAAAATTGCCTCCATAATTTTCAGGAGCTTTGGTTTTTGAATTTTATTCAGCATGATCAATAGCACCAAGTTTAAAATTTACTATTTGTTTCGTTTCTGTGGCATCCATCAAACTTTTTGTTTGTTTAAATTAGTGTGTACAAAATCAGTTAGAGGGGTTAAGTAAATATTTAGGGAAAAACATCTGCATAAAAATTCGACTAAACCTTTTATTTTGCTACGAATAAAGGCTTATATCGAAAAAAGATGATGAGACGTAACAATCAGAAAGGCGTTTTCATTTCTGAATTAATTTTATTTTCAGATTGGTTCTATGAGCTAATCATTTAACATTTTACCAAGAAGGAAAAAAAAGATGAGAAATCGCGATTCTCTTATAACGCTTAAAGAAGAAAATGGCACAACATGTTTACGTTGTAATTATTCCTAACGGAGAGTTTAGATTGCGTTTTGTAACATTTCTTTCGCAGTAAATGCTGTCCACCTTTACATCACCGCGGTTTACGTGGTGGGGATACTTGCAAAGAATAAGAAGGACACATGATGAAGGATATTTCAAGGTGGAGTCTCAGATCAATTCATCATTTATGACATTTGGTAAAATCATAGAAATTGTACTGAATAGCTTGAAATTAAGATCAGCATGACGTGTTGTGATTTATAGAGAGCTGTGATAAACCTTGATGTTTCATATTTTTTTGAGAGCGAGGTACAGGTATTGGGCGTTGTGTCACACAGATGAATGATCATCTCTAAACTCTAATCCTAACGATTTTGAAGAAAACCTGATGTTGAATTCTTACGAATCAGCCGTTGTCCGTTTTGAGAAAGTCACCAGATGTTAATGTTAAAAAATAAACCAAGAAAAAGTAAGCCTATTTATTGGCGAGCAAAGAATCAACTTAGAAATCGCGAAGAATCTCAAATTGGGAGAGTATTTTTAATGCATAACAGGGAATTATTTGTACGATATGGTTATATTTACTCCAAACTCTTCCTGGTAGGTGTATAATTACATCTTAAACCCTCACAGAGGATTCAACAAGTCTAAGATCAGCCTGCTCATGCATCGGAGTAGGGATAGAAAGATGAGACCCTCTGAGTCGAAACACTACCAATCAATGCGTATAGCTCACCTATCGATCCCAAATAGATCAGCCAATGCATAAGGAGAGCATGGATATGTCATATGCCCAACATATTGATATCAAAGAAAGTTAAAATATATGTTAATTGATACAATATGCCCGCGAAAAACAACACAAACCCCAGACATCCAAAAGTTATTTTATCTAAATATTTTATGATTAAGTAACTTATAAAATAAAAAACATTTTAATGTTTTTTGCATAGTTTAAACATTCCCTTATTAGATTCTGTAAAGTTTATCACTTTTTGTGCTTAAACAAGGTTTAATACCAGTAATTTAATTTTAATAAGAGATTATTCAATGTACATATTATATCGCCTTTCCCGTAATATTGAGTTTCTGATGTAGTTCAAGTCACTCTGCATATATTTTGGATAAGGTTGCTTCTAAATACGAATTATAAGTGAAATTTAGTATTCTAATACGTTTTGTCATTATTATTTTGAAAAGATGATCAGGCAGCCCCACTTATTAATGGATGAGGTAATTGACTTAGGCCGACTGACTCAAACATGACCATGGGGCAGTGAAACTATAGCCGGAGGGGTCTCTTTGACCCATTTAGGTATCCGTCAGGCCGCAGAACTCGTCTTGATGGTTTTTGGAGCGATTCGGTCATTTCGCGTTATCGACGCCTCCACCGGGACTTATGAACGCATTACGGGAGTTCAGGCCTGCCGTTTTCGAACAGGTTGACCTTATAAACCAGTATTTCTCGGCTTTATTTAGCTATATCGTGCTTGCGACACCAGATCTGCAGATAGCCGTCCTGCACTGGGCCTAAGTGGACTACCCCAGAGTCCCCCTTGTCTCAACCTGCGCCTAGTACTGTACTAGGTATTCATGAGGCTTCATAAGCCGATGAAACACCAGCCGTTCAATACTGGCCCAGCTGGCAAAGGGGAACAAGTGGCACAATATCAGGCAAACCATTGCCAAGGGCCCTTTACTCTCTAGATGGAAGGGCCAGAGGCCGCCTGGGCCGTCAAGGCAAGCTTGTATGCTCCACAACTCTGCAAAAAATGCCTGTCAAGACGCGAGACCTGAAGGGCCACAAGCGCAAAGAAGAAGCAGGAGGACCTCCCCTGGCTGTCAACTAGCTACAAGAGCCTTGAAGACAGAGAAGCCGTTACAGGGCTCCGGTCAACGGCACCACCGTTGGCACAACTACAGGCAAACCAATGCTTGGTTCAGACCTGGGCAGCGTCTGGAGTCATGTTCCAAAGGTCGTCGCTACCGGGGCCCAGAACACCGAATCGCTGGGAGCCGGAGGATCAACCAGCTCTTCGACAGTGAAACCGGGTAAATCTGATGGTCCTAAACATACCCTTTATTAGTTTTGAGTTTAGTTTTCTCCTTCGTGAAACGATGACAGAATTGATGGCCTGATTAAATATCAAACCGACTCAGAGCGGATTCAAGTCTGGTTCATTAGTAGAACGTAATACCACGTTGATTTTCAAAAACTCAGACAAACTAAGCCATGTTGGTCTGGCCTAGCCATTTTTGTCTCCTAGTTCGCTGATAAATTTTTCTCTGGCACAGAAAGCAAACGATATAATTCATAATGTTCGTCAGCGGTTCCGGTTGTGTACTCATTTAAGTTCTCTCGCCCTCCCTCCAAATATTTCCTTCGTGTATTACTTATACGGTTATATTACCTCGATTTTAGTAAATCTTGAGCCAGGTATATTGAAATGGTCACCCTAAAATCTGATAAGTTTTGCATGATATTTTGAAAATCCATTCCTCTGTTATGAGAGCTTTATGCCAATGCTACTCTATAACATATCATCCCTTCTTTATTACCGATTGTGCTAAGTTTACGAGGTAAAAACTTTTCGTGAACTCATCTTATTGGCTTATGCCTATGAGAAACGGGTTTTAACCAAAGATTCCCATATTAAACACCCAAGGATAAATAGTATTTAAAAATATATGCATCTAAAAAAACATTCAAATTAAGGGTTTTAAGGTCTATTTAGTTATTTGAAATTCGATTTCATCCTTTCGTCTAACAATTATAATTTTATTTTAACTAAATAATAAGCAATCATTTGGTTTGGAAAAAATGAGATACTTGGTTATTTTAAGTAAATCACCATCTGTTGAATTTGCTGTTGAGTTTTATTAACACACCTTTTTGACATCTAAAATAAGTTTTAAAACATAATTGCATATTGGAGGGGAGCTGTTCTAATTTTCAGGGAATTTTAAACATTAAGTGTGGTGGATTTTTCAGAGATCACAGAATTCAGATTCCTAAAAACGCGCAATCTTCTACTTCAGAATGATGGAAGCGCTGTTGTCCGTAATGAGAATATCAACCTTTCTAATTTTCAAATTTTGTTTGGGGTATTTTTCAAGTGTTTTTGGTTAGAAATTATGGCCAGAATATTTTTATATCCAGCTTGAATTGTCCTAAGGCAAGCTTCGTCACCTAAGGGTGGCAGATTTTGTTAATATTCGGGCTTGGTAAATTTTGTTAATTCTTGACTGCTTTTTAATAATTTGAATGAAAGGGCTTTTTTCTTTGGGTTAAGAACCTAAGCTGGTGTAAAAATTATATTTACGGGAGCATGTAATTTTCGAAAAATCCGATATTTAAGTATTCTCCGAAAAGAATAACTGCTCTTGTGTTCTTTAATTTTTTTAAAATTATTTTCAATGTCAAAAGTTGTGTAATCAAAACGCAACGCCTAATTCGACAGATGGTGGCCTAATAACAATTTCAAACTTTTCCAGTTATTTCAAATCCAAAATATTGGTTTTTATCCAATTAAAATGAAATTCTAACTGTAAAACTATAAACTAGCGGACCAAAACTAAAGGACGAAATTAAATTTTTAAAAGAAGAAGTAGCACGGAAACCCTCGAATATAATGTTATTTATGATGGATAGTATTTTCAAGTACTCAGTTTTGCGTTAATAAATAGATTTTTTGCATCAGTAAATATATTGTTTTGCATGGATACATGGATTTTTTTTGAGTACAATTCAGAAATATTTTCAATGTGCAAATAAAGGGAAAAAACAAGGCCTTTTCTTCAAAAAATAGAGGGCAGAATATCACATGATTCTTGCAGTTGATGGCAGGAATATAATAACGCCTGAAGCCGTTGTATTCACGGGAGATGATTCGGCTAATTTAAAATAATTCCTCACAAAGTTGGTGACAATATGTTGCGGGAAGGACAATTCACGACCATGATGGATAACGTTCGGTTCCATCATGGTGACCCTGACTTCGATGGCACGTAGCCATATCAAAAACAAATCGTTTCTGTGATAAAGGTAAATTTCTCAATTTCTGTGATGAAAGTTTTTCCAAACTAAAATAGATGGTTAGGAGAGGGATCACTACAGGGAACTAACGACCTCATACCAAGACGATGGAGGCTTGTAGAGAGTAATGCACGAAAATCTAGAAAACTAGGCGAATCGACGTGAACAGTTTTTCCAATGATGTCTAAATGAAGAAGATATTTGTAGAGAAGAAGACTTTTTTTTGATTTCTATAAAGTATATAAATAAAGCTATCATAAATACACCAAATCAAATTTTAAACACTAAATCCTGAATAAAAATAATTGCGAAACGTGGTTCTAGTATTCAGTTAATTAAGATTACAATTAGAAAATATTATTTTTGTTTTTTGCCGTTTATTTTTACATTTAAATGATTTCTTAAAATTTTATTTTGAATAATCTATTTATCAATGCAAAAAATATATTTTAAGAACACAAAACCTGGTACTATTTAGCTTAGGTGTTTAATATTTGAATCTTTGGTTAAAACAAGCGTTCCCATAGGTATAAGCCTAAAAGATAAGTTCGCGCAACTTTAGGCTACGTTTATTACCAATCCCAAAAACGGCTTCAAGTATTTATTTTTAAGAGCTTGCGTATTGAATTAAATGCGATGTGTAAACATGGTTTTATGACGTTTGTGCGATTTTGAGCACGTGATAAATCTGGTTGATCCAACGATTTAATGCACTATTAAGCTGTTAATTCTGCTTCTAAATCTTTCGAGTAAATGATTAGTAACGTGAGGTTACTCCATTTTGAAAACTTATTAATACAGAGAATCGGTTAAAGCCGGAAATTACAAATGGCATGTGCTCAGATTCAATTTTATACTCAATCGGATACTTTCTGATTATGCAAACGCCTCAAAATGAGAACGACCATCCACAATGACGGATAACTTACATGTAAGCAATTTTTGGTTGTTGGTGATAATAAGTGATATGGCAGTCTCTTATTCGATGGTTAAACTGCAGCAACCCTTTGTCAAAAATTAGGGAACCTAACCCTTCTTGCTATAAGACAACGGGACTAATTAACCTTCTGTTTCACTAAATTTTGCGATGCTATTTTGAACATAAATTTAACGGTCCGAAAACCTTGGAATACCCAGAACGTAATTGCCGAGTTCATAAAAAAAGAATGTTTTGAGCAAATGTTCATTAGTGTCAGAAAATATACTTAATAGAATTCAACAGGATGATGCTATACAATATGCCTGGTAAAAAATACTTCTCTATGGTCTTTTGTGATCGATATACTGCAGGGTAGTTACCCGACACAAACCAAGCATAGACTGAACCTAAAACAAATGAAGCAAACCTCTGTTACTGTTTCAAAAGATTCATTGAGAATGGGCCTTTAATCGTAAATTTGACAACACCATCGCAGAATCGGAGTTTCAGCCATCTTCACATTTTTATAAGTTGTTTGGATATAAGAAATCGCTAACGGTTCTGATGATCATATGTTATATTCAATACACTAGGTTATTTTGAAAGCCAGAAATAGTAAACGTGAAATAGGCTCGTTGATGTGAACAAATTACTGGTATTCTGGATATTAGTCGTGGTTTGTGTGATAAAATTTGATGGTAATGTAAACTCAGCAATAGATCTTGATTTACATTTTTTCACTCAAACAAATGACTCATTAATGGCTAGATTTATAGTCTAGCGAAAAAAGTCTATAAATATTTACATGACCCCATTGTAAAAGATTTACCGATATTATGTATTGATTTGTTTCAAAAGAATAAATAAATATGTTGAGATTACTCTAATGTGTCTTCAAAATAACAAAAACATCCAGTCTACTTAAATATAAAGAAAATTAAACATGCACATGCTGTTTGAGATGTCAAAAACCATAAATATCAAGAAATAATAGAGAATAGTTTGGATTTTCAGATCATAAACGCCAAAAGGACAGCACCACGCTTTCCCAGGGAGTCTCCTACCCAAGTACCGACGCAGCCGACAGTTGCTTAACTTCAGTGATCTGACGGGAACTGGTGTAACCAATAGCGTATGGCCGTCTCAAACACACTCTCGTAATATTATATTTATTCTATCAAAAAATATTTAATAAAGAATGGACGAATACTAACATTTTCAACAGAAATTTGTCATTAATTCAAAATTTCCGGGTTTTAATAGCATCAGCCATCACATTTTGGTGATTAATGGTTATCATTTTAATGGTGATCAAGGAGTATAACCTACAGAAAACACCGTTTGTCATCCAAATTGTCCTGGGGCTACAATCAAGATGCTCGATGTTTTAAGTTCTTTTTTTAAACATCAGTATTAATATAAACTTATTGATTAAGGAAAACTAATACTGAATTACGAAGAACATTCTAAATATCAGCTTTGGTGTCAAAAAACTTGCGATATCATCGATTGAGAAACACCCAGAGAAATCCATATATGAGTCGGCGAGCTATTTATCGTTAAATACTCGATCTTAGAAGAATCTATTTTATGTTTTAAACGAACGACCAAGTTTTAGAACTCACTTTTAGAAGGCTTATGCATAAAAGTTTACTCTGAGCATAAAATTAACATCCAACGATACATCGAAGAGGATCCAATTGTACCAATTGCCTAAATATAGTAAACTATGTCTAATTTTCAGCAATTTGGAACAAGATTCTTGGAAAAACTGAAAAATAGACGAAGTTAACAACATATGATGGGTAATTGCAGCTTAAATCATTAATTTAGCCAAAAAATATATGATAATTTAAATTTCAGTTGTTTTTGACAGTTAAGAAAAGTCTCACATAACTTAAACCAATGTATATGTTCGATTTTGTGTCCTTTTAATATTCAACGAACTATTAGATTTTCTAAATTGTCTAAAATTTCATTCATCTGCATTGGATCGCTTATTCGTATTCTAGGCACATCAATAGCCCTCAACACATTATCTTCTATTAGTTGGGTGATGTTTATGTTTATTTTTTGATTGTTTTGACAGTGCAAGAGCTGGCTAAATATTTTTCGGCATTGGATGGATTGTGAGATTGTATTAACTGCAGTTTTTTTTCAAAAACTCTGCCTTTACTTTCTTCATACATACCTTAGTTTATATATCTTCATCTGTTTGAGTTTGTTCGCTTGAGCTCTTGTATCTTTTTGGCTGCTTTTTGGTAGAAACATCGATTAAGCAGGTATCTTTTTATAATGGCATTTAAACTCGGACAGAAATTATGTGAAGGTTTATTAGGCCTCTATCAAAAATACTCGTCAATTTATTTCTTTTCTTTCATGCTAAAGTTAGTGTTTGATTCGGATTCCATCGGTTATTCTGCACACGACAAGTTAAGTGAAAACGAAAGTTTCTAAATACTCAGAAATATTAATCTTAGTCGGAATTAAAGGAAAATTGCTTTTGGCTGAAAAATAGACAGCGAGAAAACTGTACAGGGTTTACCTTAATTTGATAATTGACTCGAAGGGATTGAATACGCCACA
>JWZT01003716.1:94961-121224 GCA_000827895.1 Thelohanellus kitauei
GCAGTATGTTCGGACAGTCTCGTAAGGCTTACCATATTAAATGTAGGTATGACCCACGTTCAGTTTCCACATTACCATTAATAAATGTTAAAACTCTGGCTTGATGTTGTGAAGATATTGAACAGATATCGATTTTCCATATTAAAAATAGATATTATCTTGAATATTGTTAAACATTTTCGAAATTTTTGAAAACTTTATCAAAAACGGATGTTAAAAGTGGTAGAAATACGTATAAAATGATAAAAGAAAGTTTACTTTACGTTCAATCATGCCTGATATAGAAATAAATACAAAATTTTCATAATATAAATTTATGCGTAGATTTAGAAAATATTGATAATCTTTGATTACTGTGGTTAAAATCTGACAATAACTAAAATACTCCTCGGATGAACTTTAATACTCTACAGATCGATATCAGGGGAATCCAGCATATGATTTTTTGATTATATATACCAAGTTTTTTCCAACTATTCACAATTAAATTTTTACTTAAGAGATGATCGAAAGTAAATTATGGCTATTTATAATTTTTGGATCCAATTTTTCGATACGAAGTATATCCTTTTAAGAACAGGTCCTAAGATTATTGTACCTTAAATTTTTACTAATTGCATTTGTATTAAAATATAGGATGGTTAGCATTAAAATCAAACAATTTTAAAACAGACCCCTCTTGTGTAAATAAACATTGTAGATTCCACAATATGTATATAAGCTGCGTTTATTTGATATATTAAAAGTTTTTGAAGGGCCACAGCATTAAATTTGCAAATGTCGTAAATGTGTTTTTGGTAATTGAGAGATTGAGGAGTAATGAAAATTGGGTAAACAGCTATTCAAAATATAGTATTCACTATTCTGTAATTGTCATGATTTTTAATCAATCTAGCAATCTATTATGGTTTGAAATTGGCAGTGGTAGCGTTCACAATTCTCAAGCTAACTGCCATTATCATAAATACAGAATAAATGGCCATCGTGCATGCACAGTCGGCTGAGGTGGTTCTATGATTTATTAGTGGTGTTGTGAGCCACACCTTGCACTGATGTTTGTGACGGCAAAGTTGATACTTTTGTGAATTGATTTTTTTGGACAACGTTCTTCCGATTACAAGTCAATTTCCTAATTGTATCAAAAATGAGAATCTCTTCTTAGCAGTTAACAAACAGGCGTATGAAACCGTCCAGCATTGTTACAAAACAGACAGGTACAGTTGATTGCTCGCAATTCTATTGTCTTTTCGCCGGTTTATCAATGAGGCGGCAAATTTTGAGGACAATTCTACAAAGGCCATAATTTTGAGGTCTATAGATAAGTAGCAAACCTTTGTTAATTTTCGCAAAATGTTGACCTATTTTTGATTCTAGGTGCCAAATATTTATGAATGTTAATGTCGAGGTTTCAAATTTCAAGGTCCTGAAATTTGATTCAACCATACATTAACAACGGATCTTTCCTTATTTAAAGAACTGTTAAATTTGGATCATTAAAATTGTATTATCTGAAAATGTAATCTCGATAATAAGAGCGACTTATCGTTTACTCAAAAGGAAAATAAGTTATCTGTTTTTTTAGCAAGTCAACATTAAAGACCATAGGTATAATCAATGTTTAATTATTAGCACGAATTATCAGAGCTGTGAATTGTGTTCTTATCGATATTATTTTAAGTATGAAAGGAACCGCTTAACACTCGATTCACTCGTAAATATTTATGCAGGCGAATTGCAACAATCGATAATATAAGATCGAAAGAAACAAACTAATCAGGCAAGCAGGTCTCAGAAATAGAATTTTGAACAGTAAATACGTATTTAATTATAGAAATTAATAATAAATACCATAATACAGATTGGTATGTTGAAAAACATACTATCAATCTGAGGCGATAACAGCAAATTAAACCACTGACTAAAATAAAAGCACTAGCAAGAATAATCTTATTATATGTGATTATATATGCCCAATTGTTGATTTAAATCAGATATCCGCAAAAAGACTAATCCATGCCATAAATGTCACGGGACTGCTTGGTATAATCATGACAGACAGACAATTCAAAGATTTCCCCTGAACATAACCTAAGGACTCAAAACTTTGAAATATGCTTTACTAGGTTGCCATCTACTCAGTTAGTCAGCTTTATTAACAAGTTTTAATGACACTCGTCTTGACATCTTTGATAAAGTTGCTTTTCTTTTCAGTATGGATATTTTCAGAGAACAGATCTAACGATGGATAGTTCTCCCCTCTGTATGTTTTGGGTCATTTGAAACGGCGACGACGAGATGATCGACGTGGTGCTGATGTATTTATATTTGTCGTGGAATCGGGATCCTGGGCACTATTTACGGATATAGTGGTATCAGAAATGATCTGGTTTGTTGCGCGTAGTTCTGCATCCCAGTCAATGTGATCCACAACGTTGAAAGAATTCAATTGCACCAAATTTTGTTGTCTTGAACTACCGGTTTGATTCGGGCGAGAACTATGATTCCATGCATTCCTTCTTGCATCTCTAGAATACCATTGTGGATGATATGGATATGGAATGAAATCCAAACTAGGGCAAGGCAAATTAGAAGAAAGATCTGGTTGAGGATGAGTGGCTCCAGCAAGGAATTCGTAATAGTTGAAACGTTCTCCACTAGCAGATAAAAAGACGTCCATCGAACGATGATAATGCACCAGAGAAGGGTCTGATTGTAGCCACCATTGACTGAAGTCTTGCTGTGGATGAGGAAAAATATCCAAAGAGGGTATCTGCCGGATATGATTAGGAGGCCAATAAACCGGTTCCGTTCTTTGATCGTTGGAATTTATTACTAATATAATAGCACTACATACTTGAAGAACATTCTTCCAGATCAGGGCTATGAGAAGTGAAAGGAAATTCATTATCCGTTTCTAGTTTAAAGTCTTCAGTTGTCCAAGATCTAATAATTAGTTTCTGTGTGGGCAAAATAGAAGTTAAGTGTAAAGAGATTGAATAGTTTTGAATCACCTAATGTTTAAATAAAATGAGAAAAGCGATTTTATCGATGGTGGATCATCAAAGAAGCGATTCTGAATAGAAAGATTTGTGGAAAAAAATAGCAAGTTGGATTCGGAGTGCTATAAAAAATGAAGAAATCTAGGGGGCTGAAGATTGAAATCATTGTTTGAAGAAATCCTTTTATTGGATGGCAGTGAGTGGAGGTCGAAATATGTATCTTCATGTTTAGTATCATAGAGTTATCTCGATGACGAGCTGATCTGGCTTTTAGGGTTCTATTAAAACATTATTTGTTCATGTCTTTCACATAAGGATAAAGATATTCTTAATAAAATTTTAATCCTAAAAGAATCAACGATAAGACACTGAAAAATCAAAATAACGTCTTACAAAGACTCACTGTCTGAGTTACTGGAAGATTTTTCAGAGTTTGGTGACATCAACATCAACAAATTTTTAATCAATTCGACCACTGGTAGCTATTTCTTAAAAAAAATTGTCATTATTCCTCAAATTAATTTGTGGAATTGATCCAAACAACCAAAGGTTTTGATCAAAAATTTGTCCAAGTCTGTGAATGAGTTAAATATCTTGTCGTAATCGTTAAAACTATATCAATGTTTACAATTTATAATCAAGATCAATAAAAGCCAACATACCTTTTATTATGATCGTTGATGTTCTCCATTTTTTTCGAAAGTATCTCTCGTATAATCTCCGATAAATAAATTATCTTAGGGTTTTTATCTCAATTGATAAAATAAATATATTATAAAATTATGATCAAAACCCAATCATAATTTAAACGGAAGCATTAAATTACAATTATCCCCTCCCTTGATTTTACACAATTATTTTTTGGAACTTGTCAAATTCTCAAATTAATAATTTAGCAAGTTCTTCATTTTGAATCGGAAACATATCAACCTGCTGTTTAAAAACTCTTTTCAAACTTAATTTTCAAATTACGCCTATTAGTTTGAGAATTAATTAATCGTTATCGTATTTTATACCTTTTAATTACGAGATTATAATTATAAATGATGTGCCACAATAAATCAACGGATATAGCTTCAAATCATAACACTCATAATAAATTGAAAAGGTGAAACAAAACGAACTTTACGACTAACATTTAATGTTTCATTAAAATCTCATAAATACTCCAGTTTAAACGGAATGTAAGACCTTTCAGGCCAAATTTGAATTATGGTTGCTGTTTAGATACACCTAGTTAAAGCAGGTTGTCATTTTGTATTTAACCAGAATAAATCATAAGAATGATATATTTTCTTATTTAGGCCGAATAATACATATTTGTCATCCAATTATGGGCTTTTGGGCTGTCGGAGAATCATATCTTTTCAAATAATATTCATTCAAGTTTCAATGGACAGCGAAGGGTATCATTAAATATAAAAATTTGGTACCTGAACTTCTAAATCTTATTTACCTTTCATTGTTAGCCAAATCATAATATGAAAGGGATATTTTTGTGATTCATAGATAAAATTTGGAGACTGGTTTATGGCTTGGTATGACCATAAAATGGGCTCGTGTTTAATATTAAAATAATTATCAATATAACCAGAATTTTTTTATTCTGGTTCCAGATTCATTTTATCTGAAGATAAGACTCATTTAACTTTCGTGATCAGCGCAGACTGTTGATTCACATACTCCTAGTTATTGCGTTAAACTAGATAATAGCCTGTTGTATTTTTTCCAAGTTGACTTATTTGTGATGCACTCTTTAAAAGACGATCGTTGATTATTTATTTCAACTTTTTTTCCGTAAATTTACAGCACATTGTTTGTTTTTTCACTCAATTAACCGGACATTTTTTCCTAAAAATCATAGCAAAGCAAGCTCGAGTTTTAATTTTAGTTATTTTCTAAATACTGTTAAGATCGATGTACACAAACTTTTACTAACTTGAGTCGATTTATGAGCTCATCTATCTTATCCAATAAACTGTGACATCGTACTAACAGATTATAATTAATTCGAGATTTACATTTTCTAATCGAGTATCTGAACCTATTTGATGAAATTAAAAAATAACAACAGCATTACCAGATCCCGATCTGACAAACCCATGAGTCATATTCAATGATTTAAGATGCTAACATGTGTCGATAAAGCCACCTGTGATATTTCAAATTATTGGTTTTTAGGAATAGTCAGCACGAAACGAACTACAAGTTTTCAAAGAAAAGACAGTTTCCTCATCGTGTGTACATGGTAAGATTAATATTGCTACCAATTTTACGAGTAAAATTTTATTTTTAGATATAAAGCATTGATCAAATGTATAGTGTCTTGCTTTTGGACAAATCTATACTATAAATAAAGCGTTTCCATGTTAAAGAATTCAGAATCTTGTTTTATAATCCATCGTGGATTCCCTCAGAAACTATACTATAGGAAAATAAACCCAAATATACCATATATTACTTTCGTTACCTTCGTATCTTCTCAAAAGACTTCAATAAATACCCCTTTCCAAAATGTTAGACAAATTATTTAGACCGAAATCACTATAAATGATTGATCTTCGATCTAAGAGAATGTTTGGACAAGATTAGAAACTAAAAATGCATTATCATTAGAGCTGTAATGTGGCCTAAATAAACTTTTGACTATTCCAGGCAGGAAAATGGTTCATATTGGAATGATTCAAGATAGATCCAAAATCCTCAAAGCGCAGTCAACCGATCTTTGTTCCAAAATGTCTATAATAACAATGCTTTACGAAATCTATATTTGAATCAGGGAGAACTCGCTGATTATTACATCAATGCACCAAGCCAAATAAATGTGTTTTAACAAGTATTAACCATCTATTAAACATACTTATGATGTGGAGATATCTTGGACTTGACAAAGTTAAAATAGGGCTTCTTTGATAATTTAACACGGTGCTACTTGAATGTATCCGATTTGGTTATTTGCGGGTTTCCCAAAAATCTTTAAATTCAAGAGCTATTCTGAAGATTTATTAATCATATAATCGAGAATTAAACCAGTGTGATGTACTTAATTGTACATGATAATTCGTTGGTCTGGAGTGTATGAAGAAGACACCATGAAGTACTAGGATTTGTGCACAAGATATTTTGTGAAAATATAAATGTTCTTGTTAATTTCGAAGGATGGTGAATTATTTCAACACCGTTTATTTTTATGAAAATAATGTTTGTATAAAGTTTTCGAAAGAGTTTTATTCGTCTTTATTACGTTACTCAAAGTTTTGATATGGATGAGCTCGTTGAATAATTTGTTTGAACTTTCATATCACATGAAGAATTGATCGAAATCCTGAAAATTTCGAGGTATAGAAATTTTTATTTGCTTTTGGGATTCATTTATATACCATACGAACTAATTTACCATCAAAGTAAATGCATCACATCGAAGTCAAATAGACTGTTTTCGAACTGAGTATTTTTATAAAGATAGCACTAGAATTATGTCCCTAAACACCTGCTTTCCCTGTTTCTTGTTAAGAAAAATCGAGTTTATCTAATTAAGTTTAGTCACAGATTATCAAAATCTGAGATAGGGTTAAAATAATTTGATACCCTTAAAGGATTATAAACACGTGGTCTATCTTTTTCGTTTAGAAATGAACTTTCATTCTCTAGCTGCAAGATTTTACAGGCCAGATCATTCTGCTGATTTGTTTTGAAGACAAAGCACTAATTCAAGGGATAAAAATTGCAATACATGTAAGCCATCAATATAAACTCGTCGTATCTAATACATCTAAACGAAATTTTATGGAATAAAGCTAAGAGAACACATGATACAGGCAATAAAAATACATTTCACCGAGAGAAGAGGAAATAGTCTTTCTCAAAGCATAATGTAATTTAGAAATGATTTGATTTAGATATTATGCGTTCAATTATGTTTCCCCATCAAAACAATAACAAAAAACGTCTGTGAAAAATGGGAGAATGGACACAGAGGTATAAAAAATTGGTTATTTACCATTTTGTAACTGTTGTGATTTGATTCCTATTACACCATGCAGATACATGATAAATGGTTAAGAATTGTAAATTCAGCAAAATTGATGCAAAAAATACCTCTTTGAGGATAGAATACACTGTTTTATTTCATGAGCCCAAGGAACTTATCATGTACATATAAATCACAAAGATCGAGCTATCCTCTTTTCTAATAATTGTTGCTAACGTTATCACAGGCACCATAATTTTCTGGCTGATAGACAGTGTATTATGTTTTGAATCAGATGAATTATAAACATCTTACTCAAAATAATTCGCCTAATTTTATCGACTTTGACACTTTCTTTCATCTCAAAGTAATGAATCATTATGGACCATATCAAGAGTGAAATACCAGACATGCATACCACTCCAGACTAAATTTATAGTTTAAAACCTTCATGTTAAATGATATTGAACATAGGGTAAATTTTGGCCATTTACATATCTTATTTTTGCTTACCTAGCAAACACTAGAAACCTTCAATTTACTTTTACATTCTCTCTTTATCTTTCATATTTTTATAGTTGTTTTGATAAAATATTTAGGCTTTGATAAAAAAATTTGGAACCATTGAGACGGTAATATAGAGTATAGGATTCATTATTTTAATCAATTAACTTCATTTTTATTCTCAATAAATATTTGATTACATTCGAACTTATTTCTTAATAACTTTTTCACATTTCGCGATTGTTAATATCTTTTGGCTTCTGTGCTAAACATATTTTTAATTCTTTGTCAATCGATTAAAAATATTCATCATATTCATTGATACGTTTTATTCCATATATTTTTAACAAACTACAATATGAGAGTGACATAATTATATTTTTACTAGCTTGTTTCATTGTGACAGACAATCTGATTGAGAACATAGATATCTTGTTCAAATAACGTTCTAATATATATCGTGCCTAAAAGTATTTGAGAGGTTTCAAGGATAAATAATCATAAACAGATAAATATGATATCTTTTTAAAACCGTTTACCACCATCGAAATCAAATAGATATTAATCTTTAATTAAAAGCAAATATTCGGTGTAAGTTGATGATGTCTGCAAGGACTTGAATTTCATATCAACCGAGGATATTTTCTTTTTTTGAAATTATATAAGTTATCACGAGTCACCAATTTTATTAGAGGTAAATTTAAAATCACCATAAAAATTAATTCAAAACCAAATCTAGGGAAAAAATTCAATTCAGTTTAATGGGCCATTTGAAGTGAAACGAAATAATACACTCAAAGTAAAAATTTGCTCTTATTTATGCTATCAAGTTTAAATAAACTTGATACAATCATTGTACTTTAAAGATAGGTTGAAACATATGAAAAAATGTTGAATAATTTTTTAAGCTAAAAATGTTTGTTAATAAAAATGCATCGACTCAATTTTAAGTATATTCAAAAAAATCTGTATTCATCTAATCACAATTATTGTTCGATTCTCTTTTTGTCTACAATTTATTTTACCATGGCATATCACAGACTCAATTTATGAAAGACGTTATTCCGAGATGAAGTGATCCTTGGCTAAACAAACATACCTATAACTTTATCCTAGATCTAAACTATATTTGTGTATATGTCATCTTGGTAGTTTTGAAAATAATTTATTGAATATATCGGAATAAATATATTTAAAAATTTCCTCTGAGATCGATAAATGTTCATTCCTTTTTCACAGCACGCTGTGAATATTCAAGAAAAAATAAACTCTTTCTGATTTTGAAAACTGGCTTTAGACCTCTAAAGGATGTAATATCATAAAGATCTAAAATTGGCATGATCTTTCACTCTCCAGCGAAGTAAGTAGAACTTAAATCTGCTCAATAAAATTTCCGCTCTTGATCTCGAAAGATGGTAATTGTTTATTTCAATTTATAAAATTAAAATGATATCAGGAAGGAACATCAATTAAAGAGCGTGATAGACCATTATCTGTTCCCTTTGAATTAATTTGAAACACTATTATTATTTGGTTGATTAATAAATATAAACCATTATAAAAACTATTTATATTTCTCTTCAACTTTAAAATTCAGTCCATTTTTGAATACCATATGGTTTTATGTAATGAAAACCTTGGATATCATTAATTTTAAATAGCTTTATTTTCACATCAAAAGAGAGGCATAAATATGTAATTAGCAAGAATCTTTAGAAAAACGAATTGTGAAGAATTGAACATGTGAATTACATCATCATATAAGTTTAAAACAACCAATCACACGTAATACTTGGTGGTGTCTATCTTACATCAATACTTACCAGGATAGGTCTACATATTGGAAAACTGTCTTCAGTTGCGTTTACATAAATATCAGAACAATCTGATTAAAAATTTAGTTACCCAGAGATGCATCCTGGACAGGAGCTGAAATATCTGCATCACTGCATCCTTTTTGAATCATCAAAAAGGCAAGATTTGTGTTATTTAGAGATCGAAGATAGAATGTTTTCAACTGACCGTTGCAAACTACTTGGTCTAATCATTACATGAAAGATAAACCAATTAGAGCTGTTTCTGGAAACTGACAGTTGTAGATGAAGCTTTTTTTCATACACACAAACGTTTCAGATAAGGCTGTTGTTTTAATTCTTTACTTTTTATTATTTGCATTAGAATCAGAAAACTGATTACATCAAGACTTACCTTAACCACAGGAATTTTGAAATTAAATTCATTCTTGGGTTTGTAAGAATATCCAAATGGAGTGAATTGGCCATTGTTAAGACATTTCGACTTGGAATATATGAGCAATAGCTGCAGTCGCTTTTGACATATATGAAGCTTCTGAGGACATACATGAGAAATACCTGTTGCATATTTTATGATTTAAAAGATACTCGATCAGTACAGGCTGGGAAGTTTGAAAAAGCTGAAATATTGGAGAATGAATTGATTACATTAGCGAAAATTAAAGAATAAATAATGACGTATAATCTACTTAGGTCAGATTCGTGAAATAAAGTGCATTTAATTTTGGTTTTTGGATTAACTTAATATTATCAACAACTTTTACAAAAATAAATGGAAATTATATCATATTAGCGGTCTTATAAATCTTTTATAAATCAAACTACACAATATTCAGGTCATTTGAAAATTATAAATATCTCCTGATTTTAAAACAAGAGATGTCATTAGTGGCCATGGACAGAATCATAGTAGCGAAATAATGGAGCACGTGTGGAGAGATTGAAGTAAAGCAGGAGAGGATAATTTTTGAACTTTTGTTCCTGAAAATTGCGATGGATTATAAACAACTACCAGTATCATCGTTAACTGATTTGTTATTTAAGATAACCAATTTGTATCGCAATTAAAAATATGTCATATTTCTGTTTTTACTTTGTGGTGTCTGAAATATGAACCATGATACAGGTTTCCAAACCATTTTCTGCCGTTTTATACGTATTTTAATCTAATCTACATTTGTTTTTGGTATATCATTACATTATTATTAGAGCTCAGGCAACAATCTAAAAATAGTTCGGACGATCCATAAACAATGAATTCGAAGAAATTACTTCAAAGCATTGTTGTTCACTAAAATATGTTAGTGGTATTGAATAAAATAAACTAATAATTATACTAATCACCATGTTGAAATTTATTTTTCCCATAAAACTTATTATAAGGATTATAAAACTGACAATAAATAATATATTTGATATGGTTAATCAGCGAAAAATTTTATCTACAACCATCACAAATCATTCGAGATATCAAGACAAAAAGAGATACAAAAAAACCTAATTTCCAGCACATAATCACTGGTTTTGTTTCTTTGGTTTGGCACACATTATTCTGCATTTTTTCGACATTTCAATCTCTAGTTTTGTACCAGGGTAGTTCAAAAAAACTGAAAACTACGGATTTTTCCTTTGAAGTTTTGTAACCTGGCACATAAGTAAAATTCAAATTATTTTTATTAAACTACTTTAAAATTTCTTTATTTTTATTTTAAATAATTTAAATTAACATAACTCTAAATATTAAGCATATATATTTAAATAATAGATGATGAAAAACCCACATCAGCGTTATATGTTGCACTCATTAAGTGACCTTGTGTGTTCATCACCAAGCAAGAATAACTCTAAATATCAAAAAAATGATACGTCCCACGGCCTGCAACCAAAGTCTGAAAAAATTCCAGCTAGATTTATAAAATAACTTTACCAAAAGAAAACCAACTAAATCGCGTCCACATATATCCTATTCGATCATTCCGTATTTGAAGGCCGATGTCTTGAATGGATTAAAAAACTTACTGTATAATATATCATGAACTCCTGTTTTATTTGTGCGATATGGATAAACGGCAATCCACTGATTGCCACCACCTAAAAAAATATTATAAAAATTTGATTTTATTTAATATTTTACAACTATCAATCTGGCATAGCAAACTCATTTTGTGACAAAATAGAACAAAATTTTATAAAGACTTATGTCACGAGAGTCACGTAGAGACACAATCAAACAAAAATATCCAAGAAAAGGCTAATAGCAATCGATTGAATAAACGAATAGATTTATCAAACATCATGTTGACATAGAGTCGACATTAAGGGAATAAAGTTGTTAAAAAATCTAACTTGTGTTTTTAATGCCTTCGAACTCTCCTTTGAAATCGTAGGAATACTTCAAAAAACATTTCACATCCCTCAATATGAACCTTATCAGTAACCATCTAGTGGATAGAATAACCATTTTATCAATTTAGTCGTTTGTAAACGGTTCCCTGTGTACTAGCATTGACTAGATTAATGCACTGAAATAAATGTTTGCAGTTCGAGTTAATATATTTCTTTTTGTTGTATATCTCTCAGGATTATCTATTTGATTTCTATCAAACACGTTTTAAGGTGATATATACAATGAAATGATTTTTAGTTTAAATTTTTAATAGATTCTATTGATTTATTGTCTGTGAAAGACCAGCTTTGGCTGCAATAATTTATGGTATCAGTTAAAAAATTTGGATATATTTTGACAAAAACAACTCACTACAACTTTTTGTTGATCATTAAGAAAATGATCAAAATTTTTTCAATTTACTGTAACATAATATGTTAACAAATGATATCTAGTATGTTTCTTGTTATTTTAAACCTTTGTGCGTGAATTTATAATATTTTTCAATGTCTGAAACCATAATTATCAAAATATTTATTAGACGTAAAAGCCATTTTAGGATCTCTTTCATTATCTATTTTTAACCGTAAAACTAATTAAATTCTTCGTTGATTATCCAAATTTATATTTCAAAAATATCCAACAATACAAATGCCGCTGTGTTCATCGTGTTTCTATTTAGTATTTCTAAAAATGGCACGATCAAAAACTAAACTGAAAATTGACGATAAAATAAATAAATTTATTGCCTTTAACACAAAAGTTTTTAAGTATCCCACATGACATTTATTAACTAACTTTGTCACGACCTAGTGTAACGCCTCTTCTCAGGTCAACTATCCTATAGATGGTCGAAAAAAAGCATGTCGCACTTCGACCCGTTGGTTGTTGTTTAAGAGCGAAATTCTCACTTGCTGAAAAATCATGAACAAATTTTTCTGCCACAGAGTCTGGTTTACCACAAAATAATTCTTTCTCGTGGACGAATTTCCTTCTTTACTCGTGCGAGGGATATTATATCGACTGACTCAAATGAAGTTTGGAGTAGGAAATATTACTTTTTTTGAAATTATATAAGAATCTCATTCACCAAAATATAAATTAATTGTTCTTCGGATAAAAATTAATAATAAAATGATTTTGATATAATTTATATGAGGACAATGTTTTAATAATTTTAATTACAAAATTAAACAGGAACTGTACTCAGAAGTTATTATTTCTGAAACTCAAGCTTTAATGATAAATTTTCTTCTATGAAAGGTAATTTTGATTCTAGGAACTGTTATAAAATCATTTGAAGTTGGTCGAAAATTAAATATATCACACTTTTATTGTACATCATCTTGACTGGATAAACGATCAATGATCTAAAAAGTTAAATATATTAATTTGTTGTCAAAAGTGTCGAAATATAAAGTTAAAATAAAATCAGAATAAATGATTACCGGCAGTGTATGACCGGTAAAAAAAGTATTTGTATGGCTTAAATGGATAATAGGAAGAATGCATGTTATGTAAACTTGTTTCAAATTTTCCATATGTTGGATCATATTTGATGTAATTAGGTCTATCAATTAGAAATAAATACTCACATAGATGGCTGGAGGGGGATGTAATATGATTGCATTTGATTCGAAAACGTCGCAAAATAAGATACTACACCCCTATTTATTAGTAGCGTAAGTTTTAAACATTCTAAAATCCAAATGACTATCTGCCCGTTATAAAAATAATTAATATGTGTGAATTGATGTACTTTTAGCTTATATTTAAAATATTTTTTGTAGCTTGATCTTAATAAAAATATTTTCTAAAAAAATATGGAAATACGATTCCTTTAAAAATACATTTGAAAGAATAAAAAACAAATTTCATCTTGGTTGTTTTATAGTTATTTTTCACGTAACTATACTTTGACTCAAAAATGTGTCGAAGATTTAATTGTTATATATTCAATTTTTTATTTCACATTTTCACCTAATTCATCATCTATCTCCTTAATAAAGACAACAGTATCTTTCTAGATACTGGCATGTTGTTTAAGAACCATAAATATTACTACGAAATCTTATTCAAGATGATTCTACTGCAAACGAAAAGTGATTTCGTCTTTCAATAAGGATCCAATTTTTGAGTAACGATGACGGTATTTTGGTGGGGCTATAGCGTCTTTATTTATTAAAGCATAATTCTTTGGGTTGTATATCGAAATATGAATATCATAGGAATTACATTTTAAAGTGTAAATTTAGGAAAAATATCGAAATTAAGTAATTCTAGTTTCATTTCTTCGTGTGAGTGCTTGTTTTAAACAAATATTAAAAACATTTTAATGTCAAATTTTAGGAAATACGATCAGCTCGGTGAAAAAAAACTTTAAAAATGATATTTAAATATCAGAAACCCTCAGTCAAATTCCTGAGGTCTTGTTGGATTTCAAAGATTGTTCACTTATGACGATTTTATTCAAGGTATAAATCAACCTTCACTCATATTGTAAATTTATGTTGAACTTTATCGCATGTTAAAAAATTTATTTGGAGAGTAGTCAAAAACATTTTCATGCAATCGGTTAACATTAATCTGATTCTATATGTACACTATCACAGTTGTGGACATACCTCAATTTTTCATTATAACTTAGAGTGAAATATGAGGTAACTAATCTATTTTAACGGGTTTTTATTCAATACAAGCCTTATAACATTTTGAAAGTGAAATTAATGTCTTAATTTTAATAAATTTCATGTAATCTGAGTAAAAATTTTCAAAAGGTTAATATAAATTACTGTTATTTTTTTAACTTTTCATTAGTCATTTTTATTTTCAAAAAGTTATAAATAAGTATTTTCTCAAAAATATTTAGAATGAATACATTGTTCAAATCATAAATATGAAAGCCTGAGATACAGGGTTTTCATCATAAATCGCGCAGATCCCATTTTTATCTGGCTAATCTATTTTATTCTAGGAAAATTCTAAAAAGCCCAAACCGTATGGGAATGAACCAAAACTTAAAAAATTTTTAATGTTGGGTGATTATTTTTCCTGGCTATAAATCAAATAATTTTGTTTTGTGTCCGATTTATGATGAAAACCCTGTCAAACATGCATGTTATATTCTGAATAAACATTTATATCATTTTTTATTCCAGTAGAATTTAATCGACTCTAACTAGATAAAAAGAATTTTTAATTATAAAGTTGATTAAAATCTGAGTTACGCGAATAAAAATATGCCTTAATCACATGGCTTTCATTTATCTCAAATATTTTACATTTTAACAAAATAAGTCTTAAATGGTACAAATTGATCGAGTTTGAATCGAATATAAAGAAATTATCTTCTATGTTTTATTTTATTTACTATCAGTTAAACAAATTTTTTAATATTGCACTTTTCACAAGTTAAATACTTTAAGGATAAAATCCTTTTCAAGAACAAAAGCAAAAAGACTTTTAAATTGGAAGTGGATAAAAAATGGTGTTTAAATTGTTGATAACCTCTTTTGGGAAATTAGATTATGATCAGGCATTATTCATTATCCTAGTTTTGGAATAGCTTAATTAATGAAAAATGCTTTTTCTTGGTTTAAAGACACCTAAACAGTCTCCCTGTTGTGATCATAAAATCATAGTTTATTCTAGTTTTATTAATTTAAAATTTAGAAAATTGAAATCACCGAAAGATGAAAAATTAACGATAACAAATATTTTCCTGGTTGGTAGTCATATTTTTTGAGTATAATAAAAATGAAAATCACTTACGGATTACGCGTTGAATAGTAGGTTTTGAACATATTTAATATTGAAAATGTGGAAATGTAAATCTTGGATTTTGTATCATTACCTGTAATTACGATAAATCTTACATGGGCCAAAGGAACCACTCACATAATTATTATATATGGCGTTCAGAATATTAGATGCGGATGCCGGAGCACTTACAGCTCTTTTCTGTGTTTGTAACGTATTGGGTTGAACAGTTGGACATGGATTCCACCTAAATTAGTGAAATAATTTAATATTTTTCATTTTGTCGTTGATCAACTTTTACATCTTAATTTCGAAATAATGTGCAATTTTGAATGTTTATTTCTCATTCTTTTTATCAAAACAAGTCTATTGACAATGATTACTCTTGAAATAATGAGTATTAGACTTTGATATTTATTTTCAAAGTTTGTGAAAACCTAATTATATTAGTTTTTGAAAAATTCATATTTCAAATGTTTATTGAATACCATAATCCTATGTATAGCACGAGTTAAAGTGACAATATTTACAAAAATCAAATTTTGTTATCAAGCTTCAACATCGAAGAATCTTCATTTAGCGTAAAGAATGTGTTTGCCTTAAAAATAATGAGGGTTTTGTCTCTTAAAAGGAATAAATAAAAGAGGACATATATAAATTTCTGCCTGACTGTCGGAAACATCAAATCGAGCCAAAAATGTAGAAAAGTATTTTTATTTTCTTAGGTTGAAATTCTGTTTTCATCAATATAACTTGTCATATATCAACAATAATTATCATTAATTAGATTTTTCCGCCAGTATCAAAAAAATCGTTTTGTGTTTGATAGAGTATTTCTGGAACCAGAGATTTAATTGAAGAAAGATGTTGAATAGCTTTAAATATCTACTTTTTTGGTTGGCAAGGCAGGCAATGTGAAATCTTGAGAAATTTTACATATATTTAATTTAATCAGAAATAGCCGCATTATAAGGTTAACTATATAATAATATGTTGTTAAATCAATTTAAATGCACTGTTCAAACTATTAAATATAGAGTGGTCCTGGAACATCATTTTTTACAATTCCTTTTTTAATATTTATAGTTTTTTTCAATTTTAAATAATTATTAATTTAGGATTTTCTGAGCTATGATTTCCGTTATCTGTTTGTCAAAATACATTTTGATCAAAAATTAAACTATTTTATAGTCAAAGTGTGTAAATCTACTCCGTTATTATAAATTTAAAGATTCATTAACTTTCAGGGGATTTTTTAAAATAAACCCTTTAATACCTGATTTTAAAACTGGTGATAATTATGTTTTGTAAATATAATACTGAGTGATTTTTAAAATACTCAAAATATTCTTATATGTGAAATTGATGAAAAACTGAATTATTGAAAATTGTTCGACAGTCGCAACCGCCATTCTTAGTGTTAGATTTAAATTAGTGCTGTCCATCAATTGCAGCAGTTTTTTAAAACTTGCTTCGTTTTTAGTCTCCGCGGGAGCTAATGGATTCGTTGCTATTTAATGCTTCATTTATGTTTTTTTAAATGATATTAAACAAACATGTTTTTATATTCCTTTTGTCTATTATTAGTAGTTCACTCGGTGAAAATTGTGTATATATTTAATATATATTAACGTGTTAAATTTCCAGCCTGGGGCATATTACTGGAAGAATTTCGGTAAAATCTCTACGTTTACAACAGACAACTCGCGGAATATCACATGTGCTTTGGGATTTCTTCCATTTCTGCACATACCTTGTTTAATCCATACATTGCAATTGTCTGCTCATAATAGTTTCAAAGAATCTCGATTAGAAGTAGTTCTATCAAAGTCCCGGAAAATAGTGGGACATTTTAAGCATAGCCCTGTAAACCTGAGGTGGCTGAGGCGAAGCAGTCACTGTTAAATACAAAAGAAGAAGTGATTATTCGGTATTCTCTAACTCGTTGGAATTCAACCCTTCAAATGATATACCGACTTCACGAAATAGAGAAGCAGTTATAACAAGATTGCATTCTCAATTCACAAGAACAGTTTGACGTTACTTACAGAATCTGAATGGGAAAAGTTATGCATTTTGAAATTGTTGCTTTAACCATGTTTTTATGCGGCTGAAATACTTGAAGGACAGTAGTGTGTATCGTGCTCTTTCGTACTTCCGAAAATAACTCACCTACGTCGTTTTATGGTGGTTACCGATGATAATCCTGAATCCGCTATCAGATTCAAAATTGCGTTCTTTAATGATTTAGACACACCCCTAGAATACGTGAACATATTATGGTTGAAACTTAGAACAGCGTTGGACCTTCGTTTTAAAAATCTTAAATATGTGCCTAAATGTGAACGTGACAATATTTGGTTAGAATTACACAATCTTATACTCAATACTGATTCAGACAGTAAATTTTTAACTCTGTCTTCTGAACTATCAGCTAAGAAACGACACTTCTGTGATGGTCTAATTCGGATGAAATTTCAGGAAACACGTAATACAATGCAAATCTTACCGTTTGTTGGTATAGATCTGAACCCGAGGTTGATGACAATGAATCGCTCCTTCAATGATGGAAGGAACGTGAAGGTTCTTACCCAGGACTGGCCTTAATTGCTCGAAAATAACTGTGCAACTCTGGGACTAGTGTTCCTTGCGAATTTTTTTTTCTTGTTGAGGAAGAATAATAACCTATAAAAGAGATTCACTTCCCTCCGATAATGTCACCACGCTTTTGTGCCTAAATAACTGGCTTAATAACAAATACAAAAAGTCTAAGGAAACAACGCACTAGCAACTATATTAAGTATTCACTATTTGTATAATTCAATGTTTTTTTTACCTCAAGAAACTAGTACATAATATCACCTTTTTTTAATACGTTAATATTGAGCAATACTGATGATGATGATAACTTTCATGCGATTAATCGCGATCAAAAATTTTAATCGTTGGACAGCACTAATTTTAATATATAAAAAGAAAAAACGATAAATTACTCTTGATAAAATACTTACTCTCGATGGGATAGATATTCGCTAGATATTGATGTTTGGGTTGAAGCCATGGCATCTACAGTTTAAGATCAATATAAATTTTTTTATCAAAATTTAAAATTGTATCTAAAAGACAGAAAAAAAGTAAATTGTTACAAATATTGAATTAACCAATTTACTGATTAGAAAGCATTTTGATAAGTTTATCGAACTAGCTCAGTTTAAATGAACTGCATAACTATTGATAAGGCCATTTATATTCAATATTTAGCAATGATTGGAATCTTTCGTTAAGAATTCTATCATTAATTATCACGAACTATAATGGTGATAATGTGGAAAAGAAATAAATCTGTCGTTTCACAAACTAGTCGTTCCCTCGTGTTATACCGTTTAAAAATAACATTTATTTATCCCGGTGATATATCAGGAAATATTTTTCGTCCAAACTGGTACGATTTTCAGTTCCACATCATATTATTTTTATGTTAAAATTATAACATTAATTTGATGAATTTACAAATTTTGCAATAGACGATACAATATTGCCTTCGAAAATACGTTTTTCTTTGACACGGAGTAAGAAAGTCTTTATTCGTTCATAAAAAAATAATAACTTTACAATTATAATGATTTCCAAAGTTAAAAATAACTCAAGCTAATTTTTCTAAACTCAATTAACCTGAAATGTCCAGTAGTATTGGATCATAAAAAATTTAATAAGCGATATTTTATTACTTTGTTAGATATATGAAAAACATGAGTCTGATTTTAGGTCTTAATATCATTGAAAAGATTTATGAATCAGGATCTGAAGGGTAACCTTGTCTCAATCTACGGTGGATCCTTGATATTTCATAAAAATTTAGACATACATCAAGAAAGTTCATTTGTATAATTAATAATTTATTTGATTTTAAGTGTGGTTATTTACAACTATTAAAAGTGTATATATGATCAAATTAGTTGAAAACGGAAATGTATTGTAAAATTTGAAGGATAAGCATCGGTTCTAATGAGTAGAAATCCGGAAATTGAGATTGATGATAAAGTCGTAGTTCAATAGCATCATTTCCCAATTGTTGTTTAAATTACTTGTTCAAGTATTAAAATTTTTAGCTTATCAATAAGTTTTCTCAATATTTATGGCTCTATCATTGATAACAATTTGAAGTAAATTTTTCTGTTTTGAGAATATCTCCTATCTAACAGTGAATTATAAGATTGTTGTCCTAGTCCTAAATTTTGAATGGTATTAAGTATATTTTACAATGAGTAGCTAACGATACACGTTTTTGATTAAGATATACCTTGTATATTATTAAATAGTCGTGTGACTCAATTTTAATTTAAAAAAATAATATTCTGTTATTATATTTCAAATATCACCATTAACATCGTTCAAAAGTTTATTCACGTTTATGATTTTTCTGATTATACTTTTATTATCAATGTATCTCAACTTTCGAATTCCTCAGTTATCTATAAATAACTTGAATACACGCAGATTAACTATTATTGTTGTACTATAGAAGATCTTTCAAATTAGTATAAAAAAATATATGTTTAAAAATCTGTGATCCTAAAATATAAATACTTGAAAAATCGGTCCCTTTCAAAGACATCGCTATTTCCGAATTTTCATAATATTTGTTGGTCACATACAGAAAACTGATATTAGTTAAATCAAGGATCAATAAAATGAATCCGAAATATACTTACTGGAGCGTTTCGAGGTATGAATATTTGATAATTTTGACTGGCTCATTCATATAATGTGTCTACATTAACAAAAATTCACATCTAAAGATAATGTATCGTAATAAAAATAATTCCAATCGGTAGTATAAGTAGTTCCATTTGGAGATACCGCCATATCATCAAGTAACTAAGTTTTATGAATGATAAAAATATACAAATTCGAATAAAAACTTAATTTTAATTTAAACAGTCAAGTTTATGAATTCAACCAAGTTATAATAAGGAGGTACGACTCAATTTTTAATTTTAGACATTATAAATTTTATTTTATTTCTGAGACAATAACTTAAACGATCATCTATGGGATGTATGACTTATTTTAATCATTATATTTATGCTACAGACAGGAATTAATTGTGAAATATTCCGAGTCATTGTTTTGTTTAAGTAGAACATTTGATTTTTGACAACTTCCAAGAAAAAAAACTATTATATTGATATTTGATAAAAGTCATTGTTGCGCTGTGAGTCTATAATTTATTTTCAATGAAAATAAAATTGCAGACTGAAGGAACCTTGATTAATTAATTTCAAACTAAAATTAAGCTCAGGAAAATGTTGTTCTAAAGAAAATTTTTTAAATGCAAAATCGAGTAAGAAAGTTTGTATATATTTTTTCACAGATTACAGTTATCGATATTTATTATCATCAATCAAATAGCAGGTAGTATATTTACTGAGTAAGATTATTTTGAAAACATTCATATTTTTCATCCAGATAATGATTCCGATGTTTATGTGAATTAATTAATAAAAAATTATATTAAAATGTAATATACTTCTCGCGTCTTTGATTTATCAACCAAAAAATCTGATAGGTGATACTGCCTAAACGCGTTATTTTGAAAAGTTCCCTAAATTTTAAATTGATAATTTACGTTGTATTTATGATGATACAGAATCACCCCATCAAATGACATGAGAATCTCCATAAAGTTTCCTATTGTAATTTCCTGAAATTATAATTGTTGTTACAGATGTTTCATCGACCAAGTTTTTAAAGTATTGGAAAAACAGTGAAAATCTAATGATACCAACAAATTCATTTGTTGCCTTTGTATTAAAATTTTAAAACTGATCTGATATATTTTCCAAAATAAAGAACTGTTGTGTTTGTCTATAATTAGTGAATATTGTTCAGTTGAACAAGAAAACAGTAATTGGTCAAAGCATATTATCTTCAACTGAAAATAAATTTGTGATATCTTTTGATGATATATTTAAAGCATTTTATTTTTTTATTGACATCCCTCCTTCATTCTTCAGTAGAAACTTCGGAGTTCGTTAACCATTTACAGTTTATGGGACATATTATTATGTAACATCTAATTACCCTTTGATGATTTGACGTTTAACCTTGATTCGGATCAGTTTCGAATTTCTTTATTCAATAATTTATGTAAAGGCTTATTACTAAATGGCTGAATAACCGTTTAAATTTAGTTATGGTTTCTTAATAAAATTATGATTAATAATCATCTTTAATTTATTTTGATTAAATTGTGTGATCATTGAAAACATAACGATTGATCCTGCTTCTTCCAGCTCGAGTTCCATGAGCTATAATCAAAATATATTCATGTCGAAAATAAGGTTAATGATATTTTGGAGTTTCCTTAAGATACAAAGGAGGTATAATTAGTCAATAAAAGGTATAAGGTTTATTCAATTAAAATTTGTTGATACTGGAATAAAAATTTAATTGAAAGGTATGCTTCAGAATTATTAATGGTTTAACAAAATATAGTTTTATTTCAGATACTAAATTTTAAGGTATTTAGTGAGAATAAAAAAAAGTTTTATTTTTGACAACAAAATTGAATGGTTTATTATATTTTAACTGTTGTTAAAATATATAACAAAATAATCTAATAATTGGATTTTTAACCTATATTTTCATCTTAAATATAGGAATTTACCACAGAAATGTTTTTAAAAGGTTTAGCATGATATAGAAATAAGAGAATTAAGTAAAATTTACAATTTCATCGACATCGGTAAATATTTGCATGTTATTCTTCCTTTCTGGGTCGTATTCCGCCATATATTTATAATAATTCTGTCATAATCTTGTTTGATACTAGTGATTGGTTTGATATTGCGGCAAATCCACTGATCAAATTATAAGCACAACCTATGTTAAATATTATTCACCATTCGTCAAAGTCGAAACTTTGGTCTTGAATTCTTCAAAATCTTTCCCAAAAGGTGTGAATGAATAAACAAATAATTTGATCTAAAATATAAATGTTTTTGTACTGTGTCACCTAAACTTTTCCCGCTTTCTGAAGTAAACGGAGGCACACAACCACTACAGCAACTGGTTATCAGAAAAATAATCTTAGCGCATGATGTTTGATATTTCTAGTTTTGTAAATCCTTTACCTCAAAAAGAGTCGCTGAAAAATTTAATGCCTTATCGATGCTGCCGAATTCTGTGTAAGGAGTTTTAAGTTGTATATATTGTTGCCACAATTTCCTTATAAACTGAAAATTAAAAAAATAAATCTATAATGTATATTTTTATATTTTATATATCAGATCGTGTTTTTTCATTATTTTATTCGCCTGACTTCACAGTAGAAAAAGGTGAACAAATATCCAATAGTTTTAAACTGTAAAAACAAATATGATATTTTATTTTTTAAGTAACAATTTTTAATATTGGTATCCCGATAATTTTATACACATGATTAAAGGATTATGATGATTCAAAAAAAACTGTATTCCATAGCCGATTGATTTATGTTCAAAAACTATTCATATAATAAATGAAATTTATGAGAATCCAACCATAGGGAATCATTCTTAAATCTTTTTGGTATATGCGATTTACAAATTAAAATAAAGAGGGCCATAGACCAAATGAAGGTTTTGAAATTTTATTCTTTGTTCAATCCCAGAATAGCTTCATTGTATTTCGAACAGCAGCCTGTTAAGAAATAGCTCATATTCCCATGATTTAACTAAAACCTCTGAAATTCCTATGTACAAATTATATATATTTTACTGATAAAATTCCTCAATTTTAGGATGTTTGATAATGTCCGAGTAAGGAGAAATCAACCACTCTAAATCGTAAATGTAATACGATTCGTATTTTATGAGGGGCTTTCCTCTCTTTTTTTATATAAGGAAACAGACAAAACACATGTATGCAACTTAAATGACTAAAATCGACAAACAAAATACCGACCTTTAAGAGCTAACGCAGGTTGATCTTATGGGTGACATTAGTTTAAAAACGACAATAATGAATCTCCAAAATATTAACAAATATCTCTCGTTATATTTCATTCTATAACAAGTATTTAGTCATATCTGCAGGTAAAATACATAAAATTTAATTTAAAAGGAGTTATCTGGAAATAAAAATCTTCACTTATCAAAAAACGTATAAAACAGCTTGAATGTTGATTTGATACACAAGATTTAACAAAAATATCGAACTTTCCTGTAAAAATAGATTGAAAAATTTAAAATGTAATCTCTGAACACAGTTCGGATCTTTTCTTCACAGAAATCGAATGTTCCGGTTATTTTATATTTCGAAATAGTACTGAGATAGTTTATTGTAAGAGTCTATAATTACCAAAACTGATAATACCAAGGAAGTGCTCCTATTTGCGGCAGAACCACAATAATTATTTACTATAGATAACGTTGCGTTTCATAACCAACAACACTTTTCGAAATATTTATATTAAGGTTTGATAACCTTTAAAGACGATGCTAAAAACGAGAGTTTCATTGATCATCATCGGTGGTTAATCAATGTTAAAGCTTTCACTTTATTACCTTTCAAGCCTAAATATGGATTAAATCGAATTTACTATGTTTATATTTATTGTAAAAAATGATCTGTACAAATTCCTCTTTTTATAAAGCAATTAAATAACAATCTTCTCATCACCTATTTTTATTTGCGAACTTATCTATTTTAAATTTACATGCCTTCTATGAGCATCTTTTGAGGCCATATCCCTTATCTCTGCTCAGTAAACATTTACATAACTTCAGCTGATATTAATATTTATTAATATTTTAAACATTTGTTGGAATATGAGTTTTGCAATATTCAATATTCTGGGCGATGAATGTCTGGGCTTCGAACCTATATTCCTTTATCCCAAACAATCGTCATCGACATTTCAATTATCGATTAATAGAAAAGATGTTCTGATGTTCTAAAGGTTTTCTTGGCTAGCAACTGTAGGAGCCCAAACCCGTATAAGCTTGTTTATACGAATGATGGGCTCTGAACCCAAAAGCAACGTTCCCCATGTAGAATAATACCTTAAAGGGTTGACCGTTTTAGGCATTCATCTACCCGTTTTTTGGTTAGTTAAATGCTAGAATCTCACTTTTTAAACATTTTACTCGGATATCGTGTCAAATATTCTAACTTTACGAAATAAGCATTGGTTAAAAAAGAAATATAGTTTTTACTGATTGTAAAAATCAGAAAAATGAGGAAAGTTGGCGCGAACTATTTAAATCTCAGATAAAAATTTTTAAACAATTATTGATATCAAATTTAGTGAGAAAAATAAAATATTAAAATAAAAACTGTTTTATGTTATTTTTCTAATTTTTGGCTCATAAATGATATAAAAAGTTCAGGTTTTTATAATTGATATAATTTGACTTGTTCTTAAATTTCTAAGTAAAAAATGGCAATTTGAAAAAAATACATACCAATATGTTTTCTTCATTTCCGGGTATTAATATAAAATGGCCAGTCAATGACTCAATCAGGGTATCACCATTTGTGTTTCCATAAAACTAATATTCGGTTTGAAGTTACGATGAACAAGTTAAAGATGTCATTCGAATTAATCGTTCTGATGATACTAAGCACTAATTGACTGAATAGAGTGAACTGTATTTTTGATCCAACAGAACTCCTATATCATTAAAATAATAATACGCATCGAAAAGTATAATCACATTTTTGGGATAGTGTAATATTCTTGTTACCCTAAAATGTAATAAACCGAATAATTATCATATTTTGTGTTTAAAAAACAGGAAATAATTAAGAACCTCTAATTTGATAATATTAATGTAGTTCTACTTAGAAAATAAGTGAAATATGATTAGCTTTATTTTATATCAGATGTATAGAATGTGTATATCTTTATCTCGAGAATAGCATGTTAAAAGTTGAAAATATTTTTATTAACTTTAAATCGTTCAATAAGCATTTCGTCATATTTAAAAGAATTACGCTCTATCAACTCATTTTGACGTATGTAAATTCAGAATATTTTTACTGAGATGAGGTAATAATTATTTGACTATAATCAAACCTCGACTAAAATTTATCAATCATAAATCATTCAGCCTTTTCAAAATTGTTTTTGTTTCAAACCGTTAAGTTTATGTCAATGATAAAATATTGGAATTGAGTTAAAGCTTGTTTTAAAAGCAAAACAGATCTATATAAAATTAGGAAATTTCAGACCATTTACCCTCGGAAATTGATAGCTTAATAACTTTCTATTTTGATTTTTCTGGATTTATTCTGAATTCTTATTGTGCTCATTTCTCAAATGTTAAAATCGGTTTCAATTTACATATTTGAAATTACATCAAGTTAACATTTTTTGATTTTTGATAATATAGAGGCAACAAACAGATAATGTTAATCAAAGAACATCGAACGTGATAGATTTTCACTCTTCCGACTAATATATCCCTGCATAGAAATTAAAGAAGAGACCAAATTTGAAAGGTTTAAGAGAAATTTAAAAAGTTTACTTGACGACCCTTGTCAGCAACCGGTGAGATTAAATGTAACACTATGTAAATCGAGAAGGGTGATCCGTGTTTGATAAGTGTGAGAATTTGGATATTTGAAGGTTCCAGATATAATATGCCATTGGTGTGATTTTTAAAATATGTCAATATCTATCAAAGAAACCGTGAAATCAAAACATATTTCAAGAAAAACGTGCCAAAAGAACTTGATATCTTGAAACAAAAACTTCTTGAACAAACATGAATTGCAACAAATGAACCATGCTAACCTATTATAATTCAATCACTTGGCTCCCAAATTATTTTCTTCAAACTAA
>JWZT01003723.1:7206-32734 GCA_000827895.1 Thelohanellus kitauei
CCCCCCCCCCCCCCCCCCCTGGCCTCCTACTCCAGCAGATTCCTCAGGAATCTGTGAAGATTTGTAAGAGGGCTGCTGCACCTGGCTAGGGCCCTGAAGCACCTCATGCCTCTAAGGGATGCTCGTGGGAGCTAGGTCTAATGAAGGGAAGCAAGCGGGACCACAAACGCTCAGGCTCTCTAACGGTGGTACCCATGCCGTTGGCCCCTACCTCGGTTAACCATGATCGGAATAGGCAGCTTTGCGCCATGGACGTCGTAGTAAATGTCCAAACATAAAAACAAAGAAAAATACCCTAAGCGAAATTTGAAAAGTGGCTGGGTCAGATTGGGGGAGGAGGCAAGTCGACTACGTCATTTCAAAGTAGTGTTACAAATGAAGGGGGTTGAATTTAGATTGATTATTAAATTGCCTGCCAAAATATGCTATAAGTTTTTATAAAAAATTCCATGTCCAAAAATGTGTGTTACCAAGGCCCAACCCCAAATTAAACAGATGGTGGCTTTCTTAAAATCTCCAACTTTGCCCTTTTCCAACCTAAAAGCTTAGTTATGATCGTGGTAAAATGAAATTGTAATCATAAAAGTCAATACTAAATGAAATTATGAGAGCACTCATTTGATGTTTTCAAAAAATGAAATAGAAGATAAAACACTGTAACTATAAATGAAGTGTAAGTTTTTGATTAAAGTATAACTATCCAAAACGGCTCATGTAAAATCGTAATTGGTTGGAATGGAAATTTTTGGGAGGCCCAGAACATTTCGTCTCTGCAAATTTTATATGGTCAGAACAATTGTGGCTGCTTTAATCTTTTTTTTTTGAGTGCTAAGTCACGAAAAGAAAATATATGATTGGAATTAAATACCTAAAGAAGCAGTAATTGTAACACAGCAGCAAACATCAATACTTTTTATTTTTTCATCTACAAATTTGGATTTCAATAATTTGGATTTGAATTTTTTCGCCTATTTTAAATCTGAGACATCTCGGATTAGTCGTCACGATGATTGATCTAAACATTTCAGCGTGATTAAATGATGTAGATATTCAAAATTTAACATAGTTATATTGATATTTGATATGCAAAACGATGTTTCATCCCGCAAAAGAAACCTGTTTCGAATTAAACTCGATAAACATTTTACGAGAACCTTGCCCTTATCTGTTGTTTTTCAAATGATTTTGGCATCAATAATGCTATTAAAAACGCTGGAATATCTTTATATATTGATGTATATTAAAAATTCAAGCTATAGTACTTGAAATTTTTAAATTAGTGTTAAATATTTGTGTTGAAAATTATGGAGGTTTCAGGATCTATAGGAGGTGAGCAACAAACAGCGGAAATTGTGGAAACTAAGTTTTATTGGTCCAAGTACAACGTTAAAAGGGGCTTGAGTACTGGCCGGTTTTCGGTGAGATTGATCGAGAAGACAATTCAAAAATATGTATCGTATAAGTATCTAATAGCAAAGACGGAAACCCTTGGCCCATCGTCGACGGTATATGTTACCTTGAAGAACAATAGTTTCAGGCTGCTGGAGAGCTTA
Organism: Thelohanellus kitauei; assembly: GCA_000827895.1. Classification (NCBI taxonomy): domain Eukaryota; kingdom Metazoa; phylum Cnidaria; class Myxozoa; order Bivalvulida; family Myxobolidae; genus Thelohanellus; species Thelohanellus kitauei. The sequence continues at coordinate 8,760 of JWZT01003723.1, forward strand.
TAGTTGCATCACGAATATAGGAACCGATATTCTCATCAGTTGTCAACCACCTTCTTAATTTCATGAGTCCAAAGTATCCAGAGACATACACAACATATTGAAAACATGTAGAGATTAGTAAAATGAAAATTCAAATCCTTGACAATGTATAGGTTCAAAAGAACTCCCAGAATTTATGATTTTATTCACAAAAGAAAATTCCGAGAAAATCGACTTAATGACCTACTTCGTAATATAGGGGTTTTATGATCCTTTTAAAGATTTATGACTGTTTTTATGATTTCTTTTTTTGTTAATGAACATTTTTGACTTTTAGAATGTTCAGACCATCATCTTGAAAAATAATTAGACTTGAACCAAGTTTTTTCTATCTGTGTAAAGAATTAATTTATCAATACTGGGTTGTCATATCGATATATGACTCCTGAAATACCGTCCTTTCAAGAACAAACTGCATCGTTTATATCAGAGGTGCCTAACCTTTTTTTACTTGAGACACATGATAATACTGACCCGTTGGCAAGCACCATTTATTTTTTCAAGCTATTTTTTCATTTGTTTAGCTAACACATAATATACAGTAAAAAAATGTCAGAGAAAAATTGGAACAGTAAACAAATATAATCAATTTCTATTAAAATTTACAAAATTATATTACATGTCGATGTTCTCTCTTTTGCTCTATCTATTTCACAATTACTTAATAACCAGGTAAGTATGATGAAATTCCGGCATGTTAAATATCATTAAAATGCCCATCACGGTCGAGATCTGTATTTCCATTTTATGATATTGAAGTTTTAAAGCAATGATTAAATTAACATATTGTAGAAAAAACTTTTTTATTCTGAATTATTCACTTTTAAGGAATGAAAATTTATTATTGCTAACTAAATTCTAGAATTTTTCAAGCCATATATTGAATTTAGGTACAATGTCGTTTTGAAGATTCATAATTTCAAACTCTGCTTCTTCCGCCTTTTTTTAAGAAATCTATTGAATTTTTGCAGCCCTTTGGCTTAGATTAAAATGACGAGAATAAATATTAACAAAAAGGTGACATTAAGATAACTGATTCTAAATTGCTGAAGTCGTTTTTCAAACTGATTTTTAAGATATTGAAGACAAAAAAAATGATGAAAGGTCAATTTCTATGTTGTGGTTCATTTTTTCAATTTTCAAATACATACAATTTTTATTAAAACCCGATGCAAAATTGTGATATCCATAAAACCAGTTTAGATTTATATGAGTTTACAGACTTTATCATTCTGGCAAACTGTAGTGTTTTTAAGTTTAGCAGCCACATTTAGTTATCCAATTTTTCAATTATATCTGTGTTGAGACCCAAATCCATTAGCCAAGAAGAGTTTGTTAATTTAACAAAATTTTGATTTCATGAATTGTGATATTTTCTTCACTTCAATTGACGAATATCGAGAGAGTTTTACACTTGATACCTAACTTACTTGACTATGTAGTATAAGATCCCTATTTTAAAAATTCCTCAATCGATTGTTAAAAAGATGGTGTTGTATAGGCGCTGCTTTTATAAGTTTCAAATTTTAGTGTTCCTAATTAAAAGGAGTGTCTAAATGTGGGCATCTTACTGCTAGAAATTTCCACGTAGATATAATAATGTATGATATAAAATTATCTCAAGATTCAATATTCTTATAGTGGAGGATAAGTCTCTTAATATTACTTACCATTACTGGTACTCCATCACTTGTTATTAACAACAGTTTGGGAAGTCCTCTACATCGAATTTCTGCATATTAAGAATAATTGCTGGGGATCCTCCCCCAATGTTCGTCCTTTCATTTTGTTATGACTATTCCAATAATTCATTTTTCTGACCGTGGGCTTTGCCCTACGCACGCGAAATACAACACATTTGTAATAATCTTAAATGTTCCGATTTTATACCAAAAATTCCTAAATATCATTTTCATCATAACTGATACCTGTGATCTGTCTGTTGTTTGTAGACCCGATAAAATTATACAATAAACAATTCAAACTTGTCAAAATCACTCATTAAGTGAGTTTGAAAGTCTTTTGAAATGTTGAGTATGTTTCCTGTAACAGTGTTATCAGCAAACTGTAAGTCTGTTATTTCTGAACATATCCCACCTTTGTATGTACACTTCTCAAGTAAGCTATCCACATCAGTCATAATTTTTTTACAATTACCCATTTTAAAAATATCTATTAACACTTTTCGAGTATGTGTGAAATTTTCAAACAAATAAAAGTAGAATTTATTAGATTTTATCATCGGTCTTGTGAAAATGAACTCGTAAACTTTCAAGTCGATTTTAATTTATACATTTTTCTTCCTTCTAAATTCAGATTTAATTAAAAATACTGTATTAAAAGTGGAAGGGATTGCCTGAAAGAGACGTTCGATATTATGTTGTTTACAACAATACTGGCGCAAATCAAACAAATATATCTTTAATATGGAGGAAACGATTGATTTTTCCCTGTTAGTATAAAAATTATAGATTTTTTTCCGTTTTTTTGGTTAGAATTATCTAAATATTACTTTTGAAAAATAAATTGTATTTCAATTTATGTTGAATATAAATCTGGGTTTTTATTTCTAGAAATGGTAAAATTATGTACTCAATACAACTTATAAACATGCGTAAAGAAATGAAATTGGTGTTCATTTTAACTATAATTATTTTTTACTTATATAATGAGAAAAGAACGGTTGCACTGAAATGAAAATTGTGTGAGTATTTTCGTTCTTAAAACATTGAATATCCTACATTTCGATAAACATTATTTATAGTTAATTTTAAAAATTACATTTACTTTTATTATAAAAATAATTTTTTTCGTGAATGGATAGTCGCGCACTCCAACAACATCTTTTTCACCCACATGCATCAAGATCTTTGGTTTAGACGATTATTTAAATCTGGATGTAAGAAAAAACAACAAATTTCATTATCTTGCAATATTTTTAATCTCAACTATAAATTTTTAATTCCAACAGTTGTTTCGATGGGAAAGAAAGTGAATAGTAGAACCGTTGGTTTGGTGTTAATTGACACAACAGGCTTCTTATTCAGGTCTTAAGCCGAAATTCATATTTCCATAGCTAATCGTGGCAACGAAGCAAGCGAATTCCCAAAAAAGTGACAAACCTCTTGTTTTGACAATAGATAATGTTAATAAAATTCCAAATTTATATGAACAATATAACTGATGATCTAATCATATATACATTAGGAATAGTTCAACGTAAAGACTGCTTCTCCCCCTTCCCCACTCTCCTTAAACTTTTGTAACTTAAAGATTTCATAATGTCTACGAATTCAATTTTTATAATCGTTAAAGATCATGAAGTGTTATTTTTTTCTCAAATTCCAAGTATATATATTTCTGAGTTTTTAACCTGATATAATTTAGGTTAGGCATCCTCAGGATTATTATATGCCAAACATTCAAACATTAATATTAAAAATTAATCAAAGAGGAACTTTTCGAACGTAGATGAGCTAACTCCCAAGATTTTGTGAATCTTTTCCGTCTTCATTGGAATTCTGGGAGAAAATCCACTGGAGGGCCTTCCGCGATTACCAGTATCTCGATTATCTTTTGTTGGACCATATAGAATTTTCCTTTTAACATTGACTTTGTTTAAGAAGCATTTTTAGCGTGGTATCCATGCCTTGCTTTGAAACCAAGCATAGTGTCCCTACTCCACATGTGGAGGATACGGAGTTCCGGTGGATTTATGACTCAATCCGTAATGAGGTCCTGAATAGCAGCATTTTTATTGTTAAAAATCGGATTTACACTTTTCGTTGTTTCTTTTAAGGTTAATAATTGATATACTAAGGAACGATATGAATCGATTTTTGAATAAAACCTTACAGTGTTTCTTGCTAAATTTTTTTGCTGCAACAATAATTCGAACATGATAGAAGAACTAAACTGTGGTTTTGGGCCACAGACAAAAAACACCAACAGATTATGAGTAATTAGATCGTGAAAAATGACATATATGCTATTTTCTAATAATATCATGTCAAATCAACTCTATAATTTAAAAACACGATGATTGTTTAAAGTATTATTTCTAAGTATAAAATTTGATAAAGATTAATTTTTATCGGAAGCTTCAGGGAGACACTCTTTTCTAGATCCTTAATAATATATAAATATGAAAGGTTTTTGACATATTGTAATATAAATAGTTAAATCAACGCTTGATGAGTACACTTTAGGATAGAAGGGTAGATAATTTTGAGATCAATTTTTTTCGTACATTGGTTGAGGATATAAATCATCAGATATATAATTCAGAGTATATGCCATTTTACATGTTGAAAATGATCTGTTTTGTTTTAGACGGTAATTAAAACCTAAAATTACCAATTTATAATCATGTAACGTTTTGTTGCATCAGATCACATATACGCTTGTGCGAATGTTAAACAAAAATGAGATAAAGTACTCATTTAACTAATCAAACTAAAAACACAGATCCTACCAGTTGATTGGTTAATTCCATGAAATAAAAATGGTTCACATAAATATAAGTTATCTTGCTTCGAAAATAGCCCATAAATGATTAATTAGTTAAAATCAACAAAATGGACGTCAACGGTTCATTCGAAAATATAAAATATTATGAACGTAAATAAAATTATTTGGTGTATTAAGATTCTCCTTGTGAATGCGAAAGTATAGGCTTCTTCCGATATTTAATACAAAGACAAAAAATTCCATGTTTTGCAGATCCTCGAGTAAAAATATATGTCAATTACCTTTGAAGGTATCGCAACATAAACACATATTTCTTCCTTTTTATGTCCATATCGAAATATTTGTTTATCATTCACCAACTTGGCAGCTCGCTAAATGTGGAGTAATATTAGTTAAATATTAAGATAAAATGGACCAGATTTCATTAGATCTAGTGAATATCTGCCTCGCTCTTTTGATTAAATTCCATTAACATCACGATTTTGATAATATTAATTGAAGTTGTGTAGGACCAATTGTCTCAATATTCAAGAAGAAGAGAAACTTTGAGGATGCTTCGTTTAATGTCCGCTAACGTGTTATTACAAAATATATCGATTAATAAATGAATATGTTACAATATCGCCTCGAAGTCGTAAATGGTTTTTTTGATAATTTCTATTCGATAAACAGAATGTTCAAAAATCATTGAAATTATTAATTGTATTAAATTTATATTAAAGTATATTGAAAAGCCTTTAAATTAAATCATGATTAATACAACGAAAAATAAGTATTTTTTAAATTATTATTAGAAATCCATATCCCTGTCGATGAATGCAGCATATGCTTATTTACATCAATGATTTGGTATGTTTCTAAACTCTAAATAACTTATGCTATCCTCAAATTAAATCCAATCGTTAACCCTGTTTTTTACAGACCTATTCGCCTCGAAAAATTTTGACAGAGACGCAGGGTTTTCATCAAAAATCTTGCCGATCTCATGCTTGGTCGGGCGAGAAATAAAATTCTTTAATTTATTGGCAGCGAAGGAAAGCTTTCTATGGTTAAAGAATTTTATATTTTGCAACATACCAGTTTAGTTTCAGAAAGTCAGAATTTTTTGAAATTCAAAATGAATTAGGGCGAAAGAAAATGAGATCTGCGCAATTTATGATAAAATTCCTTTATATTCAATTCCTAGTATTTGAATACTCTCTAAATTTCAATATTAAATGAAAAAATGTTAAATATAATGAATATTAAATTTCAATTTTGTGCATTTGAGTTATCTTTGACATAAAAATCGGCACCATTGTATTGGCCAACCTGTATAACTAAAGATGAAAACATGATATTATCCCAATAGGTTTGGATCAGTGGATCACATATATTCTCCACTCAAAATACTGTTAATTATAAATAATTATGATGTTCATTTTTGAGCCTCAGAATTTTGCCCAAAATATTTCGTAGATTTTATTATTCAAGTTTTATTCAGACATTGTTTTAAAAATATTCATTCCAACTTTTCAAAGGACAAGTGACAATTTTAATAATAAAAGAATTAAGTCTTGAAGACTATATCTAACAATTCTACATTATTATGACGATTGGCCAATATATTAGGTCATTCGCTGATTCATGGTCAGGGTTTTCTCTTCTGTCACGTGTTTCTGTTCCCGTCCGTTACTCAGCATAGGTGATCGTCTCATTCACTTTTCTTTGAACTAAACATTAGCTTCCCTTATATGCCGGTATATATTTCAAATTAAAAACAGTTCGATACTTGCATTTAATATTACATAATTCAATACGAATCTCGTGAAAATCGACGCAGATCCGACATATTGCTATTGATAATCGTTTTTAAATATTCAATATCGAAAGCGTTGTTTCAATATCCATCACTAATTTTACGATATTCTAATGTGTAAATACACATTGCCTCGATATTTTTACAATGAGAACTTAAAACTTTCACAAAGTCTTAAAAAAAATTTGTGAAATGACAAAAATGTTTTCGATTGTTTGTGCCCTGTAATATACCCGCAATCTCTTAAAATTCGTGGCTCTTCTCGGTGTCACGATATTTTTTTTCGAATATGTATCCACATCCTATAGATTGATGGATTGCATCTTTTAATTCATTCTGATACAAATCAGATACTTACTTCTATGATATATTTCTGAATTGACTTACGATAGCTTTGGTATATCCGAGCATACAATCTTTTGCGATAACACACGGCCGAATCTAGATTATAGGTTGCAGCTGTATCGGATTGTTCAGGCTCACATTGAGAAAGTTCTGCAGCCCCAATAAAACAAGTTCAGCGTCTGAAAGTGATAATCAATATACCTTCCCATGTACGGTTTTGTTTGTATTTTTCAGCTTTCCTTAAGAAATTTGGACAGTCTTCTATTAATTTATCGTATTTGTTTTGAAATCTATTGCACTACCTTAAAATGAAAGAGCGAACTTGATCCATTCAAGTCAAATAAATTTAAAAATCTCTAGTTAAATTTTTTACACGATAAGCAAGATCAAATCCCTTGATAGGATTCATTTATTGAACATCTTTACTAAATTTCGTCATATTTGATAGTTAACCGAACAAACTTTGAAATTTAACAAGATTTAAATATGTTTAGTTACTTTTTTTCTCGAATGAATTTTCACATGAAAAGTTCTAAACACAAACTGGCTCAAATTATGGCTAACGAGTACTTGCAATAAATGAATAATTTTAATTTCTCATCATTTGCAAATTGTAAGTGAAAAAGACTCCAAACAGTTTATTATGTGATTATATTTTGTTCTTTAATCTTTTAATAAAAGCAGAATTTGCAACTAATTTCGTCATAATCTTTTTATATTTTTTCGTGCATATTTATATTATAGATTATGCTATTGGCTTAGTAAACATGTTATCCTGTTTTTGGCATATTTTAATTATAAATATCATATATGAATGAAACAGTAGGCATTTTGCGATTCTCTATTTCAGTTAGCCGTTGAACCAGACAACGCATAACCATTTTCTCTTCAGAATTTCTCATAGCATAATCTCAAATATCGGATTATTGTGCATTGTTTAAATTCCACAATGGGTGTTTAAGAGTTGTGTTGTGGGTTTTTTAATACAACTTAATAAAGTTTCCACAAATCAAAAATGTCTTGCATGGGTGGATAATATATTGGTTTTGATCAACTAAACAATTACAAAAAATATTTTTTGAATAAAAAATCTTAAATGGAATTGATGTATACAGAGCGAAAATGTTGATGTAAAATAATAGATGCCTATGACAGAAGTAAAACGCTAATTGAGAGATGTAAACCTGACTTTGTCTAAAAATATTTGACATTCACCAAACATCATAAGAGATATTTGATTTCTAATGAGGAGTAAAAATGAATATGTCCGAATAATCTAGACCGAATCTGTGTATTTGTAATAGTGTTTATGCTTACAAGGAATCATCCTTACATTGACAATATTGTTAGAAATACCCAAAAATGAAGAAAAATTATAGAACAAAACATGAAGTGATGTCATCGAAATTAATAATTGTAAAAAAATTTTGTATTTATCATCTATTACTTTCTATTATTACACTATTTCCCTCCATGATCTGAGGCTTTGTGATGCGGATATTCAAAAGTTATTTATTTTGTATTCTTATTATAAAAAATTAAATGAAATTTATAAAGATTCTATCTTTTAAGGTCTTGAAAATATGCGGTTAGCTTTTAGAGCCATATATGAACAGTCGTTTACTGAAATTTCCCTGAGTCTAACAGCAATAATCTCTCTACCATGTATCACTTACTTTCTTATGATAAAAAGAACACCAAGCGGTACTTTTGAATGTCTGTTGTGGACAGTCGGATATCGTGAACGATTGTATATCGTTGCCGTCACTTAAATTGTAAATTTTATTCGGTGATTGGAAATATTTCAATTTAATGTTTTACATTACGGCTGGCCTTGAGAAAATGTAAATATGCTGAAATTCAGAATATCACCTCAAAAACTTTATTATCTCGCATAGGCCAAAAATTATTCATATGATTCAGCTTTTGTTCATTTTTTGCAAGGTTTTTATAAGATCAAAAATCCTTAAATTATCACGCATGAATGATCAATAAAAATGGAAAAATTCAATTGAATTTTTGTATTTAAAATTAAGTCAGTCGACAAATGTTGGTACATTTCATTATAAAAAATAAAAAATGGCTCAAATTGGTCTTAAAATAACAAGAATGCTGAACAAGATGTTTTGGAACAAGTTATACCATGATAATGGATATATGAATCTAACTAGAAAAAAGAAAGTCTAAGCCCTAATTCTTTTGAGTAACTCAATGATCCTTAATATTTATGGTAGTTTTGCATGTATAAAATTATTATTAAAATTTTATCGTGCCCTATTCGAATATACATAAATAAAAAATAGTTTATCGACGAGATTTCCCGTGCCATATTTCTCGTTTAAATGTAAGCGCGTGCCCACATATGAAAATCTGAATTGTTAATGTTTTTATCAGTCGATGTTAGTATCAAATCCTCGAAAATATATCAAGTAGCAAAAATAATATTTGAATCGAACAAAAGATTAAATTGCCATTTTTTAAATAAATAAGATCGTCCTTTGACCAAGAAATATCTGCTTCTTGTGATAAACATATGTGTTTTTAGTCAGGTTTTCAATAAATCTACGTCGTTTTCGACATAACCTTATATGCATTTACTATTTTCAATCATATATCTTGTACACGTTTGCACAAATGGCGGTCTGAAACATCCATATATGGTACACAGAAGATATACCAATTTTATCTTCATTTGTAATCCATGGGGGCATATGTAATTTTTAAGTTGATAACGAGATTTTTCATATCGTGAGATCAATTTTCTTTCGAGTTGGCTAGAAATCATATACTGGTTTTATCTAATCTTGAAAAGATGAGTATAAAATTTAATTGATTCAGAATATGAGATAGAAATTCTTAATTTCGGAAGACGTCTGAAAAAATAAGAATGGCACGCTGAGCTAGTTAATAGGAATCAAATATGATATATTACTCAATTAAAGACCAAATTGTCACGATCGCGAAACCAATAATACCCATATATGATAAAATTTGAAAATTAATAAATTAAAGAGTTTACTTTTTATTGGAAACCTCATTCGACCCAAATGTTGTTGAATTTCATGTAACTATAAAAGCAGGTTCAGTATATTGCCTTCATAAACTTCCATCAATGTTGTACTTTAAAAATGTATTCGATGGTAAAATAATTCGCATTATTTATCATTTACCACTTGATACAAGCAAATAACATGACTATTAAACATTCTCAATCATAGAATTTTCTACGTTACCATTCTTCATAGAATTTAACTGAAGCATCCTCCTCGCTAAAATTCGGAAAATTGATTACACAATCTAAAAAAAGTTTTTTCAGTGTTGCATATCATTTTTTTATGTGTAATACCAATGAATGTGTTTAAAATGCTTTAAACTCACTTACGGCATCACGAAGTAGCGATTCTATAAGCTAGACTTGTTAAATTAAAATAGACTGAACTTCCACTGCTTTCATGAAGATAAAAGAGAGTTATTAAGACTGAATAGGTTTTAATTAATATAATCATTACTAAATACAATGATTAACAGCTCAAATGAATCAAGGTTTATTTGGATCAGAATTAGAATGACGTGGCATGATGTTCTATAATCCTGGCATCGTTGATATTTTAAAATCTGTTTGGTAAGGAGAAAATTTCTCTACATAAGGACTTTGGAGGGAATTTATTGAAATGGTAAAACCATGACGATTTAAATCGGAAATGATTTAAATTAAACGATTTTATTAATGAAAAAATTTATTGTTATTTGGATATCAATTATAAAAATTTGGAAATTCAAATGGATATATTAGCCTTGATTCAGATCTTTATTCTTTCTCATCAAGCAAATTATAAAAGTAAAGGGGACATATTAGGAGGGTACACGTTCTATCGAGTGGTATGATTACTTTATAAACAGATCAATGCTTACGAAACCCCAATTATACAAGTATTGTTTATGAAAGAGATGTTTATACGCCCGCAATATGTATATATGAGATTCCACGTTAAATACTTTTATAGGTACAGTTTGGTGCCCATCGCTAATAAGTCGTTCACATATCATCTTAAACGTGTTGATGAGAGGTGTATTAACTACACAAAAATATCCTATGGACATGAAGAACGCAGAATGTTGGTACGCTACGTATATTGATTAAGGAATATCGTATTAGTCGCAGTATTTATAAAGGTGAACCTCCATTTTCTAAATTTCGTTTATTGATGAGTTTAGCACCAGGAGATAATCGCACTCTTGTTCTCTATGATATGTTATATACAAAAAACATTCCGATATACATAAAAAACTTACCATCGTCAGTAACTAAATTATTCATAGATCTCACCTTCACCGAATCCTAAATTTAATATCACGACTCTACATTACGCAGAATCAATAACGGGTGAAATATTTTTGGTTGCCTTAGTATTTTTAATCTTCATTAGTATTCGAAACGAAAGCTTAATTGGAGAATATAATATTTATAAAGCCCTCTAAAAGTTTTTTCACCAGTCTGTGTGATGGGTCAGTAACTAAATTATTCATAGATCTCACCTTCACCGAATCCTAAATTTAATATCACGACTCTACATTACGCAGAATCAATAACGGGTGAAATATTTTTGGTTGCCTTAGTATTTTTAATCTTCATTAGTATTCGAAACGAAAGCTTAATTGGAGAATATAATATTTATAAAGCCCTCTAAAAGTTTTTTCACCAGTCTGTGTGATGGATATTGATATTTTTGACAATTCAAAAGCTGATAATTGCACCCATTCATTGCACAGCATAAAATTGAATGGGTTTAAACATAATTTTTTATCATTCGATTCATCCAAACTACATCCACAGGCCTTATTATACGATAGAAATTGGAAGGTATGCTTTAATTATTTATCTAGAACATCACAATAAGATTTTCTGTCCGAGATGTTTTTAATGGAACCAATGAATATAGTTATGTTCGAATTATCAACCATATACCTGAATATCAGTAGCCCGAAAATGATTTATATTTTACAAACCTTAGAGTTGCTCCTTTTACGAATTCATCAGTATCCATAGATTATCAAGGTATTAAGATTAATCATAGAAGTCTCCATCCGCGCCATCAACTCTATCCCAATGCTACACTCTCAAAAGACCTTCAATAATACAATTATAAAAAGATGTTAACTGTTTTATAACTCAGAGAGCACAAACGATGTTTCATAATTATGGAAATCTTGTCGGTGATCTTGTCATATCTACGCCATATTTGTATCCGATCAATGACAAAAATCTTCAACAGATTGCATTAGGCGATTTCACTATTTTTACGGACGATTTCTCATCACTCTAACTCGACTTGATTTGCGGATACTTGAGCTTATTTGCATTATTAAAATACTTTATTCGTTTTTTCTCAAACCGACATTATTTTGATGAATTAATGGGTTTTATCTCAAAAAAAATACTGTGCTGTTATCATTTAATATCGAATTCTTATCGTGCAGTTATTCAGTGTTGTGCAATCAAAAATATCTTTGTTAAATTTTGTGACACAAAATAGTATAATTAATTAGGTTATAAGTAAATGATAGACATGTTTTGAATTTTTATTTTATGGTATTTTCTCAATGCTCATGCGTTATCGGTCAAAAACAATCAAATATTTTAACTTATATCCATTAAATATGTACCAATTATATTAAAATTATTGTGTGACATAAAAGTTTTCTTAAATATTTTTAATTAATATTTCCATCATTCAACGTGGAGCAGTTAATTATAAGCCGATCGAAATGATGCCAAAGTTGACAAGAATTGTAAGGAACCGAGGTATTGTAAAATATCTTTTATATTAACCCAGGAATACGTTTTTTGCTTTTGTTATTATCGTGAGGTAAAAATCATCAAGTATCCTACGAAATACGATAATTTAATTATTCCCATTAAATTCCATTTAGATTTTGCGACATAGTAGGGCTATATCATAAGGTGGAGATAGAAATAAAATTACTCGTTCATAAAATAGATGTAAGATAAATAGATTCCACTCGATCTCAATCCATATTGAGTAAAGTATCACCCTTTTCCCCTTCTTTTCCTTTTTATACACAATAGAAAATACGCTTTCAAAATGGAAATTGATTGTACTATGAGAAATTCAGGAAATGACAAACAATTTGTCAAATTACCCAAAAGATAGACCTCACAGAACTATTTCTTGAGATTATATGAACTTTGATCGTACAAAAAAACTGTTAGGTGGGAATGTATTTAAGGATAATCGATCATAAGTTAGTTTTTATCATTTCTGCCTTTACGTTTTTGTGATTAGAGCCTTGAAGATAATCATACAAATTTCTCTTAAATAACAGTCATATGCTGAGGATTAGAAAGTTATTTAAACATCTTTGAAAATCGGCAATCTTTGTATATTTAGTAACTGATCTCGTTTTGCTGTTTCTTTTATCCTTTATATTTTATGAGTATAGATAATTTTCGATACACTTTTTAAGTTACTGGTTTTTATTGTAAACTACGCGTGCCTTATTTGCTATATAGCACAAAAACTATTTTGATTTATGAAAATGAATGATCCATTCTTTAAAAAATCATACACTTTTATTTGGATCCAGCAGAATTTTAGTAATTTTTAATATATTTAAAAAATTTAGCGTGATATTACCTTAATATGTGCCATTTATTATGATCACGATGAATTTATATTTGTTTTTTTTAACTTTACTTCATAATAAGTTGGATGCTACTTAAATATTATCTTCTACAAGATAATATACCATTTTCCTTCCAAGATAACCGACTTCCTGATGATGACATTCAAAAGTTCTGACATGAATTTTATTATACAAAGTAAATTTTAGAAAGATTCTTTGCTTTTAGGCCAAATTAAATCTCAGTTAACGACATCATATATTTCACTCTTTAATCCGAATGAATATTCTCACAGCCCTAAAAGTTAGAATCTATATAAATATCAATTTACTTAAAATAAAGTGTTGGAAGCTTTGAATGTTGTCATCTGAAAATCAGCCATTTTGTAGGGAGAATAATGTAAAAATGCCATATTAGAGGTAGAGGCTTAATAGTTATACATCTAGGCGTCACCGTTATTAAAAAATTTTGGATACTATTAAATGATTTTTCTCCGAACAATATTTGTTCGCATATACTCATATATGCTATTTAAGGCCATAATAATGTGGTTCATAAATTTACTTCCTATAGGAATTTAGGTCAAATTGTTCAAAATAATAAATGATTTATATTTACTTCTACATACGAAGTTTAATAACTTCCTTTAGTGAAAATCCATAGTTTTCAGTCAGATTAAACATTTTCAAAATAAACTACAGTTTATAACTAGATATGGCATTTCTGGTAGTGTGCCGAATGAATTTCTTTAAGATAGTTAAGAGAAGAAAATTGAAGCCAGAATTAATCGTCAATTTTTAATTTCAGAATATCGAACGATTAGAAGACAATATCTGTTATTCTATCCACTTGTTGTCTAATTCAATCGCTTTAATTACATTTGAGACAAATGAAGTAAATAATAAAAAAATGCAACACTACATTTTTAATATATTATTTTGATGTGTTCATTTGACTAAATAATTCACCATTTTTCGAAAGTATGATCTGGAAAAATTTCATAGAATTTCTTGTCATAAATTCTCTCATCAGGAGGTTCGCGTAATTCAAATAACGAGTATTTTTCATATCCAAATACTGTTTTCTAAATAGGATCAGAAATCGAATATATACGTGAAGATTTGCAATCAGGGACATATAATTTATCTTTGTCTAACATCACCTTCTTTCATTCGATTATCATTAATTTTGATATTTTCATTTCGAAGTTAATGAATGCGAATCACATTTTCAAAACATTTTGATTCGAAATTTCGCATTAATTGTGGGAAATTTCACCATTCAAGGCGTTTTTTGAATTCATAGACGAGTAATTAGAGATAGAATCATGAACGCTACTCCTAATAAATGTTTATTTCTATAAAACGGACCAGTTGGAAAGGCGGATTATCCACTTATGCTTTTTTTTGTCTATTTGAGACTTTCCACTCTGTCTATTCGATAAAAACCATGGTATAATTTCTCACTTTCAGAATCAGGAAAACGTGTTGAATTTGCCTCATTAACTCTAAAATAAGGCTCTCAATACATTCGTCTCGATCTTTGCGTAATATTTGTGTAGGTGTAGTAATAATTGAGTTTTTACCTAAAAATTGCGGAAACGGAAATCGGCTCTAAAGTTTTCATGAACCACATAACAAATTTGCCAACATCGTATGCGTTCTTGATCAACACAGGTAATCTATTGCTCCTTTCATTAAAAGACATTTTAGAGCATAATTTGCTAACGAGGTCGCTCGAGACTAAATAAGTGATTATATAGAATCCAGAGAACAATTATTTAGTTTACACTTAGAACAGAAGTAAGTGTGGAACAGATGACCAATGAATAATTATAATAATATTTACTTTTATATAGACATTAGTATTTCACCTATTTTATGGTTACTGAATATTGCACAAACATCTAGTTTACTTAGGCATTCGATTGTTTACTCGGATTACCCCTTTTGTATTGTTTTACATCTTCGTGAAATGTAATCTTTGAAAGGCAATTATTGCTCAAGGCAGTCCATATATATGTATTTAGAGGGTAATAAGTATCAGTATTAAGAACTTTGGAGTAGTGAAAACATAACCTAAAAACATTCATATGGGTCGGGCAGAAGAGAAGTCGATATGGATGCACTGGTGATTTGTCGCAGTGTAAAAGACGATAAATCTGGGACAGATTGATCCGGCTCTATTGCAGTATTCTTCGTCAGTAAGCTATATTTAGTAATGATAACCGTGTGAAGACATTTTAGCGGCTTTTTATCATAATTTATTTGAATAAAACAATAACTAATCTTCAGAATAAAATACGAAACAGTTAGGATTTAATCGATCATTTATAAGGTTCGAACGCCTTTTATTACATGTAACCTTATTGAGTTAAAATATACAGTGCGCCGATCCCCCAATTTTCAAAATTAGCAAGTAAATGCAGAAATTGTTCACCTAATTTTCGAATTATTAAAATTTTCATAGAATATGACCGATAAAAATTTATACGCCTTGCAGTTGAGTTTAAAAATTGGTTCCACAAATTTAGAATAATCGCTTATAAGCTCTTTAAATCTCGTGAAATTTTTTTGAGTTTAACAAAGTAAAAAGGTAAAAATTCTTAACAAAAACCGTCTAGATATATACCGGGTTTTTGATCCAAGTTAGCGTTTTTCCAGTCTAATTTAGTGCGGCTGTTTTTCCGCAGCGGTTTCCAGTTAAATTTGTTTTTCCGCAGCGGTTTCCAGTTAAATTTGTTTTTTCGTCAGCCAAATTTGACTGGACAAACGCAAATTTGGACCGAAAACCCTGTAAACATCAAAATAAGTATCTAAATGTTCATAATTTATTATTTTCATCAAAAAAATCTATTATTTCGTTTATATATAGTTTTACAGAGTAAATGTTGAAATGGAAATTTGTTAGCCAATATGTCAGCTCGGATAATCTTGAATAGCATAGCACATCAATGAAAAGTCCAAAAGAAATATGCTTGTGGTATTTATGCACTAAGGCACTTTATAGGCACTTTATGCATATTTATTATTTTGGTCTCTTTTTGGATAACGAATCTATTTATCATGGTCATGATGATTGATTAATAATTAGTTCATGCAACTAAATTGATCGAATACTTCCCAGCGAACGAATGCCGACCTGGTAGCGTAGCCCTAGTGGGCTGAGGATGGGGGTGAGTGTTTAGCAGGTGTGAGTCCTGCACTACCGTATTTAAACACATTGATAATGCGCATAGTGGCCATTATATTATTTTTTAATAAATAATCAGCATCTTTTGATTAAGAAATCTAGTCTATGACAATAGCTGATAATTATGATTAATCATATCAAAAGTACTATTTTGAGGAAAATTTTTCAACAATTTTCAAATGTCATTAGATCCTATTAATAAAGTAGTGCCCTCATATCATAAATAAAAAAACCTTTAAGGTAATTTTCACAGTTGGTTTTCAATCAGGATATAGGCAAAAGAGTTAGAATATTTATTTTGCTGTTACGGTTTCAAGCTTAAATTTGTCCAGAATGGGATAAGTTGTAAATTCATTCATACGCTATCGATATTACTTCAGGTATATACATTTATGATAATTTTTATATTCACTAACTACCAATAATATTGATCTTTTATATCAAAAGCACAAAAATTGATTTCATCTTTTAGATACTGAAATGATTTATTATAATCCTTTCGATCCTGCTCAACGAATATGATCCATTTAAAAACTATAATCTATTTGGTTTTTATATTTTATTATTGGACAAAAAAATATATCTTGTTCGGTAATTAACAGGAAAGTCGCAAATCATTTAAAGCTTGGATGGACTCAGATATCAATTTTAGACGTTTCATCAACAAACACCTTTAACGTTATTTCCACATTTTATTCTGCCTTTTGCACTATCATCGTTGTACCTTCATCCGGTCTACATGCAGCAAAGTTTTCTATCATATATCAATTATGTTAATGTGCTGTATGTAAGGAATAATTTTGAAGTAACGAAATAAAATATTTCAATATATCTTGATCATAAATAAAATCTAATAGAAAGGCTTGGGACATTATCAAATGCTGTAAATTAAATAAAGATGTATTTATTCAAATATAGGAATTATAAACCTCTTCCAAATGTAAAGTTCGTAAAACATAATTCAGGAACAATGAATTTTCGGTGTAACATACAAACAAATAAATGAATAGTGAATTATAATTGAAATATCCACGCTTTCCATGCTATTCTTTTTGTACTCTAGATTGAATACGGCTACAAATTAGACTTTTGATAAACCCCTCCATTCTTTAAAACAGCAATTAAAAACCACCATATCATTCAGTACAGCAATAGGTATTGTCACGGTAAATGTCCTTGAATGTAATATTTTTATTTAATAATGTTAATTTTTGGTAATTTCTGTGTTATTCATATTTGCTAAGGCTAATTAATAGATATACAAATGAGTTCTTTAAACAAAAAATTACCAGATATATTATACATTATCAGTGCTTAATATTTAAAAACTCTACACAGTATCTAGATTGGATCCAGGGGATGTTAGCCACTGTTATGACATTTCAACTAAATAATTTTATAAAAGCATTAGCTTGTTTAAGTTGATCTGTATAAGTGCAGTTACTTGGTATCGAAGATGATCATTATATATCAGTCAACACATCGTCGCATTTAAAAGTTTTTAGCTTCGCAAATAAGGCTCAAAAATAGAATATGAGGTTTTAACATAAAAAAAAACAGATTTTTCTTATTTATTTATTAAAACTTATATACTGTATTTTTGGGTGTATAGAGCGCACCCATATATAACCCCACCTACCTCAATATCAACAAAATTATATTTTATACATATATAGGCCGCACCGCTGTATTAGCTGCAGAGTTCAAAACCTTTGAAAAACCCATGCCTGATAGTCAAGAAAGGACGGTAAAAGTTAAAAACTCATATATTAACCGAATTGTTATATAAGTCGCAGGGGTTCAATCCAGGGGGAAAAGCCGCTGCTTATACACCAGAAATGCTATATGTAAAACTTTAAATTATAAGGTTCTATTAAATCAAATTTAAGTAGAATAGAGAACAAAATATTAAGTATTTTTTGTGAAGATTTACGGATGAAACGAAAATGTTTAAATATTCCTCACAAAATTTCTCACGTAATTAACTATAACGAAACACCAACAAGGTACGAACGGCACTGGTGTGGATAAATCATTAAAATTATTTAAGGAGGTACCATTATGTTGTATGGATTAAATTCAAACAATTCTACCCTCTACAATTAGAGCTATTAGCCAATATTGTGTCTAGAACGGTCCTGTTAATTATAGTATTTCTAATAATTCGATTTTGGATCTATATAAATATATATTCATGACGACTACATATATATTCATGGTTGACAACTTCAAACGTTAAGATTCTGAGGAATACTAAAGTATTTAATCATATCTGAGGTTGCGTATTTTATTTTCGGATACTTTTTACACGTTTTAGAGGATATTAGGTCAGTGGACGTAGCGGGAGTGAGTGAAAAGATATATGTAATCATTATAAATCAATTTAGAAACCTGATATCTTATCATATGATTTAATTATCCTAATGTTTTTCGTTCTTAGTGTATATAATCGCTTTTGTTGGTATGACTTCACTAATACTCGTCAAACATTGTTTCTTTACTTAAAGAATAATACGTAACATATTTTCACTTCTGTGGTAGTATAAGTATATCCTAATTACTTATTTCCGGAAATCCACATTTAGATCCTGCCCATTAAATATTTACTTTAATAAGCTCAGACATGTAAAGTATTCGTGGCCTATTATCCGAAAATTGGGGAATGATTTGCGATGAAGTATCATTAAACATCCAAAAGAAAAACTAAACCAGATTTAATAAAAAAATATCTTTAATAAAACACATTTTTAATCAAATTCCAATCTTGTAATTTGGTCATTTGTCAAAGGCAATACCAATTATTTGTTAAAAATCTCCGATGCAGTTACTGCATATATCTTAGTGGTAATCATATGCTATCGTAGTAATGCGTTTTTCTCTGTTTCTACATAACTTTGGTGTTTCGAACTTACTCTAATGTCTAAATTATCTTTTTAAGTTCTTGCAAAGCTTTGTTTTTATCATTTCTGAATTCACTCGGCTCAACCTTCTTCGCTCGATAATTGGGGTTTATATTGAGTTGAGTTCGTAAATTATCAGCTCGGTTGAAAAGTTCTTCTCTTTTTGAGCTTCCCTCAATTCGTTTTAAATTGCCTATCCATATTTGACGCAATACTTGATGGCAAGATTTATTTTTCTCTTGAGATTACAATACATATACATTCTTCAACAAAACATCAGTTTTTCTCTAGCAACTATCAATAGCATTACTAGATTTTGGGTTCAAATAGCACGTAGATGACTTTTGATGCATGACTGAAGCGCCTGCATAATTATTATGTTGGTACTCATTCAGTTGATCAGCATCGAAGTAAACTTTTCCTGCTTCTTGACGTATGTTTTTACCTTTATATTGTTTTGATTTTTCCAACTCCTTCCCTTTCTTCAATATTATTCTTATTTCTTCAGGCTCTTGATCCAGTAAACAAATAAATTTTAAATTTATATCCTCCAATTTGAGCGGCGACGTTTCCCATTAAATAATGCAAATCTGCTTGAATCAACAGATTGTAAATGTATCCATAATAGATGATGATTCATTTGGAGTTATTTTTTTTAAGTATCTAGTAGCTGATCTTCAAAATATCAAAACTGAACTCCAGAAAATCAATTGTAGTGTATCTAGAAGCAGCAGAATCATTAAACTTTAATTTTCATACAATTTTCTTAATAAGAGACGTTAAATATTGAATGTGTAACATCAAAATCGAAGGAAAATTTTATATATTTTAGCTCGATAATATACTTTACAGAACTGAATGTATGTAAATTAAAATTATTTGGCTAAAAATGTTCTTAACCGCTCAAATATACATCAGTCCATGCTAAATGAATCATTAACAGGGGAACAAATACTTAGTTCCCTATTCATTTTTATTTAGATTATAATCGTTGTTTTCATTTCATTAAACATAATCTATAAATCGCATCATGGAGATCATAAAATATGGATTTATAGGGTTTCCCGATCAAGTCTGTCACTTTTTTTAACGCAAATTCTATCGATATTTGGCATTAAAAATAAATTCTTCATCTATTCGTTAATTTCCTGTCTTAAGTAACAAATCCTGTTGTATTTGAGCATATTTCTGTAGTAGTAATCACATTCATAAGGTATAATTTCTAATGAGCCAACTTCGATAAAATTAAATAGATCTGGTTCTGAACTCTGGGACGCTGGTCACCTTGCATTCTTCAAGGAACAAGATCATCGATTTATTTAAGAACATTTTTGTGGATACTTCATAAAGACCTTTGAATAATTCTTTTCCAGTGGAATACACGAATGTATGTTCATAATGGACAACGTGAGGTTCCACAACACCAATAGTGTCAAGACCATGCGTAAGACAATGGCTGCAAGGTAATATACCTTCCACCATACTCGACATTCGTCGGCACGATTGAAAATATGTTATCAAAATGGAAGAAAATTGTAAAAACAGCGTCCCAGATATCAGAAACAGACCTTTTTAATCAAAAATGTCGTAATAGAAATTACACATTCTGGCTGGGATGGATATTACCGAAGTATCCTAAAATACAACAGTAGATGTTACTTAGAACAAGATATTTACGAATAAATGTAGAATTTATTTTTTAATACTGAATATTAATAAAATATGAGTGGAAAAATGTGACGGACTTGGTACAGAAATCCTAAAGATCCTTGAAAAAGGGCTTTACCTGATGAAATCTAATGCTCGAAAAATATTCTCAATTAGAAAATCAATACACAACTGCCAAGACTAAAGATGAAAATAACAAAATCATAAATTTTAAATATTTGACTTTAACACTTATATTATCCAAATTTTTAACCAAAAGGAAATATAATAGGGCTAAACTATAAAATTTTGTTCTGAGGCTCTGAATGTGATGTCGAAATTCGAAGTTCAGCCTGCTTAAATTTGAATTTGGTCATGATAAAATTTATAACTTCAAATTATCGAATATGAATGTCAACAGAGCTATTTCTTTAGTTTAGGTGAAAAACCAATAAATTCATTCATCCTCCTTTCTACTTCAATCGAATTAATATTTCTCAAAGATAAAGAATATACTTAACCGAATAAATTTCTTTAAATAAAAATCCCTCACACCTTGAAAATTAAAACAATATTTTTACAATGAGAATTTCACCTACTTGCATGACAATTATCCATCAAAGACTAAATATTTTTGAGAAAAACTATTCTTAGAATGGTGTCTCGAATTGTGCGAGGGAGAAAGGATAAATTATCAACTGATTAATACTATGTTTTGAATTATTTTTGGATATATTATATATTCAGATTGGCTTAAATGTTCTGAGTGTTCAAGTGGGTGACTTCTGGGTGTGCATCGATGGGTCGAGGTTCTACTCCAGCTGGAGTCGCCTTTTACGCTAAAGGTTCTATTCTAATTGTTGAAGTGCGAATTGTTTAAATCCTTGTTAAAAACCTTCCGTTTTTCATAGGATTCCAATGAATTAATGCACATTACTATGAATTGTGAAAACGATTACATCTTTGGGATATCAGGGCTGTCTCGGTCACTTATTTTAAAGAGAAATTTATATAAGTACCAATTTACCGTTTCATAATCAGCCAAAGCTTTTCTCGTATCGTTCTCATAGGCAACAAAAGTACTGTTGTTGGCCAAAGTTTCTTATTTTTTGGCCTATTGTGTAAAATTTCTTGATTTTTGTGCAAATCCCACTACTTAGATGCGCATATATATATATCAAAATTCGAGTCAATATTATATGACTAAGTCTATTTTTTCTGAATTTTGAAAATAATTACATCTTTGAACTTTACGCTAATAATATTGTAAAAATCTTAACGCATTCTTTGAATTTGTTTGAAGATGGTATGAATCTTCATCTTCAGTGTTATCAAATCTGCTTCATAGTGCCTCAAATGGACCTCTTACTTTCTAGCAGCGTCACAATAGGCTTTTAGGCTTCTGCGATTAAGTATTTAAACACCTTCATACATTTGAGACAATTAAGAATTTCGAAATGTTCAAATTAAGTATCTTTATTTCTCAAAGAAGATAACTGATATTTAAATAATCACTTTTTGTTTTAACTCCCACCTAATATTCTGTTATTATTTTCCGATTCCTATCCATATATATGGCCTTTGTTTGATAAAAATTCTTGACATAAAAAATATATATTTAGAACCGAATTAATGGGAATCAGGCAAGAATTTGCATAATAATACAGTTTTTAATGTATTTATTTAGGAGGATTAAGAATTTGACAACAAATGACAGAATGCGCAAAATTAAAAATAAATGTGGAGAGCTGATTAAAAATTAGTTCCGGATATAAATTTATTAAAAATTGGTTTGTGATCACTGTGGCCATTTTATTAAACAACAACATATGCACAATTTTACTTAAGAACAAATAAATGCGGATATCAACAAGTTTTTATCCATTTTTTAATATATTTCCTATTCTTAAAATTGATACCCCTAAATATATTCACAAGAGCCGAAATACAATCGATAATTGAAGCTTATCTGGAAAGGTATATTCATCTATGGCGTGAACATTTAGAGGTTAATCCCAGATTTGGGAGATTTGATCAATACAAATCCTCACATTTAAACTCTTGACCATGATTATGGAGCTGTAAAAAAGTGTAGGACATATGCAGCTGACTTAAAAATTGTTTATCGGGTTTATTTTGTCATAAGGTTTAAGGATTAGTGACTCCGGTTTTTGTACTTCTCTAACTAAACTTATATTAAAAATGTAAATTGGTTAAACTTGAAAATATTTAAGTTTTATGAATTCCCAATGTTACTACTGAAATATGACTTGCTAAATTTTGCCGCACCCAAATTATCGCGAAATTGGACAACAAAAGGTGTAATGTTCTCAATCTTGATAGATAAAATTGAGTTACATGGTATATTCTGAAATTAGATTTTTAATCCCTGATGGTAGAGTATTTCTTGGAAAATACAATTATATCATAAATAAATCATTTGTCAAGAATTTCAAATTGGTTAATAAGAGGCTAAATATATGATTCCTAAATTTCCATTCTTAGTTACAGAAACATTATGATGACATTTTTAATGTCCATGACAAATATGAATTCTTTTTCTCATCCAAGAATATTTATTGTTGTTTAAGATGATGACGAAATATTTGGTGGTTAGCTTTCAATTTGACCATATAGAAAGAGAAAATAACAAAATTAAACTATAAAATTGTGCACAATGAATGTAAAACAGATCATAATGTGATTCCACATTGACCAACACAGACTCATTGTGGCCCGAAATTCTGTAATTTTTGATCCATATGATGCTTAAAAAAATGCTTAGTTTTTTCATTTTATAGACAAAAATAATTTCATTAGTTTTAAAAAAGACAATTTAATTTACGCTATGTCATTATCATGGCTGCATTTAATTTCCCAGTTGCACCTAAAGAGCCTACAGCTTGAATTGCCAACATTTGGTTCTAAGTTGCAAATTTTC
>JWZT01003723.1:40456-69462 GCA_000827895.1 Thelohanellus kitauei
GGCGTGGTGGCTACTTCCTTTTGAGGTTAGGAGAAAGAGGCTCCTTAAACTCAGCCACCAGGCCATAGTCAAATCTCCCCACCCAGATAATGGAGACCGCGTTGGTTACATTGCGTATTTAATGTCGCAGCTTGGACGTACAAGCCAGCCCATACACTAGCATCTGTCATATCTCCCACCCCAACATATTCACTCGAAAGAAAATTTGGATTTTTTACTTAAGGACGTGCCACAGTTTAAGTTAATACTAGATTTTTTGACAAGTTCTGTCTTAGCTAAATGTAAATACCATAACCTAGTGTGGAAATTTCAAAATAAAGACTTTTGGTTTTCATGTATTTTTGACCGTGCTAACCCAGTCACCCAATGCGCACGTGCCAAAAATTTGCAACGGTAAATAAAGGTCGCTCAATAATTAGTAGAAAGTGTACTAAATAATAAAAGAAGGCTTGTCAGAGAGTAAAAAATAATATAATATAATATAAACCGAATAAACAAAAACAATGGAAAAAACCGAAAACACATTACAAAACTAAAATAAAACGGATATTAAAGCTCAAAAACTATATAAAACAGTAAAAAACTATAAACTATAAAAAAAACAATAAAATTATCATAAAAAAACTAAAAAAACAACTGTTATGCAATGAATACCGTCAAAAATACATGAAAATCAAAAGTCGTTATTTCGAAATTTCCGCAATAGGTTATGGTATTTACATTTAGTTAAAACAGAATTCGTCAAAAATATCCAGAAATAACTTAAACTGTAGTACGTCCTTAAGTAAATTTCAGTTGACAATTTACACTTTACTAAAAGTGCTGCTTGGAAATTCTTGAAAACGAAAATCGCCCTTTAGAAATTTTTATTTATAAAGTGAGATTAAATTAAACCAGACCCCTTAATTGTTGAGGAATTGGTCAATATACATCTTGGCTTGATGGAAGTAGCGGATGATATCCATCGGTGTTACCTGATAAAACGCGGTATTAATTGTACGAATGAATGCATGAATTTCGTTTGATATATGATGATCATCATTTTCTTCACATTGTGTAAAACAGAAGAGGCATGCGTGGGTATTGTGGAAAAGCCTGCAAATAATATTTTGTGGCATCTTATCAAATACCTATACTTGTTGCGATTTAGGATGAAAACCCTATCATATTTGTTTTCCAGAATTTTCTGTGTGCATTGATCATTGCAGAATTATCGTTAACCGAATCTTTCGGAATATATTTCGCAAAATTGGGTTTTGTCGAAATTGTTATGGTTTTTATGTCATTCATAATCCACTCGATTATCAACGAGTTCAGTTAAAATAACCCGTCTTTGTACAACTTTTCTAGTTCCGTTTGTCAAAACTACTAAAACAGGTGAATACATAATCAACGATACCGGGTTATAGGATGTTGAACACTTTCCAAGGAATACAAGTTTAAATGCCTTTAACATGCGGAAATCGACATCAAAAAACAAAGGAGAATCAAATACTAAAGTATTGATTGCTAATGTACGGGCCAACACCCAGCTTATTGTCATAGTACCCAAAAATATACATGGAAACTTTTAACGAGCGATTGTTTTCTGTTTTTTGTAAGAATTCCCGTTTAATACAGTGCATATATTGGTAATCACATTGCAAATTTATTTTCTTATTGCCTGGAATTGAGACGCGACTAGAGCTGTTTATTTGTAAAATCGTTGGCTTTCGGGGTTTAGATTTATAGCACCCGACTTGGGACACTTTATTTATTCCATTCTACCGTGATCAAGTCACTGGATTTGCAGCATACTCAAGTGAATCACCAAGATATCACCATGAATTTACCCACAATTCTGTATTATAACAAATATATCATAAGCGAAGGATTGCTGTACCCCAAGACAATACCTTGTTTTTGACGACAACTGCCGATTAACGCCCTTAGAGTTGTCATCGCCCATTAGAAATCCCTAATCATTCATAACTTTATTCGTGCCGAATTCGACAACACCAGCCGTAATGAAATTCGCTAGATCAACAGCGACGAGTATTATACAGATTCTCGTAATTTCAAAGATAGTACGAAATTTTGTAATAAATGAGCGTATTGGAGGATGGCATCGATCACATAGTTTTAATAAAATGTTTTGTTCTACAAATATGTCAATTCAACTTAGGGTGAGATATCTGGAAGGTTGTCTAGCGTTTGTGGTAAATATAACATTGTTTTTGTTATGCATATTATTTAGTGATATTCATTTGTCTATAAACTCGCCCTTCCATTGCGGATAAGCTAATCAATAATCCTATTCAGTGATGCTACATTAATTTATGGGTCGTATGATTGAACCAGCGTGTCACATTACACGGTTATGGACACTAAATTCAATTCTAATCGATACCATCATGTCCGTACAATTAGGAAAATTTATCGAGCAAACGATCGTAATGATTCGAGTAATTGGGTCATTTTATCTAAAGCCAGAGTGAAACAGACAATAGGATTATGTAAGACTGACAGTAGAATGGCTGTTTTTATGTGTAAAACCAAGGGAATTAGATGCTATTAGACCCTTCTATATTGTCAGACCTATCATTGAATTGATGATGAGCATATTTTTGGGGATAACTATAAATCATTAGCTTAATAATTCAATCTTCAAGGCGGATTCGGTTAATTAATTATTATCGGTATTTGTGTGAACAAATCCGAATATCTAAATAGAAAAACGGATATCTCGAGAACAGCTGTTGGATAACCGATGGATAGCGATGAAGCCCATATGCCTAACCCCAGCGTATCGTGTACGAATACCAGTTCAGCCAACGATTCTGAAAGTACGAGAGTGAAGGATACTGACAACAGTACGGATTTGGGAATGGGGCCTCCCATTTCAGCCCGGACCGATGTTGTATTGTCTGGAGTTAAATATATTGAATTGGGAGGTGTGAGATATCCAATTTTTACCCAACTTTTGTCGGGACCTTGTCCACTGCTCGCCATCATGAACGCCTTGGTATTGCAGGGAAGATTACATATCGAGTTGCCGCCTGAACAGGACATGATCGAAAACGAAACGCTACTCATTCATCTTCTTACATTTACCACAAATCTTTCTAAGAGCTCCAATGACCAGAACGATGAATACAAGTTGCTGCTGAATGAGTCGGTAGAAATCGCCTCGACCCTATCTAAAGGACTCAATTTGAACGTATATTTTTCGGGGTAATAATAGTTGATATCAGGGTTTCTAAATTTGAATATACAAAAGAAATTGGACTATTAGATATCTTGGATTTGAGGTTATATCACGGCTGGATTATAGACCCAAATGAAACGGAATTGTATGAACAATGCGGAAAATGTTCATATAACGAATTGATGATGAAAATGTGTGGATGGGACGGTAAAGGGACCGAATCTCAGGAATATCGTAACTATGTCCTGGCAACCAACTTCTTGAACGAATATCCTACACAGTTATCGAAATACGGTCTAGAACTGCTAAAGGATTCGATTCCAGAAAATATAATCTCATTATTCTTCAGAAATGATCATTTTTCCACAATCATTCGCAGAGGCCAAAAACTTTACTCGTTAGTCACCGATTATGGTTACCAGAATGATCGAAACATAGTTTGGGAAACGGTGACCCTAAAAGGAGCGGGAACCTTCTATAATAGCCGATTCGAGACTGTGTACCAATCTGGGATAGATCAAGGTTCAATCAGTAGTAGGTATGGCCAATTTGATTTCCCAGCACCGAAACCAATAATACTACACCGACAGTTACCGAATCGCAAAATGCCCACTCAGCTACTAGACAACAAAAGAATCAGAACGACATCGATGTAAAATTTTGATACAATAGTGTTATATCCTATGATCGACCAAACCATTTAACACCCAAAATTTATGTGCAAATTGACAACCCCTTAATATAAGTATAATTTTCCCAATCATTTTTCTTCGAAAATCTGTACGATAAACTGAATTAACCACAAATGCATAAAAACCGTAATTTGAGAAACATTACGTATTTCTGCATTACGCAGCAGCATTTCGATAAAAAAACACCTTGACAGTCCAGAAATCGAGAAATTGTTGTGACATATTTCAACAAAATCAACGCAATAAATGG
Organism: Thelohanellus kitauei; assembly: GCA_000827895.1. Classification (NCBI taxonomy): domain Eukaryota; kingdom Metazoa; phylum Cnidaria; class Myxozoa; order Bivalvulida; family Myxobolidae; genus Thelohanellus; species Thelohanellus kitauei. The sequence continues at coordinate 44,586 of JWZT01003723.1, forward strand.
TTCCTGTGTATTGACTCATCCATCAAGCGTCTCCTCAATTTCGTAAAAAATCAAAACTCCATGGTTAGAAATCTGAATGATCACTCACCTCTCACTGGGCTATGAACTGCAAATGATGTCTAAAATTGGTGTCATCACCGGGTTTAGCCTTCAAGTCATCGCCTCTAAACCTTCAAGTTCTCGCACCCAATTTTTTTAAGAGCTGAGACCAAATGATAGTTTACTTCGATAAAAGTATTGAATGTATTAACTCAAACGAGGATTGTAAGAATATCATACTGTATACAGGGTTTTCATTTACTGTCGAGCATCCCTAGCATTCAGCATTGCTCACCTAAACATTCGCCATTGCGCACCTGAAAACATACGTGATTGCCAGCTAAAAATGAGTATACCCATTATTATTTTTTAATTCATACTTATATTTCATCCACAAATGAGTAAAAAAGGTATCCATCCCCACAATGCAAAAACGCAAATATTATTCAAAAAATTATTAGCGGGTTTTGCGACCAATAACGTCATCTGTGACGACCAATAGCGGCACTTTTATTGAAATAAATTTTTGAACATAAAAAAGAACTGTATCGACCAAAATAAAAAGTATTTGTGTTCAACATGCATTTACAATGTGAAAAATAGTTACCATTACATGGTTTTTCATCGAAAGAAGCGTGTTGTATCGGCCAATAATGCGAAATGTAACAAGTAATTTGACCGAAAATCAAAAGTAATAAAAAACATTGAAATTAATAGATGTAAATTTATTTCTTCTAGCCACCTAATTTTGGCTGTTTTTAGTCTTTCGTACTGTGGTAAATTTAAGGTTTTAAGAATGTATATGGTCAATTGTCTAACCCTTGTATGTTGGTTAATGTATATATTGTCACTTCTTTTCTCTTTGTTAGCGCTAGATGCCATCTTATTCGAATAAAACTTTCCTAACACTTAATTGCCTGGTTGAGGTTTTTGTAGCTTGTAGATCCTCTTGTGTCAAACGTTAAGACTCGATCTATCATATGTTATTAATCCATGCATACAGTGCCTTGAAGATGATTTTGAATGCTGGCGGAGGCGACCTTTTTTCGTCTTTAATAAATTTTTACTCAGATCGGATGAAATGTAATAAAACTTGATGCTAGAGCCCACAGTCGAAACCAATTGCAAGGCATGATATACCTTTACTTCCGTGTCTGTATCGCAGATACTCCGCAGATTATGGTCACCAAATATTTACACTTGTGTTTCTCGCCTAGCTGTTGAATTTAGGCCTGGTTATAATATAGTCGTTTATTACGACCCATTAGCCTCAATACTTTAATTTTTATTCCTAACAGCTTATGAGAGTAATATGATCCACTGGACAAGCAAATTTTGTGACTACAATTAAAAACCGCATAGTCACAGATTCCCACTCGTTTTAAGTTTGAGCTGACAGACATTTAAACTGATAAAGGTTATAGGAAGCTGTGGTGCTTATCCTGTTATGTAGCACTTGTATTTAATTATAAATGAGGATAAGTTGAATGGAATGATTGAACTTTAAATGTGTTAACGTCTTGACTAAGTACTCATTTATATTTTTTATTTATCCAAATAGACGTTGCCGTCACAAGCCCAAAGATGCCTGGATGCCCCGCGCTAAGTGACAATTGCCTTGCTCAAGATGCCATATCAGGGTATGGATGTTTTAATTTCAAGTTTCGCAACGACTCTTGATGATATTGTAGCTGATATTACTAAGCTGACCGATCAAGTTCTCGGTGTTAGAGACATCTTTCTTGAAACCTTGGAAATTGAACCTCCTGTAAGCATTTATTAATTTTTCAGGATTCGGACGATAGGAGATAACCCAAGCGCTTGATCAATTGCTTGATAAATTACTTATATCGACTATGAGAGTTTAAATCTTCATAGCAATTCTAATCTCTCATCTTTCTTTGAAATAATATTTGAAGTGCTAGATACTGTAATGATTGTTGAATGGCTATGCGGGGTTGGGTGATTACGTTGAACATCGGAACCAATAAACTGCTCAAGTGAGAAGCGTTGTAGATCATATAAAACAATATCGCCACTTCACTTCGAAATGAAGTTTCGTATTCTCATTTATTTATAAGGCTTTGTGGTAACTTTTAATTTGTTCTGTTTGTGCGAAAACTTATTGAATCCTGGGTCAAAACTTTTGAGTGCAGTGATCGTCCGATACAACCTCAATATTACAATATAGACCGCGCCAGCAACGATGAGTCTCACACGGGGTTTCCAGGTCTAGTTCATCTTTTGAAAGTTCAATTTCGTTCTTTTATGATTTTTAATTGAGTTTTACAAAATTTCTGTATTCATGTAGCTGGTGACACCACCTTAGACGTATGTGTTTATATTTGCTTGCTTGTAAGCACTAGTTCACTTAGATACACAGATTTTTTTAGTTGTAAAAGTAATATTATAAAAATGATAAATAAGTGTAATGATTAACATTTCTGCAGGTTTAAACATATTTTGAGTTTCAAAAACAAGTGCATATCTAATGGATAAGGTGGTATTTTCAAAAAATGAAAGCGCATATTGTTGCAAAAATAATTATTACACTTATTGATCTTTTTTTTAATTTACTTCTATCGAAACTATCAAAAATCTGTGTATCATGGTGAACCCGTGCTTATAAACAAGTATTGGTGCGTGCGCCTAGTGGGGTCTCACCAGCTACATGCGTACCAAATTTTTACTTTAACTCGATGAAAACCAATAATTTAGTTTGGAAAAATTTATAAAATGGAGAGGTGGAAATTCTCATTTAGACAACAGCACTTCCATAATTCTTCATTCGTGTTGCGCGTTTAAGGAATGTGAAAAAGCCATCAAATCAGATATTTAAAATTCCCCGAAAGTTACAACAGCCCACATATTGTATAATTTTTTAAACTTAATCTTTCATGTCAAAAAATATGTGTTTACAAAACGCAACACCAGATTCAACGGATAGTGGCTTTCTAAAAATTGGTTTTTAATCCATTTTAAATGAAATTCTATTTGTAAAACGAAATCAAAAGGACGAAATTGAACGTCGAAAAAAACAAAATAGATCTGAAAGCCGTCTACTTGCTGGTATGACTTTCGTAAACCTCAGCCATCCCAAATGATGTTTATTCCTTTAAAAACATTTAATCTTCAAAACACGAGATAAGAAACTATCTGACGATGATAACAATTTATTTAATTAATTTCTAAGTTAATTTATTAAATTTTACAAAGGGCATTTATCCAAGCAAAAACCGGTTGAAATATTCAACAAACTTCGAACGTCACAAGAGCAAAAGAGTTTCTAATGAAAACCCAAGATGGAGAGTGGCTAAGAAACTTGAACGATGTTCTGGGTATGTAATAGAATAGCCTTGTCGGTTGCAAGGAGTCAGTCATATGTGAACAGCATTGTAAGAAATGGCTAAAAATGAGGCAAATTTTTCAGAAAACGTGACATGGGGTCAAAATTGAATATCGAATAAAATTGTGTATTAATCTATTAATACCTATTTTACAAAGTTATCCTCCTTTTCACTTGAATTTACAATTTAACTCATTGTATCACAAAAACACTGTCTAAAATTTTCAACAACACCTGGCCTAGAGAAGATGCAAATGGGCTGAAAATTCACCACATGATAACGAAAGGTTTATTACCGCACTCGTGCGAGAAATTTTTACAGGGTTTTCATTTTCTATCGAGCACCCCTAGCATTCAACATCGCGCACTTGAAAACAACATACGTGATTGTCAGCTAAAAATGAGTCGCCACTTCACTTCGAAATGAAGTTTCGTATTCTCATTTATTTATAAGGCTTTGTGGTAACTTTTAATTTGTTCTGTTTGTGCGAAAACTTATTGAATCCTGGGTCAAAACTTTTGAGTGCAGTGATCGTCCGATACAACCTCAATATTACAATATAGACCGCGCCAGCAACGATGAGTCTCACACGGGGTTTCCAGGTCTAGTTCATCTTTTGAAAGTTCAATTTCGTTCTTTTATGATTTTTAATTGAGTTTTACAAAATTTCTGTATTCATGTAGCTGGTGACACCACCTTAGACGTATGTGTTTATATTTGCTTGCTTGTAAGCACTTGTTAACTTAGATACACAGATTTTTTTAGTTGTAAAAGTAATATTATAAAAATGATAAATAAGTGTAATGATTAACATTTCTGCAGGTTTAAACATATTTTGAGTTTCAAAAACAAGTGCATATCTAATGGATAAGGTGGTATTTTCAAAAAATGAAAGCGCATATAGTTGCAAAAATAATTATTACACTTATTGATCTTTTTTTTAATTTACTTTTATCGAAACTATCAAAAATCTGTGTATCATGGTGAACCCGTGCTTATAAACAAGTATTGGTGCGTGCGCCTAGTGGGGTCTCACCAGCTACATGCGTACCAAATTTTTACTTTAACTCGATGAAAACCAATAATTTAGTTTGGAAAAATTTATAAAATGGAGAGGTGGAAATTCTCATTTAGACAACAGCACTTCCATAATTCTTCATTCGTGTTGCGCGTTTAAGGAATGTGAAAAAGCCATCAAATCAGATATTTAAAATTCCCCGAAAGTTACAACAGCCCACATATTGTATAATTTTTTAAACTTAATCTTTCATGTCAAAAAATATGTGTTTACAAAACGCAACACCAGATTCAACGGATAGTGGCTTTCTAAAAATTGGTTTTTAATCCATTTTAAATGAAATTCTATTTGTAAAACGAAATCAAAAGGACGAAATTGAACGTCGAAAAAAACAAAATAGATCTGAAAGCCGTCTACTTGCTGGTATGACTTTCGTAAACCTCAGCCATCCCAAATGATGTTTATTCCTTTAAAAACATTTAATCTTCAAAACACGAGATAAGAAACTATCTGACGATGATAACAATTTATTTAATTAATTTCTAAGTTAATTTATTAAATTTTACAAAGGGCATTTATCCAAGCAAAAACCGGTTGAAATATTCAACAAACTTCGAACGTCACAAGAGCAAAAGAGTTTCTAATGAAAACCCAAGATGGAGAGTGGCTAAGAAACTTGAACGATGTTCTGGGTATGTAATAGAATAGCCTTGTCGGTTGCAAGGAGTCAGTCATATGTGAACAGCATTGTAAGAAATGGCTAAAAATGAGGCAAATTTTTCAGAAAACGTGACATGGGGTCAAAATTGAATATCGAATAAAATTGTGTATTAATCTATTAATACCTATTTTACAAAGTTATCCTCCTTTTCACTTGAATTTACAATTTAACTCATTGTATCACAAAAACACTGTCTAAAATTTTCAACAACACCTGGCCTAGAGAAGATGCAAATGGGCTGAAAATTCACCACATGATAACGAAAGGTTTATTACCGCACTCGTGCGAGAAATTTTTACAGGGTTTTCATTTTCTATCGAGCACCCCTAGCATTCAACATCGCGCACTTGAAAACAACATACGTGATTGTCAGCTAAAAATGAGTCTACCCATTATTTTTTAGTTTTTACTTTTGGTTCATAGGCAAATGAGTAAATAAGCTCCCCATTCCTATAATGCAAAAACGTAGAAATTATAGAATATTAAATAATGTACATTTCGATTGTTTACATTTACCAATAAATTTTCTAATGATTTGAGAGCATTACTAAAAAGCGCTCATCATAAAGTTTCAATTCACTTGTGATATTTCTGGAAAAACAAATTCTGCAATGTGTTTAAGGAAAAATTCCGTTCGAACATCTTTTTTGACGGTCAAGAAAGTTGCTTTTTCAAAACCGGTCTGAATAATTTCTGCGTTTTTGCATTATGGGGCGGGGACCTTATTTACTCATTTGCCCATGAACCAAAAGTATAAACTAAAAAATAATGGGTAGACTCATTTTTAGCTGTCGATCACGTATGTTTTAGGTTGTCAACGTAGAATGTTCGGGTGCGAAGTCTTGAATGCTAGGGATGCTTGATAGTAAATAAAAACCCTGTAATCAAATTGCAAATGTTGTTTTGAATGTGGAGCGAATGGCAATCGAATTTAATTTCCCGACTTCTCGGTGTATAAGCCTCGACCTTTTCCCAAAAATTTAAACCCTGAAGCTTATACAACGAATCCGCTAATATATAACTTTTTACCTTTACTGTGCTTTCTTGACCATAAACCATGAGTTTTTCCAAAGATTTAAACTCTGCGACTTATATATGTACAAAATAGAATTTTTTGAAAATTTAGGTGGTCGGCATTTATAAGGGTGCGCTCTATACACTGAAAAATACGTTAGGTCAAATACTTGTAAAATTCCATGCACACACAACACACAGGGGTTTTCTTTCATGTTTTTCATCTTAGTCCTCAATGTTGCCATCATACAACTCAAATATGCCAGCACCTAGTTTCAAAAATGAAAATATTTAATTGAACGAGTTACGAAATCTCAAAAAAAATTTTGGCTTATTGAAAAAGATGTTATGTATCACAAAAAAATAAACGAATTTCTTTTTGTGTATGCAGATCTAAACAATTGTAAAAGAACGATATTTTATGGGAACTTTGGCTCAACTTATTTGAGAAGGATACGTAATTGAAAAAATTAAAATGAATACTAGTCTGTCTATGGAGTTTGTTCACAATTAATTTCAATCTTTTGACTTACGTAATATTAATCAAGAAGTTTTTTACCAGAAGTTCCATTCTATATTCATCAGTTGATATTTTGTCAAGGTTCATTTTTTAAGAAACAGAAATCACGCGTTGTGTTTACGTAGTATCCGTTTAATTATAACTTCTCAGAATGAATAAATCCTGACTCTGTATAAAGCCAAACTGAGTTTTCGTTTTTTATTTCCAAATTTCACCATCGCTTTTGTACGCACTTAATTTTACAAGTATCTAACCCGATTAAATTCTATTGCCATTCATCTTACACTTAAAAAGACTTTCGCCAGATTGATGATCATGTATGATATTTTGACCAAACCTCATTTTGGTTAATACATTCAATGCGTTTATTAAACTAAACTATCATTTGATCTCAGCTCTTCGAAAAAAGTTGAGTGAGAGGACTTAAAAGATAAGATGCGATGACTTGAAGAGAACACCGGTACAACAAGATGCCAGCTTTCGTATGTAAAGTCTACTTGTGCTTGCCATGTCATGAAACATAATTTCTCATCTAAATTCTCAAAAATGGCTAACTGTCACACAACTTCACATCTGGCTCAAATATTACATGTCAACAATCCGCAGGGATCTTCCAGTCCGATAGACTACGTATCTTGGTACAAAAATGTTGAACACGCCTCCATTTACCAAATATCTTTCCCTATGATTCGAAATTTATGGATTGAAATGTTAACTATCTGATAAATGATCAACCCCTTTCTTTCACACAAACTTTATGACATCTCGGTTTATTAAAAACGATGGATCGAGTGAAGATATGGCCAGCAATAAATGAGCATTAGCTTGATACAGGCCATATTCACTCTTATGATCACTCCGATCAGATTTTCGAATTTAAATGGAACCAACTAAGTACTGTCAATAAATGGGTCACGTCATAAACGTTCACTCGGGTAGTGGAGTTCAATTCTCCGAATTTCAATGCCCTTAAATATTAACTGTTAGTTGCTTGATTTTTCCCCAACCCATACATTGGCGTATTAAACGAGCTCAAAACCAATTTTAAGATAGATCATTCAATTGGTTAGATTATGCAGATATATGGGCCATAAAAAAGTGGACAAATATAATCGAGTATTGTTTGACCATAAACTAACAAAGTTTCATCCATCCATCAATATCATTTACTAATAACATTGAATAATCTTAGGTACAATTTAGTCGCATAATTCTAATAATTTAAAATTCATGTACTTTCGTCCTCAAAACCTGAGCATAATTGTTGGATTATGAAAAAAAATATCGACTTTGACACCTTGTCATTTCGGTTCAAGTAGTCATTGGGGATAGAGATCAATGTAATTTCAATGTTTCAGTCGTGGAAAAGATGTCAAGATATTCACAACTACTCAATAGGTTCCCGGTTTCGTCCACATCGTCTTCGAATCATAAAAAACAGACTTTATATTATAATGTTGCAACGCAAATATTTGTTTCGTGGTGATTACCCGAAGTAATTAGAATACACTCCGTAGAGGCGACAGGTCAATTCCAAATAAGTAAATGTAGAAACTGCGAGGATCGGCATCTGGTTGTGGCTAAATCTGTAGTGATTCGAGCTTCCGAGTCAACATGAACACTAAAACGCGTTGAAACCAACTAGTAAGATGTAATTCAAAGACGAGCTTTCTTGTGAAGGAATTTTCTTGATGATAGTTTCATGAGAAAATTTCATGCAATGATATCTTTTCGAGCTACTTTCGGAGTCATTTGAGAGTTTCCTGAGTCTAAGCCTATCCAAACCAAGACCATCCATAAGGAATTGAAAAAAATACGTTTTTCCTCACAAGACGGTTTAATTTACCTCTAAATTTTTAATTATTGAAAAAATCGAAAGCTACCATTATTGTGAAACTTGGAGTCCGGTTTCGAAAAGATCAATGTAATTTCATTAAGGGCTTTAAGGAGTATCCAAAATAAACCAATAACGAGTAATATAGGTCTGGTTGTTTCAGTAGTTAGAGAAAGTTGTATCGAGATTGATTCTATCATATTTGAGAGCGGTACTCCATTGTCCAGGAGAAGGATTCGTGATTCGGAAGTATTCGTAAATTAACGTTAAAGAAAATTTGAAAATGTTTTATTAGGTTGAAAAAGGTACATTTTCAGCAGCTCGGGTAGACATTTGATCACCTTAACTGGTTTTCGATCTGACGGGGATGTACTAAGTTGACATGCCCTACTTTTTGAATCATACACTGTTTTCCACGTTTTCCTGAAAATGGTAAGTAAATATTGGTTCAATAAGTTAGGAGTTGTGGGAGATGTGTAGATCAAACAATTCTAACAATTCATCTCAAATATTTTCTTGTTTAACGTAAAGCATATAGCCTTATTTTTGGGCATGGGCTTATTGGCAGATACCCTGAATGTGATTCCAACCCTAATAATAAAAAACAGCCCTCCTTGACACTGATATCTTCAGAAACAGGTTAAATGTTCACAAATGAAAACGATTGAGACGTGCATAGATCAAAATTTTTCCTGATTTAGATCATTCAGAATTGGGTGGAAAAAAACGGAAATGTATCCCAAAACTCCTCTACCGGGTTTTACAATTGAAATCATGAAACGTGACAATCAAAATGGGGAAACGTAGCAATCGAATTGGTTTATTTTAAACAAATTGTACAGGAGTAACAATTCTCAAGTATACAGAAATAACTTATATTGCTTCAAGGCATCGTTTATGACAAAATTCGACTTTTATTATTAGGGTTTAGGTAAGTGGTGGGGAAGCATTGAATTTGAATCTCCGGTTTTCCGCATAAAATCATTGAGGGAATCGTTAAAAACATTGATGGATGGTAAGCATTCTTCAAATCAAGCAAGCTCGAGCAATTCAAATCACGTTATCTCCCGAAATATCAAGTTTGTTGGTGAATAATGAACGACAACATGGAACTATCGATGAGGGATGTCAAGAACCATCTAAATTTAAATGTCAAATGTATTAGCGTTTAAGGGTGGGTTATAAGCTTCTGATTTACAAACAAAACCTGCCTAATTCCCATAAAACATTCTTACAAATCTATGCAGAGTTTTTCCCAATATGAAAATTACTCTCCGGCGAAATGGGTTAATTTACGGAACAATGACCTTACTCAAAGAATGGTCTCTTCCTGTTTGGAAATTAAAATTGATTATATCGAGCATTTGGTACCATATTCAGAGTTTTTTCCAGAAATGCTGAAACCTGGAATATTTTGCGATAGTTATTAAACTACTTTTTTTAACAAGTATTTAATTTCAAACATTGTTATTAGTTTATTCGATAAATGCCGGGCTTTATTGTCGTGGTTTACGCAAATGGTTTCAAACCCCGTTTCATAAACCATTTTATGCTGAAAATGAGGTTCAGATGGAACTACTTCTCCGTGTAGGACTGAAACCCTAATAATAATAGCCGAATTTTGTCAGAAACGATGTCTTGAAGCAATTTAAATTATTTCTGAATACTTGAGAATCGTTCCACCTATATAATGTTGCTTAACAAAATAAAAAATTCGTTGCCACGTTCCGCCATTTTGATTGTCACGTTTCACGGTTTCGAGTGCAAAACCTGGTATGCTCTCAAAATGTACCTTGGAATTGCTTTGGTTAAATCTAGATGCTTGGGTTTAATCTTCATGAATATGGATAATGATTAGATCCTAAAGAGACCAGGATGAGCAGTGGATAGTCTGAGGTGTGTGGGTTATGAACCTGTTCCTAGCATTAAGGAACTTTATTTCTTTGAGGGTGAATGTTAGATTAAAACCTAGAAAGGATGTATTATAAAAAAACGTGATATGTTCGAAACATGGGAACAGGTTTGCATGAGGACACCTTCCACATTGTTAAAAATATGAATGGATAATGAATAAAAAGTGTCGTATTGAGGGTACCCTCAGATCCTGCAGCCTGCTATCGTGAACTTCTTCAGACTCTAATAACCAAGTAGGGCTAAATGAAGATAATGATTGGGTGTGATCATTTGGATCACAGAAGATAATTTTAGTCTATGTTCTAACTGTGATAATAATCGATATGATCCTGGTAACATACATCACTCGTGATACTTAAAACAGATACGCTGGTCGATCTGGATGATTTTAATCTACCTCAACAGTATGGGCCTAACAATATGGTCATTTTGATTTGTGGGAATATGATGAAATCGAACGTAGTTTAAACTTGAATATAGAATATTGCTTGAATGAGTAATATAACATTCTTTTGTCTTTTCTATGATCAAAAATACGATGTTTGTAACAATGTACTTGAAAACCTTAGTATAGTTGTGAGGTTATAATTCGATCATGAAAACACCTAATATATCTATGTGAATCCACGTGGCATCTTTTCTGAGAACTGGAGTCTTACTATACAGCAGGAAAATAAGTGGTCATCACTCCTTGAGTATAGACCCTTCTCTTATTTGATTTGGTTTTCTTAGTGAAGTTTTTGTAAATCATTTATCTCATTTTTGTGATGAATATTGTTGAACCTGTCATGAATTTTCGACACCTAGTAAAGAGCATTGAAGGAAAGATACCAAAAATAGATGATTAGTTGGCCGAATTCAGTAAGTTTCTTTTTTGAAAATCCCGAATATAAACATTCCTAATATTTATGGGTATAATTTCTGATATCTTTTCAGTGTTTTGCACTCTCATTAATCGACTTTGCATAAGTTAAATCGAGTTTGAAAATTAAAAATCAACTTTGCAAATCAAAAGCGGCTTTGCGCAGTTAAAATCGACGTTGCAAATCATTAATCGACACACAAATGATTTTTCGCTAAGTGAAATATTGAAACAAAAACTATTATAACACCAAAATAATATATATCTTTGTGTAGATATTTTATTTCTAGATGTGATCTTGCCTGAATCCGATTTCTTTGAGTCTTCTTATGTGTCTAAAGTGTCCACTCATATTATATTGATGATCTGCTTCTAGAATTTGGGTAGCAGCATCTTAAGGCTGTTGTTTTGTAGATAAATAATTTCTCCTTCTTTTTATCAAATTTTTAAACTTAGAAAAATATTCCTTAATAGAATTGCAAGGTTTTCTGTCTGAGTTGGTGTTTTTCCACTTAAATTTGATTTTTATTCAGTCCAATTTGATGGGCGAAGAATTTAAGAAAAAATAACATCGAAAAATGAACCAATATACGAAACCAAGTTTATTTTTATGTTGTTTCATTATTTTTATTTATCTTTTAATATAGGTCTTCGTGTGGCGATTCTAACCATCCCAGTCTTATCATATGATAATTTCTAACCCATACGACATGTAATTGAATAATTGGGATTCACCTTCCGGGCTGCAGCTTTTTACACTACCCTCCCATCTTGAAAAAAACCTCCTCTGTACGGTTCAGGAAGGATAAATAGGATGGCAAATACGATATTATGTAGCCGTTGATGTGAAAAACTTCAAAAATTATTGACATTTTGTGGAACCGAACGTTGTCCATGATGGCAACACGTCGAGGATTTGTAGTATTGTTTTGTCCAATGTGTCGAAAAAAGTTTTCAATATAGCCCAAAATACTTTCTCAACTACGCGCTCGGATGGTGATTTCTTTGTTCACTACACCATATCCGTTCATATCGCAACAATTAGATATATTCTAGGGCGGATGTTGGCACTCTAAGAACTGGTGTAGCGCCTATTGGAGATCTAGCTTTGTTTTGAACTGCATCAAATCATAAAAATAGAGCGCGAAGGTTCGAATCTCCACGTGAATGCATATATTAGAAGATCCATAAAAATAAAAAAACAACAGAAAATTAAACCTGGTTTCTTATTTTAGTTCATTTATCGATTTTAATTTTTCTTAAATTTTTCCTTTGTCAAATTGGACTGGACAAAAATCAAATATAAGTGGAAAAACACCAATTCAGACCGAAAACCATGCAATTCTATTTAGGAATATTTTTCTAAATTTAACAATTTGATAAAAAGAAGGAGAAATTATTTATCTACAAGACAACAGTCTTAAGATGCTGCTACCCGAATTCTAGAAGCAGATCATCAATATAATATGAGTGGATACTTTAGACACATGAGAAGATTCAAAAATATCGGATTCAGACGAGAACACCTCTAAAAATAAAAAATATATGCATAAATATATATTATTTTGGTGTTATAGTTTTTTTTTCAATATTTCACTTAACTCAAAATCACTTGCAACGTCGATTTTTTATTCGCAAACTCGATTTAGCTTATGCAAAGTCGATTTTAATTTTCGAAAGTCGATTAATGAGAGTGCAAAGCACTGTAATCATCTACTTCGGAAACAACCTACTGGCGAAAAAATTATGGAGGTAAGGTTTGTCCTCATCATAGTCAATTGTCATTTAAAAAATATGGTAACCAATCTGTCTAAAATCGAGTTCTGTCAAAATAATCTACCTTAAATATGTGGGCTAGTTTCTTAAGCCATAAACCTTAAGCATTCTCTTCTAGTCAATATGGACAATTCTATCATGGCATGTGTCAAGTCTAATAAAATTCGAGATAGACTGAAAGTACCCTCAGCGCAAAATGTATATTCCCCATTCTTGTCGGCTCAGCCCTGAGCTCGGGGTTATCCGGTAAACTGCCGAAGTCATATTCTTGCTAGAACCATGTTGTACAGGGTTTACAGGTATATTTCGTCTTTTGAAAGGTCAATTTGATTCGTTCATTTTTTATCATTTAGTTTTTAGATACGAATTTAATTTTAACTGGGTATAAACTAATCTTTTGGGCTGGAAAAATTTGGAAATTTCTAGTAAGCCGCCATTCGTTGAATTTGGTGCTGCGCTTTGTTAACACATAGTTCTTGACATGGAAAATAATTTTTAAATATTTATGGCATATAAGGGTTGTAATTTTCTGGGAATTTAAAAATATCGGATTTTTCGAACATTACACTCCCTTAAATATAATGTTTAGACAAAGATAAACCCTAACCCATAGAAAAAAACACTTTCTATCGAATCGTGAAAAGCGAGTCAAAATTCTTAAAATTTACCGATCACAAAGATTCACAAAATCTGTCACTCACCCAATGACGGAACTATACTTCGGACAGTTCAAGCCGGGATAAAAAATTTTCTGACCCCAGTGACCAACCAACAAAATAGGAAAAATACCCTAAACAAAATTTGAAAAATGGGGAGGTCGAAATGCACATTACGGGAAACAGCGCTTCCATCATTCTGAAGTAGTGTTGTGAATTTTCCGGAATCTGAATTTTTCGATTTTGTAATTTCATAAAAAATCCACAAAATTGGAAACGTAAAATTCCCGAAAATTACAGAAGCACCCTATTTTATAATTTTTTAATATTTATTTTCCACGTAAAAAAAGTGTGTCAACAAAACAAAACGCTAAACTCAATTTTTCGTATTTTTCCAACCCAAAAAATTGGTTTTTACAGAGTTAAAGTGAAATTCTAATCGTAAAACTAAAAACTAAATGAAAGGACGAAATTGAACTTCGAAAGACGAAATAAACCTGCAAACCCTGTATTTACTAACGATGATAGCTTGATAGACTTTGGGATAATCAACATGATTAACATGAAAGATAGAAAATTTAATAAGAAATACTTCGGTTTTGAACCTACTATAGATGAACATGGCTTCCGTTTGTAGTATTGTTAGTTTTCAAGATACATGATCAGTATCCCCTATAAAAGATTGCTAGATCACTTTAAAAGACGATATGGTCCTCGATGAACTGCATAGCTCCACATCTGGCTATGATCGAAATGCTTTAACAGCAGATTTGAGAGTTGAGAACGGTTACTTCTTGTCGTGGAAGGGCCTGGCCTGCTCGAAATCAAACATTTCCGGGTTTCTCATTCTAAATCAGTCACTGTGATTCCAAAATCAGCCCCCACCACGATATTTATTGCTCACCTCCCAATTCATGGTTATTTTTGATGATATTATGGAATTTTTTCTGAATATCTTTCTATTTTTTTTAAAGTATGACGTCGAAAATTATCTCATGAAAAAATGGGTGGCATATATCGCTAAGAATAACCATGAGTTGTGAGGTTCTCAATAAAAATCGTGGTAAGTGTAGATTCTTGAATCAAGGTGGTTGATTTTGATAAAGGTACAGAATATATTGTTGGAGAAATGGAAATCTTGCCGCCATTCTCGAATTCTAGACTTCATAAATTTACAAAACCAAAGTGTCTGAAGTTGCTTTAGTCCTTGAAAATGGCGATTACCAATTTTTACGTTCATATTTCCTCTAAATAAATAACTTGTATTTTATTCATTTTACTCTTGAACCATGCTATCCAGATTTTTCGACGGAGATATATTGACAAGAATATGTTTAATCGCCCGATATTTAGGCTATTCTCAAAAATTAGTTGAGACAAAAACCGGGTTGGTTCTTTTCAGTATTTAGCAATTTCGGCTGAAGTCGTCCAGGAACGGATTTTATGCCTACATAAAGCAATAACCATTTCTAAGAATTGGATGGAATTGCTTCTAACAATTTCCAATATAATACTTAGATTCGAAAAAAGCCGGAACTTGTTTCTTCAACTCATTTTTCAAATGTTTGATCGCCTCAAGAAATGGATGAAAGTTGGCGCCACAATGGTAATCATACTCCTACATGATTCGGAATAATCTGTTTTATGTTTGATTATTGATACAAATAGAAAACTTGAAGAAAACTCCTACAATACTCTAAAGAAATGAATCGCCGGTGTTTGAAAATCGAGCAAATAACAATAATTATAGGATCAAGTAACCCGTTCGACCGTTCATACAGTCGATTTTGATCTTTCCGATGAGTTTACACCATCTGGCTGAGGGAACTCTTGGTCAGTCAGTCCTTCTCAGAATTAGTTCCTGTCTTGAAGTAAGGGTAATGTTTATACCGTTTTATCTTTAAAATCTAAAATTTCATATAACCTAAAACGGAATACTGAAAATTCTTCAACACCATCACATCGTAATAAGAGTGTAATAACTTTCCTTATTGTGTTCTGTATATTACCTTGGAATTAATCATACATTAAATCGTTGAACCAATTCGCAAAACGGTAAATTGATTATTCATCGTCCATTCTGCGGATGGAGAACGTATTTGAGGTTTTTGAATATCAAGAATCACACTGAAGCAATAGGAACTTATAAATTACTCAGATTGTTACACCGAAAAAAACCAAAGATCCAATAATTTCCCTTCACCGTTTTCCAATCAGGCATTTTATTTACAAATATCCATTGAATTATTCCATCGATACTGCCCAAGTTGTCTGATTGATCATTTCTGGTCGAGAGGTTAATGTTTCTGAACTCTAATACTCACATACGTTTAGGCAATCTTGAATTGATTATAAAATGGATTTGTGTACAATTTTTAGCCGTTTTAGCCAGAAAGAAAGCTTCTTGTCGGGGCAAGTTAACGAGAATATGACTGCCCGATATTTCATCATCGTAAGGCTTTGTCGGCACTTTTATGAACTATTAATGTTGACTAGGTTTTGTTGTTTTAAAATCTTTCATAATTTAGACCGTGACTCTTGATTGCAAAATGTAGCATATTCCGTCCCTATCTTGCACCATCAGGTATAAGAATCATTGTGACTCTTTTGGGAGAAAGAATCATTTATTACTATCCAAACCCAAGTCAGTAACGATCGGCCTTTTGAGCAATTAAAAAGAAATTTAATCATAGAATTAGACAAATTGTGACTCCTTTTTCTAGAATTCAATATTATGGGACTTTCATTTTCATTATTTTCTCTCGACTGTATTATTTTCATCTCAAAGGTTTTGATAGAAATCTGACGATTTATTCATTGATATCAATGATAACAGAAATGGATTCGTTATTCTCGGCTGTACAAATACGATTATTATCATATCGACACAAATTTATCAATATTTACCTTGGCTGAGGGTGATTGATTGAAAAAGTTTCACCAATTAACTTCGTGATACCGGTAGGAAAATTCAGACTGGCCCATTGGATTCAAGTCTAAAGATATTTTATTCGGAAACAAATACCCTTCGCCTGCTGATGGAAGTAAAAATAGACCTGTTATGAACCTCAAAAATCGTGCAATTAGGAAATCTCAGATCAGATCACGCTCAAGATACAGTTCCTTGTACCAGTTATCAGTTTCCTCATCACTTTCAAATCTTTGGGACACCACGATTCTAACTTTTCTACCAAAATGATTTTACTCCATTAAACACTGTATTTTGAGTTTGTTTGTCAAATACGTTCCAAATCCCTGGAAGACGGAAACCACGAAAACTGCTACTTATGACGAGAATTTGACGAGGTTGTATCGACATATCTGTAAGCCATAAAATAGAATAAATCATACCGAAAACGAACCAATACATTCGGAATACTCAAAAACGATCCCAAGTAAATTTATTATAGCAATAGAATTTGGTCCTGCTCTCCTATTCATTCGATCAGATATAAAATTAACCAAACCGCCATTTTACTGAAACTTGAACTACGAGCTATGATGATTCGATTGTAAATACGGACGAATATATCCCTATAGTTATGCTGTACCCTCTATATTTCAATCATCCAGACTTTTCTGAAGCATTGTGTGATTTGAAAATTGCATATAGAGTCGTGTTCACAAATTAGTAAGCGAGTTTCATAAATTAGTGTGCGGTGTGATTGGTTAGTGACCTTTGTTAAAAATTAAACATCACTGGCATTTTTAAAGAATTATTCGGGTTATTCACACTCGATATGCAAATGACTTTTTAGTGCTCGAAAATATTTCTTGGGTATTCCTAAGTTAATTTTATAATATTTTTTTTGGCTTTGATTCGAAATGGAAAGATAATCTTTTAAAATTCTTGCAACAGTTAATTTTTAACAAAGGTAACTAATTGCTGAAACCCACCACAAATTTATGAAACCCGCGCACTAATTTGTGAAATCAACTGTAACTTTCTAACTTATAATTTTGTCCATCGTGTTCGAAACATGGCTCTGATCGATCAGTAATAAAATATCATTGCCTACCAGGTCGTCGTTTATCACGTTTCTCTTTGACTATTATTGTCGATTCCATGGATAGTAATGGATAAATTTGACTTCAATTACCTAAAATATTTACAAAGCTGAATATAGTTACTAAGCTAACGTTTTAGCTTTTTACGTTCTAGATTCTAGTATTCTCTGAGGAACTTAATGTTATCAATTTGCGAATCAACAAAAGGTTCCGAAACATCAACCTTGAATAATTATCCCAAACGCTTGAATCCAAGGAACGTTGGATTTAATCGAACTACTCATTATTCGGTGAAGATGTAAGATGATAGATGGAATCAATCAAATGACATTTTGATTAATTTTTCAAATAGTATTCAAAGAATGCACTATTATGGATATTCAGGTAGCAAGCGCTCACTAACTCGCATGCTCGACAATTTAATGGATTCTCTGATGATTTTCTATAAAGTGCTCTTAAAACACCACGAATTGAGAAATTTGTGAAGAAACATTGCCTTAAATTAATTCTAAACCCCTTGTAGTTAATATATGTTCGTTTTGGTTCGAAAATATCCACCAGACGATCCATATAAGCAAAATATTCCATTTAATTTTGGCTCGTGTGCGTTAGGTGGGGTGGCACTTTCTGCCTGAATACCCTATTATGTTGCATCTTATAGGATATAAAGATTTCTTCGTTTCAAATGTATATTTTTACATGAATGCGATTGTGCCATTCATGTTCTTGTTGGAAAACCAGCAAGAATACCTCTGAACTAATGAATCCTTTTCAAAGATCAACTGTAATTCACAGGTGATGAATAGGGCATCTGTATAATGGATCGAAAAATCTTCTACGTGTCGATTTTAAATTCAGCCGAATCGATATTGGCTTTCAGGAGGAAATCAGCTCTATACCAGTAATTTATGGAATAAACGATCGGATTTTATTTTAATTAAAACGATAAAAACGATTCCTTAATACTCCAAATACTGAAATTGGACAAAATCTCAATAAATTTACTTTAAGCCTAATTATTGATTATTGGCGAAATACAAGTTGCATGATTTGGGTTAAGCTTGCCATGATTTAATTTGTCAATTAAAATAGATGTTCATTCATCAATGAAAAATCGTTGATACATCATCTATCCTGATGTCATGATAAAACTGGAATTTCATGGCTGTTTATTTTCATTCTATTAGAAATTTTGGCAATATTTTACTGAGGAGGAATGATAGTGATTTTATGAAATATTCACTGAAATTGATTCAATGAACAAACCCAAATGAACGAAATTGTAACAGCTTTAATTACCGGTTTTTGCATTCAAAAATGGAATCTGAACGTATTTATTTGGCACCTCAAATGTCCATGGTTATTATTTACGATATTTTGGAATATTTTGACCATATTTGCCACCGATTTTTGTGAAGAAAATTAGCGAAGTTCTGTTCAGCTAAAAAAAGTCAAAATAAGCAGAAAACATCAGTTCGAAGTTCCATAATATCGTTGAGAATAACCATGAACATTTGAGGTGCCCAATAAATACGTTTGGAGGTTCGATCTTGAATAAAAAACTGGTAATTCCTGTAAACTAAAATGAAGGCCAGTTAGTTGACTCTTTGAGATCCAAAATTATTTCGAGTATATATTGGCAAGCAGATGAAGTTATTTTACGAAATAACCAGAGTTTTATATATGATATAAGTCTGGATCATCATACCAGTAACTTTTTATAAAGAAACAGTTGACTGTTCATGATAAGATAGCCAAAAATGAAAAATTGTTCAAACAATTTTAAATCAAAATCACTCTGTTAAACTGAAGAATTAAGATTCAAATTCTGCCAATAATTGCTTGCTGTAGTTAGATGTGTATTTTTGTTCATTTATAGATACAAATTATTTAAAAAAGATGAAAATCTACTGTTTAATAAAGGGTCAATCTGTAAATTTTTCAAGTATGATCGGAAATAGCTTGATTGGTTTTAAATTTCACATATCATTCTTTGTCATCCCTTCAATTATTCGGGTGAAGGAGCAACCGGAAGCACATAAAACCATCGATATTAATGACTGGAGCGAACAGAGTATATCATCTCAAGTACCATTCAAAGATTTTCACCGTTATTAGTTTTAACAAATGATGATTATCAAAAATATGGAAAGTTTTACATGTTCAATGATTTAAAAAATTGAGTTCTCATTGTCTGGACCTCATAAAAGTTATTTTCTAAATTATCGTCTCGCAGGCACCAAAATAAAAGAATTTAAACATTCACAATATTCAAGTGAGTGTTTATATATTAGCGATGTATTCAAAATCAAAGCGATTGTAGGTTTTTGGATAATTAAAAGTTCTGAGGCTCTTATAATATTTTTGCACGATTTAGCTTTTCAGTATCCATTACAATTCTTTTCTTCCCATGGGAATCAAAATTACTGTCTGTAATTTTTAAATCATTTTCTAACTCATTTTTATCACACAAAAAGTTTGCGTAAAAGTCAACCACAGTTCAGAAACATAAACACCTAAGTTGAGAAGTAAACGTGACTCATCAAAGAAGTACAAATGTTGACACGATCGTATTCATTTCGCTGTGTTCTTTTGAACCACCTAAATTATGATTTTTTCAAAAAGTTAATCTAATGTTCATTGTAAACGGTATCCACATTCCTGCGGGTAGTCAGAATTTCAACCGCCAAAATACTGCTTTCAAAAATATATCAAATAATATCCCGAAATATATGGAAATAATCAAAATAGTGTTTAGACTTCGCGCAGGTGTGTTTAAACGGGCCTATGATTTTTAGCCTCCGAAAATATGTGGGTTTTGACAAAAAAGTTTACATAATGTTCCAAGATATGCTAAAAAAGAATCCACCTTTCTCTGGAAATGTCGACACTTGGAACTTCGAACAACTGTAAACATATCAAAACTGAATTTTATTGATGTGCGAAAAGAAACGGAATCGGTGTGATAACGAATGGAAACCTTATATACATGCATTTCCAAATTTCTGAATTTTATTCTGAAAAATCTCTTTATCAATGCAAAACGCAGTAACTCTACTTTGAATTTACATACTAGTTATTGGTTTCAACGTCTTTAAATGTACTCACTGGCTGGGAAACTCGAATCACTGAAGATTTAGCCTCAATGAAATGTTGATTCTCTCATTCTCAACGTATAATCCTTTTGAACAAAGGTGTCTCCACTAGTGAATGCATTCTAATTGTTTCGAGTTATCACCATGAAACGGATAGACGCATGAAGGTATTAGATGACGGGGTCTGCTTTTGTGATCCGAAAATAACGTGCAAAACCTGGGAACCTACTGAGTTGTGAGGAATATCCTGAACTCTTATGTACGATTGAAGGCTTCAGAATATTTTGGAACTATATGACCAGTTTCTGCCTATGCAAAAATAGGAAAACTAGCGGATTAAATTCTTTGTGTTCCGAATCGGAAAATCATGACTAGGCTCTAAGAGAGAAAATACAAGATTATCGATTTCAGAATGGTAGGATTTCGTCGAACCGTGAAGTACAAAATGCTATTTCATGAATGATCATAAATGGATGGTTGAAACCATATTATTTAATGATCCAACAGTGCTCGATTATATTCCTCCCTCTTCTTTTACGGTACTTTGATACACTCACCTTTTGATAATTGAATGAATGTTCTAAAAATTGGATTTGCGATGTATACACCAATGCATGGAATCGGATAAACTTCAAACCCTTACCGGTTAGTCTAAAGGAATCGAAATTAGGATGATTCTATTCGGGTAAACGGGTACATGGTTCCGGTACGGTCATTATATTGGCACTGTTCATTTGCTTCGGACTAAACTCGAAAATCTGTTTGAAATGATCACTAATAGTGAATATGGCCTGAGTCAAACTAATTATCATTTACCATCGACCATACCTTCATTTTAACAATCAGTTTTCCTGCACGAAGCTATTATAAAATTTGGTATTTTGGTAAGGGGTTGATCAATTATTACATAGTTGACATCTCAATACATAAATGTCAAATCACATGACAAAATGGCGGAAAATGAATGTGTGTTGAACAATTTTCAGCCCATATACGTTGTTTATCAGACTGGAAGATCGTTGTGTATTGTTAACATGCAATATTTGAGCCAGGTATGAAGCTGTGCTACATGTAACCTTCTTTTGGAAGTTAGAAATGAAACGACGCTGCATCGCAGGGTAAACACTAGTCCTGAAATGCAAAATTTGTAGTCCGATAATGATGCCAAAATTATAGACTTCATTTGCAGTTTATAGACAAGTGAGGAGTGCATTATCATGAGAATTGCTAGCGATGGAGCTTACACTTTTACAAAAATGCATGATATGCGTCATAAACGCGAACCATTTGATTGAATATTTTTTGAGTTGTGTCTCAATTTATAGATACCTGGGCGGTTGAGGTGTTTTTGATTTAAAATGTAGTGGCGTAACGCGGAAATGCATGGTGATGACTGTTTCTGAATTTCCGAGTTCCGTACGCTCTGTGGTTGTTTTAGTTTATTGTTCAGATTTTCGAAAAAAATGATTCCCAAAATTATACTTATATTAAGGGGTTGTCAATTTGAACAGAAAATTTGGCTGTTAAATGGTTTCGTTGATCATAGAATATAACACTATAATTATCAAAATTTTACAGAGACTTGTTTCTGATCCTTTTGTTGGCTAGTAGCTGAGTGGACATTTTGCGATTCGGTAGCTGTCGGCACAGTGCTATTGGTTTCGGTGCTTGGAAATCAAATTGGCCATACCTATTACTGACTGGACCTTGGTCCGTCTCAGCTTGATGCACGCTCTCGAATCGGCTATTGTAAAATGTTCCTGCTCCATTTAGGGTCACCGTTTCCCAAACTACGTTTTGGTCATTCTGGTAACCATAATCAGTGACCAACGAGTACAGTTCGTGTCCTCTGCGAATGATTGTAGAAAAGTGATCATTTCTAAAGAACAAAGATATTATATTTTCTGGAATCGAATCCTTTAGCAGTTCTAGACCGTATTCCGATAACTGTGTAGGATATTCGTTCAAGAAGTTGGTTGCCAAGATATAGGTACGATATTCCTGAGACTCGGTCCCTTTATCGTCCCATTCACACATTTTTACCATCAACTCGTTATATGAACATTTTCCACATAGTTCATACAATTCCGTTTCATTTGGGTTCATGATCCAGCCATGATATAACCTCAAATCCAAGAGATCTAATAGTCCAATTTCTTTTGTATATTCAAATTTAGAAACCCTGATATTAACCATTATTACCCAGAAAAATATACGTTCAAGTTTAGTCCTTTGGATAGGGTCGAGGCGATTTCTACGGACTCATTCAGCAGCAAACTGAGTTCATCGTTCTGGTCATTAGAACTCTTAGAAAGATTTGTGGTAAATGCGAGAAGACGCTGGAGCAAGGTTTCGTTTTCGATCATTTCCTGATCAGGCGGCAACTCGATATGCAACCTTCCCTGCAATACCAATGCATTCATGATGGCTAGCAGT
This sequence comes from Thelohanellus kitauei, assembly GCA_000827895.1. Lineage (NCBI taxonomy): Eukaryota > Metazoa > Cnidaria > Myxozoa > Bivalvulida > Myxobolidae > Thelohanellus > Thelohanellus kitauei. Next base: position 67,826 of record JWZT01003723.1, read on the forward strand.
GGACACGGCCCCGACAATATTTGGGTAAAAATTGGATATCTCAAACCTTCCAATTCAATATATTTAACTCCAGACAAAACAACATCTGGCCGCGCTGAAGTAGAGGGCCGCGTTCCTGAATCCGTACTATTCTTATCATCCTTCATTCCCGCACTTTCAGAATCTTTGTCTGAACTGATATTCGTAGACGATACGCTGGGGTCTCCCAAATTAAGTTCATCTCTCTCCATTCGTTACCCAACAAATATTCTCGAGATATCCGTTTCTCTTTTCAAATATGCGGATTTGTTAACACACATACCGGTAATTATTGTTTAACACAGTCTGGCTTGAAGACTGAATTATTAAGCCAACAATTTATAGTAATAGCCCCAAAAACATGCTCATAATCAATTCACCGACAGATATCACAGTATAGAAAGGTCTAATAGCGTCTAAGTCCCTATAGAATACAAATAAAAGCAACCATTCTTCTGTCAGTTCTACACTATTCTATTGTCTCTTACACATTGGTTTTAGCTAAAATGACACAATTTCTCCAATTATCACGATTTTTTTCTCCATACATTTTCTTAATGTTACGAACATAATGATATCATTTGGCCGTGGATTTAGTGTCCATAACCGAGCACAGTGACATCCCGGTTCAACCGTATGACCCATAATTAATGTAACATCACTGAATAGGATCGTTGATCATGTTATCCTACAATTGAAGATCGAGTTTATATACACAAATATCACTAAATAATCTGCATAACAAACTCGATGCCATTTTTAGGACAAACACGTCGAAACATCTATATATAATTATAGGCTGAGTATACGTGTTCTAATACCAAGATATATTCCTAAAACTGTTTGTCCGATCCCCTCTAACATGCTCATATATATCTATATTTCGTACTAAGAGAATCTTTAAAATAACAGGAATCTATATCACTCGTTGATGTTGATCTTACGAATTTCATTGTGGCCAGTGTTGTCAAATTCGACGTCGATGCAAGAACAAAATTCTGAATGGTCGGGGATCCCTGATGGGCGAGGACAACTATAACGACGTTAGTCGGCGGTTGTCGTCAAAAACAAGATATTGTCTTGTGGATACGGCAATGTTCTGCTTACACCATTTGTAGTTCGATTTCGCCATAATCCGGTCGTTGCAAAATAGCGAAATTTCAACTTCTCAAATAAAATATAAATTGATAAAACTGAAAATATACAAATTTAATAAAGTTTCCATAGATTTCATACGTTTGAAGGGAACTTGAAATTATTTTTTTTATCACTGTATTCACCCACAACTCAATCCTATTGAGTTTCTGTTTTCAAAATGGAAGCAAGTTACACCATTTATAATTCAAATTCGCCAAAATAAGGTTATGACAAAAATAGCTAGTTAAATTTCTCAAATAAAATGTAATAAACAATGAAACTTACAAAGATATAATTTTAAGTAAAATTCAAGTCTTTGAAGCCACCTAGATAAATATTGGAGAGCTTCTCCTACCAATCCTTGACGGTCTTCTTGAGTAATACGCCTTGAAGCCATGTTTATATTGGTCATTAAATCGACCGAATTTGATGCAGAAGGTCTTGATTTGATAATTTGCTTCCATTTTGAAAATAGTAATTCA
>JWZT01003723.1:168045-178425 GCA_000827895.1 Thelohanellus kitauei
AAACCTACCAGCTTTTTTTCATATCATTCTCCCCAAACATTATCATGAATATACTTTTTTTCGATAAAACATATCCCTCTTAAATGATGAAACGCAGCAGATTATGATGTAGCAATTCTCTCGTGAAAATAATTTAGTGATTAGTTTTTTTCGTCAAGGATTTTTCTATAAAACTAGCAACACATTTGTTAGAAAACTCTTAATTTATACTGAAAAGAATATTTCTCATTTCAATCAATAATCAATATCACTAAATTGAATTTTATTGATACTAATTAAATAGAGTTTTTGCCCGATATTAATGGAATTTGGTCGAAATAAAATGGAATCTGCGCGAATTAAAATGAAATTTGGGAGATAATGGATGGAAACCCTGTAAATATATAATTTTTTATCAAATATCAGAAAAAAGTGTATTTTATATATAAAATATTGATTGAACCCTCTTTATAATAAGCTCAGAGAACTTTTATTTGTTTAATTTCTTCTAAAATATTTATCATTATATTATTTGAAAAAACATCTACTGGATTATATTACTAAATATATCTTGCATTTTAAGTTGTTTATAATAGTTTTACATAAATAATTGTATCAATTAATGGCATAAAATCAACATAAAATCATAAATAAATATTATGATGATCAGACCTCGTTTTCAGTTTATGATACAATTTATAATGTTCATTATTAAAGGTAAATTTATGCATATATAGGATTATTATACCGTATTATTTACAATTCATTCTGAGAATATAAAAGAGAATAAAAATATCATTTCAAAAATGTAGAAATGTTCTATATCGTGAATTATATTATATTTTAACGAATGAATGTATTACATCTGCAAGTTTTTCTGAAACATATTTTTTTATTCATACATCAATAGGGTTTATCACATAAAATAAAAGTTATTTTAAGACATTATTATCGACCGAACGTTCGAAAATGAATGTTGGATACTTGAATAATCAGACTCCAACAAAAATTGAAGTTTAAAAACAAATGATGAATATACAAATCAATTATAATTTTTTCAGCGGCCGATATAGGAATTGACTTTTATTCGTATACTTCCATTTTCTGTTAGATGATAAAAACAGAATCAGTTTACAAAAATAAAAAATATAACAAAATATTGCTTTTGAATTTTTGCTCTTCTTCATGATATAAATAATTGAAAAAATTTGATGAGAACACGATATCTAATAATGCGATCACTAGACGAGTTGAAATGATAGCTAAACATTTCATCATAAATACACTTAAAAAAAATATGTTTTTTCATAGTTAACTTATGAATCACATGACATTAATGGCGCAATTCTCATTACAGTTATGATTCTAATAATTAAAAACAGCATTCAATTAGTTGAATCAATTATTCAAATTTATGAGATTGAATAAACTAGCATAGAAAGGTATAGGCAATAAACTCAGAAGTTGTATTAGGATAAATAGCACAGAATATTGCACAAATTTTCTCAAAATTTGAAAAAGGCGGTGTCTTTCATACTGTAAATTATATCAATCTTATATTATCTGATCTTTAGATAAAATTTCCTGTTGTTATTACCACTATTTATATAAGAAACATAGTATATCTAAAAGCTGACAAATAAATAATATTTTGTCTTGTCGTGCAATATAATCATCAGACTATAAATTCATTATTTGAAAAAAAAACATGTGCATTTTAATTGAATATACAGCAGACCCATACATAAGCCGAACACCGTAAATTTTCATTAATATTTTATTAATTACATATATGGACCGCCTTGATTATAAGAATTCGGGCCTTTTATCTTAGTACAAAAACTGTGGCAAATACACCGGAAAGTACGGTTTATAACAATCAATAATCTGATAGATTAATATTTTTGTGTTTGATCATATGATCAAATGAATATTTTGTATTGATTCATTGTTCGTAGAAGATAACATCGTTATTAATGTTCTAACTAGGTAATATTTTAATGTTTGATCATAAGATAGAATCAGCAGTTTGTATTCATTCAAGTATTGGTAAGAAAAATCATTTTTTATTGATAAGCAGACAAGTTTTTGTTATTAAGGTAAAAGAGTACGATAAATTCAGCAGTTTGTTTCAATTCATTATCTCTTAAATAAAAAATATAATTTAATTAGTTCCTATGACGTGGAGAATTAATAAAAATCAGAATCCGTTAGTTTTAATAATTTAAGAACACATCTGAAAACGAAATTAAAATTTTATTGTACAAAATAATCGTCATATCAAAAAATATTGTAATTTCGGACGAATGTATACGATATATCTGAATTATACGTGACGTAATTCTATATACGACTAAATAATAAATTGTATTTTCACAGCCAGGCTGTATTAGATATTCGAATATATAATTAGATAATATAATCGAGGTATGTGGATGAGATAAATTTTTACATGTCAGAAATATTCTTTTAATGGTGAATTCACACAACCAAATAAATCAACATTTAGATTTATTTTTATACATATATTTTATGCTAACTATGTATATTTGCAAATCAGTCTTGCATATGACGAATAACCATCATGATAGAAATTGATATGAACTGTACGAAGCCATTTTATGAACGAAATTTTGCCAGGATAATAAACTATTTCATATAATAAAATATTTGTTTCGAAACATGACACGATGAATTACAATTATTCAATATAATTTTCAATGTCCTGGTAGTATTTTATTATATCAAATATCTTCTCATTAGCTTCATAAACGAATCACTTAACATAGATTTATACATAATAGATAGTTTCATTATTTATATAATTAATACTTACAAACGACAGAAGGTCTATTGATTAATCTACAACAAACATTAATTATTATTAATCGTTTTTTTATACAGTCATGAATGTGTATGGGCCCAGTCTCGATAACTAATATATATCTACAGCTATCACATGTGTGTAGATTTTCTAGCCTTAATATTTGCCACGTGTTCAAGAGAGGGAAACGTTCTGTTCTTTTTATGGGAGTGTGCGCTACACTGATTTATAATTAACATAAATGAACTTAATCTATAAATTTTACGAAGAATCATAATGATAAAATATAAAAATGCCTATCTCACAATTAAATAAATTTTTGGAAATATATCCAATTGTTATCCTAAGTACGTGTGTAAATTTCATGACAAGAATATCCCCAGATAATAATATAGATTTGCAAAACATCAAGAAGGATTAAAATGAAAACATGCTTATTATTTAATCTTTGTATGTGAATTACAAGCTTGAAAAATATTAATAATGTATTAGGGGTATTTGTTAGTGTAATATTTTAGAAATATTATTATAAACACTGATATATTGCTATTATATTCTTTTATGTTTATGAATAAAAAATTCTATTAGAGTGTGTATCACAAAATAATTAGGGTGTTTGTAGAAAAATTTTGTGGGAAAACGATTTATTATTACCGGTAAACCTCATCACATCGAATATTAATAATACATTTATAGTTAATCATTTAGAAATAAATGGCCATAAATATCAAAATATATCCACGTTTTTTGAAAGCTAACTTTGAATTAAGCATAATGTTAATGTTGAATTAAGAATATTGTAATAAAATTGTTTAATTTATATTTTAACTTTATATTGAAGAAGAGATTTGTAAATGTTTAACACTGTGTAAAACGAGATGCAAAGTAATTTAACATGATTTGAAAAAATTTCACATAAAAGAATATTTTATTTATTAAATTATAAAAAATGTTTAAGATCTAGAGGAAGAATGGGTGTTTCTAATCACATAAAAATATGTAAAAAATATTATTATCATAAAAAATGAAGCTGTTTTTCAATACCGTAAATACGGTAAGGTTTGGATATATTAAACACTACATAATTACATTTTAATGTTTTTTTAATGCTCATGAATGACATAATCAACTTAGAATACCATTACCAGTTTATATAGAAGAATTGTTTTCTAAATTACTTATAAAACTATATATGTATTTTTACGTTGTTAGTTTTATATTAATTATTAACATATCATTTTAATATGATTATCAATGGATACAACTCGATTTAAGTTCTAGAGATATGTATCTTCACATTTATTACTTTTCATTAATATTGTAATATTTCATATTTTGAATATTAATTCAACAATAACTGATATCAAACTATATTTTATTCAATACATAACTAGATTAACTTTATATTCATATATAATTACAGAATATATGATGTAGCAGGAAATTTTTTTCATTTAGCAATGTTTTATTTAGACATAAAAATAATTGAATTGTACAAAACATGATTATTATAATTTTAAAATATGTTTTGATATTTCAAATGAAAAACAGAAATTTATCCAACCGAATCTTATACATCACGACTATTTAAGAAGTATTGGAATTAATATCAACCACATCTGTAAGAACGTGATCATATTTTATAACTATAAATATCTCATATACATGTGATTTAACACTTCTATAATTACTGTCAAAATCGATTAACAGTCCTACACAAATTTTTGATTATCTGATTTTATAAATGGGAAAAATACATTTACTGTAATATACAGTTAACCCTGTCTCATATTGAGTCATGGATGGACATGATTTTAAATAAATGGAATAATATACAGGATTATCTAAAAATGATGATAAAATGCTGTAAAACCCATAAATTATGCTAAAAATATCATGAAAGATTTGAGTTCACGTCATTTAACACACTTATCAAAGCTTCATATAGCTTTCGCAGATGAATACCTTTAGTTTTATGTACTTTGAGTTTAAACTGAAGTAATTAATCTTTTAAATTATTTAAAATCTTATAACTCGGCAATAAATATTCGATTACTTATTAGAAAAAATCATTTAAAAGTTACTCTCTAATTTCTTTAATTTTTGAAATCTATTGCTAGCATTTAACTCAGATCTGATTAGTCATTCTGCTCATGGAAATTTAAATTAAAAAATATTCCAAAATATTAGTTCTAGTGAAAAATCAAGGTAAATTGTTTTTGTTTGAAAATTACAAAACGAGAAAAATTGACAGGGTTAAATCTATATCGATGGAGTTTTTTATATTAACTAACTATTCAATCAGATTATCTTTGGATAATAAACAAAATATCATTTTCCGGTATAAAACTTATTTGTTTTTTAAGAGATAATTGATTATGAAATAGGATAATATACTCAAATTATATACATTTATTATTGATATTTTTCAGAATTGTTTTTTTATTACGCGTAAGATGTTTTTTTAATTTTTTGAACAAATATAATAAATATAGTGCGTAAATGGGCATAATAGTTGCCATCTTTACATTAAAAACTTATATGAGATGAGGTATAAAGTTAAAAATTTAAATTGAAATGAGAAATCCATGAAAACTGGAAAAATTATGAAGGTATCCTTGATAAAGTATCAAATAACCAAGGTAGTATTCAATAGTTTAACATTAGGAATAATAATCGATTGGATAGGATAACCATTTAGGAATCAGTTTCATTTTAAAAATACCTTATTAATAAAGTGATAAAATTATTGGGGCTGTTAAATATTGACAAAATTCTACCATTAGTGTAAATTTTAGTCGTATTTATCTTCAAATTATTGATCCTCGAAAAAGTAAATGTTTTTTATTTAATTTTTAACGTAATGTAACAGTAAAAACAAATTGGACGTGGATAGTTCATGCATCTAAAAACACTACAATGAGAATAAATATCATTAAAAATGATGTATCAAACTATTACAAATCACTTCTTCGAATTAAAGGAATACACCTTATACCAGTTACTTACGAACCATCAAAATCATAAATGAAATCTGTTGGAAAAGAGATAAATGTATATACATCGAAAGAAAAGCAAAAATCAAAATAATACTTATTCCGATAATTTATCGATATAACCGAAATCTATATCAATCATGACGGTAATTATTTGTTATTTAATAACAGGACCAACCCTCCATTTTTTCAACAATAAATATGATTACAGATATTCTAATTGTTTCATTTAAACAGAAGATAATATATGATACGCGACAATATCCAACAAATAAAACTCATAATCAAGTGGAGAGATAGACTTTTGGTTATATATTTATAACATATACTCAATTTATGTCGTTTGTCAATAATTTAGAAGAAAAATCAACAACTCGACGAATAATTAATATATTCATGATACAAATTCGATTATTCGGTATTACATATCGTGTTATTTTTTCAAATATCTCTTTTTTCATATATATAAGGACCATATAGAAATCCTGCCTTAAATATAGACATTTACGTCAAAACGACAAAACTAAACTAAAAACGTATCTATGGTCAGTCTCGACAACTGGAGTAGCTCTGCCTTTTCAATGCCCACGAGCTGGTCGACTGCTCGCTGCCAGGTAATTAGGCACTATTGTCCCGTAAGCGAAAACATTGGCTCATGAATCCATTTGCCATCGACAATCTAGAGGCCTGCACAAGCCCTTGCTCGACCTATAGCTGTGTCAACTAGCTTGCCATTGATTGGAGACCTGTAACAGCTTTTCTGTCTTCAGCGCTTTTGTCTACGCTTGACCTTCATGAGAGATCCTGCTTCCTCCCTGTTTTCCCCTGCGACAATCCAGGTGTCGGATACTATATGGCATTTACCTTCCCAGTTGGGGACCACAGAAACTGGCCTTGGCTGTCCGAACAGCGTCGAGTCTTCTGGCCTCATATTGCATTGTCACCTCTTGGTCTTAAACTGGAGAGTATTGGGCCATCAGCATTAGTTTGCTTGTTATTTGGCAAATTGTTGCCCTGTTCCAGCTTGTCCTCAACGGAACAGCAAACGTTTCATTGGTTTTAAGGAAGGATTAGCACCACATACAATCCAACTCTCAGGTTGCGGCAAGGGAAAATCTTGTTGGTCGATGTTGGCCGTTCCTACTAATTTTGGGCATATAAGGGCCACAATTCATAGCGATGGAAGAATAGGAACAAATCTCAGCGTACCCATTTAGGTAAGTTTAATTTCTCACTCTCGCCATGCCTTGGCGATATCATACTTCGCTACCAGCTCGAAGTTTTCATAGGCTGGTTAGCTATAGCCTTTCGCAGACGAATAATCATCTAGAGAAGTTGGATCTAGAACAGGTCTCGATAACGCCTTGGACGAGGCAGGAGTATCTGGCTAGATAGAGCAACGTGAGCCTGATAATGAAGCTGGCGTTGCTATGTGCTAGAGACTGCATACCTCGGACACCATCGTGCTTCGTCCAGGGGCTAGATATAGACATTTATATCCATTTGCGCAACAAATATGAATAACTAATGATATTTAAAAAATATATTTGTTTTACGTGTTGAAATTATTTTATATATCATTTGATATATCTCGACTTCGTCATTGTAAATATCATCGATCATATTTAATTCAAACATATCATTTTAAAAAATGATATTGGCTTCGTACATTAAAAAAATACACGATATATATGTATATAGTACGAAATTAACTATTTCATTTAAAACGCATATATAGTAAATCATATTTATGTTTTCAGAAGTCATTTTTTGTTATAATAACAAACAACTACTCTATCATTACAATGTATATAATTTTGATACATTTTAAAATATTCATGTATAAATCGATATTTTGTAATAATTTGCTAATGAAATATATTGATTATGCGTGAAATATAATTTACTCAAATGCTTATAATAACTGAATTCATCAATGAGATTGATCAGATTCTTGAGTAAAATATTATTTACCTTAAGTATTTGAGTAAGATATACATGAATATGCATTTAGCATTTATGTATTTATACGGGAGAAAAATTTTTTTGGTAATTGAGTAGAATTTTGTAAATAATTAAAATTAGAAAAAATATACTTGATAATATGATATGTATACCTGAGTCCGATGACAATTATTATCCTATCTCGAATTATAATTAGGCCAGGCGTAAATATATATATAAAACTTAGTATTAATGACTTAATATAAGTATCAAAATATCACACCACGGCTATTTATTGTATTTGCAGTAAATTTTTAAATATTTGATGCTATATCTTAAAAAACACATGAAAATAATTTAATTCATGAGATGGTATGCTGATCATAGATACGTTGGTCACCAAGATTAAACCACTGTTCTATACTTTTCCTATTGGTGATTTTCTCAATCAAATTTAAAATAATTTATTGACTCTTATTTGTTTTAAAAACGCCTAAAAATTAATTGAAATTACAGAAAATGTTTATATAGAGAGCTACATATAAATTTTTGAATCAAGTAAATAAGGTCTAAAATCAGATTCTGTGAACAAGACATACATTATAAAAAGCTAAAATTAAAATTAAATATGGATGTTTTACATTTTGTAAATTACTGTTACATTTTGGCATACTCATAATTCAAACATTTATTTATATAATTGTTCTAAGTTAAATTATTGCCGAAATTGCATTTAATGAATTTAGTAAGCCTTACCAACAAAATATAAATTATTTGGGTATATATTTAAAATAATTTCAACGAAATATATATAAAAGAACATATAAAGTTATATTCTTTTTATTGATATTAACTCAGTGAATTGATTAAAATTTTCATTGGTCCATTTATCAATCCATGAGCACAATATAAAAACGCAAAAACTCATATGATCTATTAATTATATGGGAAATTGATGAGAGTTGATACATGTTTGGGTGAATATATGGCCTTACTTACGATGAAACTAGATGTTTTATAATATTATTCTCAAATATGAGTATTTATGAAACTAATCAATAATCTAATACAATACTGTGAAATTTCATTTACATGAAGAAAACGATATTTTTACTGAACATTTAATAATATTGGCTGCACTGATGTTCAAGTTTGATTACAAAACCTCAATATAAAACAGAAGTAAATAGAGTTGAGTCATAATATCATAAAATATAATTCCTGGTGCTTTTGATATTATGCATAAAGTTTATTCGTAAATATTATGATAAATTAAAAATAAAGTAGTTATTTTTGTGTATGAAAAGTTCCTAAATTTACACAATATAGGAAAAAATACAGCGTTTATCAATGATTTTTCAGTATTGTGTAATCAACTTAAATATTTGCGGTTAAACGGCTTAAATGATGAAAAAGACTTTCCGTTTTATGCAATAGATTTTCACCTTTTGCGTGTTTAAGCATAAATTTGATAGTAATTGTTTAAAATTTTGTATATAATGTTATAAATATACACAAAGCTGAAATAAAATAAATTGTTTCAATTGGAATTCATTGTATATAATGGGTTTTTTTACTTTTCGATATGTAGTTTAAAGCGAATAAAAATGCCTAAATATTACTTATTTATGAACTATCAATCAGGTCCCAAAAATTGGGCTAAATTTCGCAGATACCCTTTCTCTGACAATCAGCGTCGATGTATAAAATCAATTTTCGATCGGTTAAGGAATATATTATACTCACACAAAAAAATGGTTAGGGACAGATGGAATACATAACACACCGCACTTAGTTCTAAATTCTTTGATGTGATAATCAGGCTCTTAAATTACAGCAAACAGAACACCATTTCGTTTTGGTTTATCAAATAATGTAGAGTATCAATTAAAAATTTTAGCTACATCACTCAAAATAGAAAATTGATTTCACAAATTCAGCTGCCTTTCGTCGGAATGAAAAGTTGATGGCAAAAAAAAATGCCTGATCAACACTTAATAAATTTCATTATCAAACTGTGCATATGTATAATTTGTTTAGCTAGTTAGTTTTTAAATTAAACCTTAAGTATTTGTGTATGTTTTATTGTAAAATTACATTTTCATGAATATAGAGAAAACCCCTATTTTAAGAAAATCAACATTTAAGTATATTCAAAAGAGGTGGCATGAGTTTGATTTAAAAAAAGTCTTTAAAACAGATAAATAATCTGTTATGAGAAAATATTTATTCTCTTAACCTTTGCACCATTTCACAATGAGATTTGAGAAGATTTCAACAAAATATATAAAAAAATTGAGTATCCTGTCAACTCAACTTATGTATACAACATCCGATTGCCATCCTAAATTAACGACAAATTTTTCTATTCTTCCCAGTCTTAGATGTTTACCGATTATAGCTGGAATATATTTATGCTTTTCTCCTTAAATACAATGAAAATTATATTTTTGCAAACATCCCTTTGTAGATTGAGATTAATTTATAAATTAGACATTATATCCTTAGTGTCAATTACAGTACATTCAAAATTACCTTATAACTGGGATATTAAGATTAATAGTTTCTTATGTCTACCCAATGATAAAATCGTTTTAATTTTAATTTTACTGTATAATATATAAACATGAGCCCTTT
>JWZT01003729.1:27054-40376 GCA_000827895.1 Thelohanellus kitauei
GTGTTCCAGAAGTATTTGGCTGAAAACGAAACATTAAATCAAACTAAAAATATAAAACAACAGCAAACCTATACCATAGATATAAAACTAATTAAAAAACACTAAACTTAATATTTTTTGCTCGTAAAACTACCAAGAAAGCAATGAAGCATCATTTCAAATGTATTATGCTGCATTTTATCTGCGCGCGCATTTCGGAAAAATTATGGACTAAATTTAAATGATTGGAATTTACTGTTCTAAGTTTGTATCTGTAATCATCAGTGATCTAATTTACAGAGCATAATTTTTTCGTGCTCAATTTTAGTGGTCCTAAATGTTCTTGCGGGCGATTTTCACGCTACTCGATTTTCCGTGGTAAATTTTCACCCATCCTTTCACACACATATATGGACTCAATCAGCATTGATCTTAGATTTTTCAAAATCTATGATAACTAGTACTATAAGAAGAGACAGTTGATGTTTTACATTGAATGGTGTCAAGGATGTTTGTAGGACCTGAATTTTGTCATTTGTCCGATTTTCAAGTTTACCACAAATTTAGGTCTCATATTCCAACGCATTCTCTTTCGGGCATTTATTTTGATCTTGGGTCACTACCAGGATGTTATTTGATTACAAGAATAATAACAGAGAACTTTGTTAATTTGAATTAATAGGAATTAAAAAGGATCTATAATGCCGTCTGGGCCAGGTAAATTGTATTTTGTGATTCTTATTTCTATCTATCAGAATTTTGTCTGAAACAATTAGATATTCCAGAACTGTAGGATTTTGAATCACTCAAAAACCGAGAATTGGCACTAACTAGAATCGAACTGACAAACTCTCATTCAACGACTGGATATTGTTTCGCGGCAGTTTAGGTTTAATGTTAACAAAATATAACTTAATGTGTTATACTCATCTTTTTTATATTCAGTGCAGATAAGACCAAACCCTTTATATTGCGCTCATATAAAAGAAAATTTAAAAATTGAACACTTTTCTTAATGTTATCTGATCTCTATCAGACTCGGGGCTTTTTTACATGGAACGCAGGGAAACGGCGTTCCCCCACCTTTTTTGGAATTTTTAAATATTCTAACCGCTACTAGGAATTTTTTATAGATTTATTAATTTAATTAGTCATTATTATGTATATTCGAAACTTTATTGAACATGGAACACAATGGAATGATTTTCTAACATTTTCAGAGCTTTTTTTTGAAGTTTTATATAATTATTAAAAAATTATCGTTGTATTTGTGTGAAATACCACGGCTCTTTTTAAAAAAGCAAGCTCCCGGAACTCTGTTACTTTTTTTTATGATCAGAATATTGTATTATATTTTTTTGAATGAAATAACTTTCAAATTTTAAAAAATCTATTTCTTGATTGGGATCAGACCAGAAGCATCGAATTTAGTTTTAATCAACAAAGAAAGAATACACAGTTTCCTATTCAAATGTTCTGCTTTATAAGAAAAAATATTAGTTTAACATTTTAAAAATTCTCACGCGGCAACACTCTTGAGGTAGGCGCGTTGCTTCAAAAATCCAAGGGGTAGAGTCCCATTCAAACTTCTGGGTAAAAGATGCAGAGATGACTGAAAGAAATAGTTTTGAAAATATTCATGATAAACTTTATATTACGTTTCTACTTCGAGAAGAGAATCTCTTCGTGGTTAATTTGCATTGTAAAATGTTCTTTTCATCTTCTCGAATGAAATAATGATGTTCTGCAACCTAGAGAGCATCATATCTATTTATATCATCCTTATCCATATTGATTCTAAAAGGTGTTCTTATAACAAATTTCGAAAAACTTCATATTTATTTCATTCCAATAAATCAGAAATTCGGTATAAATTCAAAAAGAAATTCGAAACGGAAACGGGTTTAAAAGCAATAATATTTTTTGAGTTCTAGACCATATCAAAAGAAGATTGATAGCTTGTTACATCGATATTTTTTTTATGAATCTGGTTAATAATATATCCTAATCTATCACATAAAAACATTATTCTAGGATATAAAGGATGAACTTATTGTTTATAAATGTTATTTCTCCATATTTTGTTTAGGTTTTAAATATAAAAACATTTTGTGAGCAGATTATTTTTTTAAAGAAACAGCATCGACGCCAAAACCTCTAAAATATGTATTTATATTCTGGCTGTGCGGACTTGTGTAACAAAATCAACTTTCTAAAATATTTTAACACGTGGATTTTTGATGAGACATCTGATCGACAACGAATGATCAATTAATGCAAAGAAGAAGATGCAAAAATTTATTCACCATAATTCTAAGCGAAAAGTCATGCAGATTATTTCACAATGCATTTCGGAAAGGTTTTTTAAAATTTCAAAAAAAATATCAAATAGATGCAAACTGAAGGTATATACGTTTGTAGAATTCGTCTATTTCGTGTAGAACACGATAAAAGAAGCATAGGTTTCACAACAACAGTATTTCAAAAGCAGTAATAGTTCTTTTTTCAAACAGTTTTATCAAATTAAATAATTCAAAACTTGAATTAGAATGCATGGCAATAGAGTTCGGCAAGTGATAGTTTAAATGGATGAGTATACAATCAATTGGAGCAAGTATTACAAGGGCACCTGTTAAATTGAAAACTGGCATATGCTGGCGTTAAGCGAACATTTGACCAAAGTTGTTTCTTTAAACTTGCCGATTAGAACACAAAACGCAGAAATTTAAATTATATCAACATATCTATTACCTGGTTCACTAATCATCATTAATTTCTTTTTAAGCTATAAGTATGTGGAGTATCTCTAAACTCCTTAAATGATAATCTGATGAAAAATTTTAAGATCACACTAAATGTGCTCGTTAAATCATTGTATATGGCTCATAGAATTCTTTTAAATTGAGCATATCAGCAAGAGATATACGAAATTTGCTTTCCGTCTAGACAAATATTAAGTTATCAATATTTTATTTCTAAATTTATGTCAATGAGAAGAAACCACGAATACCTATTTTTGTAAAATTGTCATTGATTTTAATATTTTTTTTATAGTTTACGCCACTTTTCATCAAAAATATACAAATATTTCAATCAATATGTCCGAAATTAATAAACATTATTAAAAGATTTTTATTGGATTACTAGTAATGCAAATCGCTTTTATCCGAGTACTTCAGAAGCAAAATCGTTCACTTAAGTTTGAGAAGAAGGTTCATTTTTGTATTGTCAATAGAAAGATTTGCATTGAAGGTACTCATTTTTAATTGAAGAGGAATTAAGCTTCACGAATGGCAATTAACTCGAAGTAACTTTTGATTGTAAATGGCAGATTTTAACACTAAGATAATCGTTCAAGAATTTTTAATGTGATAACATTATTTTAGTTGTCATTATTCGTCAAAATTGAACCCGATAAAATGTTCTTTTTTATTTAGGAATATTATAACTTATCTACTGATAAGTTTTGATAAAAATAGTCTCTTGTCAACCATCTTAGTAGCTTCAACTCAGATATGTAACCGACTGACCTTGTTGGTTCACAGAATTAACGCAATGTCCTCAGAGGGTACCAAGTGGAGATTCTTAAAAAAAGTTAACTTGGTTAACCAATGATATGTTAAGATACCTCATAACAAAAATTGATCTATTTGTTCAAAAAGATTAATTTTGGCATCAATATTTAATCCCGGCATAAATTCTTGGCTTAAAAAATATTTTTTTGGACAGCGTTCCGGGGCCTTTTTATTTCAACAAAAAAGCAATGATAAGACTCAAAATGCATGGAAATTTTTTTCTAACCCCATACAACAATGTACTCTCTTCGAATCACCGGTTTTCTGAAAGATAACCAGAAATACAGTTCGCATTCGACAAATCGGATATACCCATTTTTAAAAACTTAAACAAGATCTCCAACAAAAAGATTTAGAAAAAAACCTATAGTATTAGTTGTGATGAAAACTTGAGTATATCCATCAATACCAGTTTAGATCAGATGCGATACCGCAGAGTTGTATCAATTTATATTTTGTATAGTTATACGATGTTTATCTGCTACGATTCTTGTATTTAATATGATCAATGGCTACCAATTTTCCAGGGGTGATAACCCTTGGATAACTGCCTACACGGAGACCGAATATTCGTTTGATTACAGTGTATATTTGGTCAAATTCGACTGATTTGACCCGAATATTTGTGGGTTCGACACTAGAGGTTCAAAAATCTGCACATTTAAATTTCTTAACATTCTTTAAGGGGACGGTCTGAGGTTCCGCTGTCAAAGTTCGACTATTTCATCCGACATCTAACGCGGAATATTAATCATTCTGGCGATTAGAAGAATGAACAGTGTAAGACTCACATGAGCTAAAAACTAATCTTCTTATTCATCTATCATATCGAGCTGATTTGTCACGTAGTCATTCGTTCGCTGAGGAAAATCTGTTATTCACACATCCATTGACACCGATCATAATCGTATCTTACTTTCCTACCTCAAGCTGTTCTTAAATTTTCTTAAACTATGAATCTTGGAGACACGAATTGGTGGTATCCTCTCATGCAGGATTTTGATTACATCGCAACATCGTAGAATATTTACAGTAATTATATGGGTTGTATGGGACAGTTTTGAATGTAAAATTTTGATGGAAAAAGGAAAATTTTCCGATGGTGAAAAATTCGAGTTTTAACCTTAAAAGTTAGATATTACACCGAAATTATTGTTTATGCGCTCATTAAACTGAAATAAACCCGTTTTTTGACACATATCTACGCCATCACAGCTGTATTGTGCTATGTTCAGTCCAAATTCAACCCTTTCAAGAAGAACCGGGTTTTTTCGGCTGATTTATCTAAAGAAGGAACTATTGGGTCAAGCCCTGAGAAATTTGGTATATATCAACCATCCATAAATAAATATTCATATTGTGATCATCATTACCCTGATTTCGTGTTTTGGAATTTCGTGTCCCAAATCATAGGAAATTTTCTTGATGCTATTAGATAGAGTTTCTTTGAGTTTATAGCCAATCGTTAAGAGCACCCAACCTCAAACCGTTGAGGAAATAGCTGGTTAACCATTATGATATTTTTTCGTCCTTTTTAAATTTTTAATTATAGGTTACAATCAATTTTATCCAAGTATGTCACCCATACAACCAACTGCACATCCAGCTGAAAATTGTTAATTTGTTATAACCTAGATGGCGCAAATCAGCAGTATCCATCAACATATCCACCCCCATGTATCTGATATGTATAAGAAAAGCTCAAAATTTGAATCCTATAGGCTCGTCGAATTATCCATCATTACAGGGGACATCTCCGTCTCCCTCTCCTAAATATCCCCATCAACAAAATTCCTCCACCAATTATCAAACACATTTAGGTATAATCAGTGTATGATGTTTATACCAACCACGGCCACCACCGCCAGTGATTGTCAACATATCCTCAAATACTGCCCCACCTCCACAACAGTATCACCCTACTCAATATCCGGGGCAAGGCTCGTACCCGGCTCAGCCGTTTCAACCTTATCCGAGTTCACTACCATGTGCGTACCCGGGGCGCGTGAAACTGTATCATAAACATTCTTACCCTGTTCAAGTATGTAAAGAATTTATTTAGTATCCAGGCCAAGTCCCTCCTTATACTGGACAACCAATGCTACCACAACCTTATGTGAACCCCGCGCAGCCCTATCCATATCATGCACAGGCTTACCCATATCCTCCTCAAGCCTATCCAAATACCGCCCTTCCGTACCATGGCCCTCCAGGATGTAAATCTTTAAAATAATAGACCCCCTAAATATCCCATTCGGTCCTCCGTAATATCGGTTTCTAATAAAAGTTTATACGGAACACACCATATGTTTGACAAGAAGGGCATGAAAAAGCTTAAGAAAGCAGCCAAAAAAATGTTTTAATCATGACAGTGATAATATATTAAGATTAACAATCATTTATCGATGTAAATACAGAAATATCGCATTTTTACAGTAGTGCTGATTCAATCATGAATGCAGGTACACTAGGTCCTTACCAAACGATGTTGAGGCAAACACGAATATCAGTTTATTCAATCACATCTTTTTAAAGTCACTTATCAATTAAGACAAAACCATATTGGTTTGACCAGTCTTCAAATGTTTAAGTCATTTCATTCGAGTGGGCGTATTGGATATTCACTTTAAATGACTTGAATTTCCACTAATTTTGTTGATCCACAAGATAAGGTCAGTTAATTTTATTCAACTCAATTTTTTGAAATTTACAAATACGAGAAGAGCAAGACACGTTTATTGAATTGACAGATCATCAAATGAAGACAAAGTTTTCTTGAATTTTGTGGACGAAACATTGAACTGTGGAGGTTTCAAGCCCGATAATTATTAAGATGATTTTCGCCAGAACAAAAATAATTTAAGACTGAGGGAGTTTCTCTGAAAACTCGTACGAATATGGTTACGAGTATAAAGTCATCAACCGTTAACAAAAATTTTTCAATTCTGAATATTCGAAAATATACACCAGGAATATCCAAAGGCTGCATAGAATTTATACAGTGAAACGGCAGAGTTTGAAAAAAAAATCAGACTGTATGTCCGAGTTTATGTGTTATCCGTTTACATTTATGGAGAATGGGGGACCTATTCTATCGTTAACCTCTGTAGTATGTGGTTTAATAACAACACAACATTCAACCAAAAAAACTATTTTCCATAAATGGATTTTGCTGAGTAGGTGTATTTTCATCAGGAGTGTTCTAATAGTCGCGTCAAAACATCGAGATACCTGTTGATGATGCAGTGAAAAGCAGAGTCATTGTCATTGATTGGTTCTCGTATTTCACAGGGTAGTACTGTCAGGTGCAAGCTCAAAAATCTTATGTCATTAGATTCACAATAGAGATAGACGAAGATATATATGGGGAAAGGAAATACCATCGATGTCAACTGAATTAAAGGTTTCGGGTATTCGAGATCCACATAGATAAATAAAACACTAATTTTTGGTGCTGATAACATAGAACGATTAGGATGCTCATAGCCATATCCTGAAAAAACATTCTCCATGGGACCAGAATCATGTCAACCTGTTGGAGTCAATATACTTTATTATCTTATCTCTTGTTTCAACATCGAACAGTGAACCACTATCAATTTCGTAGATCGTAAAACTCGTGCGAGTACAAAACTTCGATCGACTTTTTGGGCAGATAGAAAAGCAGTTTCCTAATGGTTGGCATGTGAGATGAGGGAATAATTCTATCTCTCGAAATTCTTGTGGAAAATAATCATATCTAGGAGACAAGTAAACCCTTTAGAATAACTACAAATGTCTAAAAAACTACTTTTTAATGTCGCAAGTGTTGTACATTTACATTAAATCATAATAATATATTATAAGAAGTTAAATTTGTGAAGATATTTAAAAATGTTACTGATGATAGGAGACGTCATTGGTTGGGTTTGCTTTCATACTAAAATTGGGCAAGATTTTTTTGATGTAATCGCATATCCGTTTGCGGAGTTTAAAAATGAATGCCTCTAGTTTGTTCTCCAGTCGTATTTTTGTTTTTCGGTAAAATATGATCGTTTCAAGTATTTTTGAACCCTCTTCTGATATTCCGATTTCGTTGAGTCACTGGTCTCTATCGGCCTTTTCCAAATAAAAGTTAACTTTCATAATTGCCATATCTTTTTTGCATTTACAAAGAACCCGGTGTTGATTATTTATTAATCAATTCAAGCCGACCAATTAATTATTTTATATATTAAGTGATATTGTGATGTCTGTGTCTTTGTTACTGGCCCATGTTAATCCAATATAGGTTAATGAGAAAAATGTCAGTAACAGAGTGGTCTAAAAATTCTACGCATCCTTATTCATGATTTTTAGAATGGAATATGACAAAATCTTCACCACAGGAACATTTATTGAGAAAAATACAACCTATAGCCCCATGACCCGGCGAAATCACCTAACAGAAATTGAATTTATTCCGATGCAAATGTGATATCGGGGTTTGCATTTAAAAATGCACTAATTGCAAAGATAAATACACTTTATGAAATTTAATAAATTAACTTAAGAATTAATCCATAATTTATTATTCTCTTCCAATAGTCTCTTAATTCAGACTTCGAGGAAAACATTTTATAAAGACAAAACCACATCAATAAGGATGACTGAGGTTCACGGAAGTCATACAAACAAGTACAGGGCTTTCGAATCTATTTCGTCTTTATTAAGTTCAATTTCGTTTTGTATTTTTTTCATTTCAATTAAAAATTAGAGGCTCATTTTAACTTGATCAAAAACTCTTTTGACTTGAAAAAACTTGAAAAGTGGGGAGGTCGAAATTTCCATTACGGACAACAGCGTTTCCATCATTCTGAAGTAAAGTGTTGCACATTTAAGGGATCTGAATTATGTGATTTTGTAATTTCTGAAAAATCCGAAATTGTATATTTAAAATTCACCGAAAATTACAGCAGTACCCATATGGTATAATTTTTTAAATTTTATTTTCGATGTCAAAAAATGAATGTTAACAAAACTCATTTCCATATTCAACAGATAGTGGCTTACTAAAAATTTCCATCATTTCCAATCTTTGCAGCCCAAAAGATTGGTTTTTATCCCTTTAAAATGAAATTCTAGTTGTAAAACAACAAATTAAATTAAAAAAACGAAATGACTAAATTAAACTTCCAAAATACGAAATAGACCTAAAAATCCTGTACTTGGTGGTATGACTTCCGTAAACCTCGGTCATCCTTAATGATGTGATTTTATTTTAAAGTATTATTTTTATCAAAACATGAAAGAAGAGACTATCGGAAGAGAATAACAATTTATTTAATTTTGAAGTTAATTTATTAAATATTGTTAAGTGCATTTATTTATTCAAAACCCGGTATTATAAGGCCAATTATACCTCTCTCCATAGACACTCGCTAAAATATGTGTTGCAACTTCTGATTAACAACTCATGTAAAATACCTTAAATACCGTTTATACTTTTTTTCAAAATTAAATATAATGATTAGACCGAAGTAATAAACCAGACTGCCAGTTTACAGCTTCAGCGGATGTCCTGTTATCGGTGGCCCTAAAGGTATCCTTCTCCAAAGATTGATTTAGGATGAACCAAACTAACCATACGTTAAACAGAAGCAGTTAATTTTCTAACATAAACCTCTTTTTTAAAATATGAATCATCTCAACCGTGCTGCGTTTTGAATTAAGTTGATCTCTCGAGTTGATACGGGTTCTGGCGACCTATAGTACGAATCGTAACAACCAAAAAATGCTATTGTATTGAAACAAATTTTTCAACATAAAAAAAGAACTGTACCAACCAAAATGAAAAAATTTATATTAAACATTGTTGTACGAGGTGAAAAATGGTTACTATTATATGGTATTATTACATCCAACAAAGCAGTTTGTCTTGACCAATAACACAAAGTGTAACAGGGAATTACACAGAAAATTTATACAAAATACAGTAAAATTAATAGATGTAAGATTGGAATTTAAGATAAGAGTTACTATAGTTTCTAGGAATGCCTTGTTCATTAAGGCGTATATTCGAAAACGATTTACTGTGCAAGAAAAATCCGAACAGCTGAGCACTTCTAACAGTGGTCATGCAGACCTCATTCTTTATATTAGGCTATTTATTCTATTTTTTGATAAACCTCCCATTATTTTGTTCTTAATCATGCTGAAGGCTTCCTAGCATTGACTCAGGAATATCCAACCGTTAACTTCGGTAGCCATGTTTAACATTTTTTTCATTTTAGCTGATGCAGTTTTTATTTACGCTGAAAATTCGTTTCAATGACATTGCACTATTGGTGATGACGATTCACACTGTTAATAGCAAGACTGGGTAGGCTAGCTTTCTAAACCGAGATGGAATGTACATGAAATCATGCAGGAGAAAGTTATCGCTACTCTTCAAAAACCCAAACCCACTGCTCCTCTAGACTTCTATGGTCAAGGGAAATTCCAAACGTTATTTATTGTTCACAATGAAAATTTTTCGAATGTTCGGCTTTAGTAATATCTACAAGCGCGATTACATGCAATACGTCAACTCATTCCTTTCCACTCGTAAAACAAAAGAATCGAAGCTGAAAAACTGATTAACTGTTCTGAAGCCCCGTCTTTGGCAAGACAAAGTGTACGGTTTCTAAAAAATCCTATTCTGTTGTTGAGTCAATATCATGACTTCGCCTTCTTCTGAAATGACTCTAAGCACGCTTCATGCAACCCTGCATCGGTGATTATTTGGTCAGAGGTTGGAACGGGTTGGTTCCTTTCTATGGGATGTCTGTGCACAATAAAAGGTCATGACTAAAATGTAGTGATTGTGGACCAAGGGTAAAGATGATATTTTGGATTAAATTTTAATAACCAGTTAATGTCTGTCCAAAAATATCAAGATTTTCAGAATTCGTCGTAACGACCTAAAAATCTGTAACTTTTGCAGCGAAAATTCAATCCACAGTTTGCATTTAATAACCCATGTATATGCTGAAGCAGAAAACAGGATAGTAGTATATTTTATAGTACACAACAAAGGCAACTTTCCCCACTAGAATTGTATTTATGCACCCTACCACTAACTAGCATAAAACACGGCTGGCGAACTGTTGGTAAACTTCGCAGTTCCAATAAGGTATACACTTGAATCTTAGTTCGCGTTTTCTAAGTGATTAAAATCCGCGATCCCTCAGATTGTGGTACGTATAATACAAGCACAGTGGTGGTTCCCCACCACTCAATTCCAACAAAAATACACTCTATAAACTTTTAAAAATATAATAACCCAATATACAACCTATTTTAACTCATCACACCAATTCCAAAACTGTTCAAACCCCCATATGCAAACTGCTCATTTGGTTGTCCGAATTATGAAAATATACCTCAATAATTCGACTTAGAAAGGAATTGGAAATGCGAAGGAGAAGTTACAAGCTTATGAGATGTAGATCTGCAAAAGATGTCACACGATGTAGCGTGGACATGTGAGGCATTGGAATAGTTTAAGGTTTCGAATTTAAACCCTGAGTTAAAACTGCACGCTCCAAGGTAAAGGTTTCTCACCATAAGAGAAATTCAGTCACATGGGATGAATAGTCGGTAAATAGTCAGTGATCGAATGTATGCGTGGTTGCAAGAAATTTATAAAAGCACGAGGGTTACCATGACAAATTAAACAGCTGACCATGTGCAAAAATCTCAAAAATTTGATTTTTTAAAATATTCTAAAACAATGCGATAGTTCGGTCATAAATTTGATCGCATTTATGCAATGAGGGTGGATGCAGTTGCCGATTCACTAGATTAGGATGAGTTATACTATTTGAAAGTTGGTGGAAGAACTCTTTTGGTCTTGTAGTAACGAACAAGGCGATGAATCCTGGATTCCACCAGAATTAGCCTAAATTTACAATCTTTGTCCTGGATTACAAAAGTAATACTTTTCGGTTCTTCTCGAAGTGTTTCCTCATTGTGACAGCTTTCTTGATGAGATGGTACACGTCTTCAGGGATCGTAGGAGCGAGACCTTTAGATTTAAGGATCCTCAGGATTTTGTTTTTCGTCAAGAAACGAACTTGGGGTATGCCATGCGAGTCCCTTAATGTTGTACCGATTTGGGAGGGTGTTGATCCCTTTTTAGCCAACTTGCATATCATATCCACGCATTCTTTGGGACTGATCTTCACCCAAGAAGGCAGTGTCCGTTTATATGGAAGAATTGACCCAGACTTTCCTTTTCTCGAATTATCTTGATTCTTACCCAAATGAATGTAAGCGACCCATGTCAAAACTTGGATACTTCGACTGCGCACAATATTTCACGACAGCCCGATTTTAACCGAAAACTATAATTCATGTTTTGGAAACAGTAGACTCAAGCACATGGATTTGATAATTCAAGAAAAAGCTCTTGAATGTAACATAAGTTAAAATTTTAGTTAATTGTTTCGGATAAAGTCGCTTGTCGGGTGGCTTTTAAGCGTGTTTAAAAATCAGGAAAGATGTGATGTCAAATAAAAATGCTTGCTTCACAAAAATCAGCGAGTTTGCTCAAAATATGTTATTTTCTTATTTCAATCCACATATCTGCGGCTGTTATGACATTGATTCTGTGTCCTTTTGCTGCTGATATTTTTTCTCCAAATTGTCTGTTCACAGCGTGCTCTGCTTTATGATGATATATTGATGAATTTCACACAATAACACCCATTTATTGATGTACATAAGACTCCTCCAAGATAATGCAAATAGAATTCCGGGTTTCCTGCTCCGAGACGTTTGAATACATGGTTTGCATACCCGGAAATTGGATGTCATGCCTACACTATTCGAAATGAGGATTCGAACCTCTCTTATCAGAAAATGATTACTTATTTCAGATAGGTATGTATGCTCTGATTTTACATAATTACAACTGGATCTAGGTGCTCAAAATACTAAATTAAAGCTCTCTCAAGCATGTTCTTTTGCGTTTTCCAGTTTTATGAACAAAGCATCTTAACTAGAGCGCATCGATAATCTATACCAATATGCCCTTTTTGTCAGCGCTGTGCTTCAAATCTGGCTCTTTTTGGTTAAAACACAATACGTTTGTTGCCCGGTTCTCATTTTAGATCGAAATTTAGCCCAAAGTCGAATCATACTGGTAGTTTAACGTAAGTGAACTGCAGAAAAACATCAAAAGTGATAGAACCTGTTGATTTAATGGTTTTTTCGTTTTCTAATTCGTTTTTCGAAATCTTATTAAAGCTCACTAGATGGGATGATAATACCCCATTCTACGTAAACCCATTACCACGTAAGATCTAGACCGCATGCGTCAGTGTTAGTTTCAACGTAAAAATCGTTAAGCAAGATAGATTACCCCACACAAAAGTAATGTTGTGTATTACCCAGCGAAAGATGCAGAATAAGCGCGTTTTATCATGTAATGTTTAAAATGGGTGGCAACTTTGTGTCACCAGATGTCAGACTGATATATAACTTGATTTACAAGTTCGTTTCAAATAAAATCGATTAGTTTGATGGGAAACCAATTTTCGTAAACACGAGTTTTATAAAGTAATGAAAATAGAAGAGTAAAAAAATAAATTAATCGATGAAAGAATTAGGTTTATGACATTCTATAATTTTGGTATATATGGTTTTAATAAAATATGTGAACGTCCCAGGTGTCTATCGTCTCTTAAAACTTCAGAATTTGTGTTTAAAATCGATCAACATAAACGATGTAAGATTCAACAAAGCAACGCCATGTCTGACAGTTTT
>JWZT01003730.1:34400-47895 GCA_000827895.1 Thelohanellus kitauei
CGTTATAAATTCTCAATCTTTTTAATTTAATATATTGTTATTGTCTAGCTATTTTGTAAAGAAGTTATTTTCTATCAAGAGGTTATAAATCAGCTTTAATCATTGTTATATCATCTAAAAATTCGATTTATTTTTGAACACTTGGTTTAAAGATATTTGCTACTTTATACGTCACTCAATCAACAGTAACTTAAAATTTCTAGATAAAAACTAACAAACGCAATCATAATAATAAAAATACTAGGGTCTCTATTATATATTAAGATATATTTTGATCTTAAATTTTAAATTCATTTAAACAGGTTTATCACACATTCAAGCATGTGTCTACGTTTGATCTGGTGAACAAAAATTTATATTTTATCCAATATTCGAGTTTGGTTCATTTGGATCTAAACACATCAGGCCGAGTGAATTTAGTATCATATGGAAATTTTTATACTGCATTAGAATTAAATATACATACCCATTATTACAATAGTAAGTTCAAAATTCAATAGAAATTCAACACCCATACGGAAATAAAACATGTAAATATATTTGCGACCCCTTAATCAGTTCAGAAGATTTTTGTTATTGTATGGATGCTGTTGATACATCGACAGAATATATGTGCGATATTGATGATGTGGCATGTCTACGTAATCTTTATAATGAAATAAGACCAATTTTGTGTCGGATTCAAGTGCAAAAACGGCAGATGTCCGCGTAATAACGTTAGATGCAACGGGATCAACGATTGTCAAGATAGATCGGATGAAGAATACTGTGAACGTATATTGTTGTATAAATAGGAATATGTGCATCTTCAGAACACTTATGCGATGGTATATGCATATCAAATAAGATCATATGTATATCGGTGTATAATTTTAGGCCATGATTTGTCGTATACATATTCGGAGACCAAAACAAACAATGTTTTTATTTCAAAGTTATAGAACTAATAAATTCGGACGACGAACGAATTATATGTTCTTTTTATTTATATTACCACATTCTGCTGATTGAATGATCAGAGCATACCACTACAT
Organism: Thelohanellus kitauei; assembly: GCA_000827895.1. Lineage (NCBI taxonomy): Eukaryota > Metazoa > Cnidaria > Myxozoa > Bivalvulida > Myxobolidae > Thelohanellus > Thelohanellus kitauei. The sequence continues at coordinate 35,435 of JWZT01003730.1, forward strand.
ATTGTTATTGGCCATACGTATAATACATAAGTATAAATATTGAACGCGAAAGAATTATAAATGTTTGAGCTACCTCTAACCACACATGTAGAAATACAATTGAGTGAATGTACAATTTAAATCGTTTTTTTAACCATCTGCACGTCAAAAGGGATAGAGATATGAATAACGTATTTTTGAAAACATTTACGTACAAAATACAATACAGATTTCGAATATAAATACACATCAATGATATTATGTGATATATTTAATATGACGGTGAGCAGTACATCTGTGCATTTTCAATTATTTAACTATGATGCTTTACCTAACAATTAAAAAATATACAATGATTTGATAGATTTCGGTCAAAAAAATCGCAGATTAAGGAAAATATACATATTCAATTATAGAGGTTCAATTCAGATAGATCATTTAAATCAGGAGATATTGTCCCTTATCCACAAATTTATATGTAGTGTCAAAATCTATAAATACTTGATAATTAAAAATCCCTTACAGAAAAGTAATAGTTTTAAAGATTCGATTTAAATGAATCTTAGATTTATACCCGTATGAATGTTTTTCGTATATATGTGCGTTATCTAAATCCACACAAGCATATTACTGTGCTGTGAAATCTATTTATAGAGCCGGCGGTGACGCGGAAATTTTTTCATATTACATAGTAGATGTATGAACGTTGAAAAAGACAAATTTTACAAAGAATATTATGAAATATTGTTATTATCTTTGAGAATACATTTTGAAATGTAGAATTCAAAGAATTTAATAATTTGAAAAATTTGAGGGGATATCATAAATAATTAAACATATGTAATACAGCTTGTTTTTTATATTTACAGTAGCTTGAGTTATGGCATATCATATTATATGTAAAATCCTCATAAAATTTAAAAAGTGTTGAACACGACAACAATAATTATCAAACCATTTTACTAATTTCACCCATAAAATTCATTTTTAGAATTCTACAACAAATTTTTTTGTAAAAATAAATTTGATAACAACTGAAAATTTTATAAATAACGGCAACCACATTGAGTACGTTATTTTAAGGTAAACTAGATTAAGTACACGACACTTATTGGATACCATCATTTTTTTTAGAAATTTCAGCACGTTTCAATGTAATTTCAATTTTTAATAAGTGAAACATAGTGGTGATAACGCTTGCGGTCTAAAATTGATTTTCAAGGTTATATTCACTGGTAAAATTTGATGGCAAAAAGCTGTAAGTAATATTAAATGAATATTCAAAAGTGTACTTGGGATGGTTAAAGTCTCTTTTCGACATTTGAAACGCTAAATATCATCTGCATTTTTATATTTGTTAAATCATAATCTGGTTTTTGAAATTATTGTTAGATGATCACGACATTTTCATTTTTTAGAGATGTATGTAATATTTTTTTCAAAGATGATGCATTTATGTTCTATTATCATCAACAAAACCAAATTCTGAAAATGATAACTTCATTTAGAAAGTATTTAGCAGATAGATATCTCAAAGCAATTAACATCATTTTTACAATATTTTTTACTTTAGATAACCTTCAAAATACAACAATATAAAACAGTCATATTCAATGTAATTTATGAGTAGCATTATAATTGTAATACCTGTTTTAAATACACCTCGAGGCAACCTCTTTATAGCTTTTTAAAATATTTTTCGAATGTATGATATGACATGAAACATGAGCCTATCAAAAAATAATCTACTTAAATGAATGGTATGGTTGTATTTAGAGTTTGACCTTCAACTAAGGAAAAATAACGAACTATTCATAAAGTAGATATTACTTGAGCAAAAAAACAAATTAGTGATTCCTGAAGCAATTAAGTGTCAAAAATTACACAAAAATAATTAATAATGCAGTATCATTCATTTAATTAACCAGTATTTATTTTATTAAATATAGAAAATCGCTGCATATGTTTTTATGACTTCTGAGTCATTCTTTTAACATCCTAGCATATTCGCTTCCAAAATAAATATTTATTTTTTTTATTTTATTCGTTAAAAAATCAAAATTGTCACAAATATAAAGATAACCGTTAAATAATTGCATATTGTTATATATTTATTTCCCTGAAATAAACATATTGACGATATTATCAATGTTTTGTATTAAAATTTTTGCAAAAACCAAAATGATGACAATTGAAGTATATAAATCTTAATAAATATAAAAATTTTCCAAAATATTAAAATCGTTTTATGTCTTTATACTTTTGTAGAAATTTAAAAATGAAAATTTTTCAAACCAAATTGAAAATTAATTTCAATATGTCAACTAAACCGGCGTGAAGTGGAATATTGAGTGAATTACATGAAAATATGCTGATGTGCATTTTATATTCATGAATATTGATTTAATATCAACTTATCATTAATTTATAATGAAATTTTGAAATTTAATTAAATATATTCGGCGTTATTATATTTGATTTTATATGAAATATTAAGATTTTTTTATATCATAAATAGAATGTCTATCCGACTGTGCCACTAACCGTCAAAATACGATATTCTGTGTAAAACAGTCAATTAGATATTTTCGTTTACATCCATGCTTATGTAATGAAACAAAATTTGAATCATAACTATAACTGACACAGTATACATGTCATAAAAATATTTTAGTATAATTAAATCATATTAATTTTTTAGAGTGAAACTTGTTAAAATAATTATGGTGATATATTTCATTACATTGTTTTCGATCCACATTAGCGTTTGCATAATCAAAATTGACGTTTGTCTAGTCGCTATGGGCGCAGCTGTTTGTTTGTTGCGGCGCTATCAAGTCCTAAAAAGTTGAAGAAATACCAAATTTAACTAAAATCGGAGCAAAAAACAGCCGCAAAAAATTTGAAGATTAAAAACGCTAATTATGACAGTAAACCCTGTATAATTCACTAAAAACTTAATTGATGAAAGTGATAAGAAAGAAATTCATTGAAGTATCTCTGGCATGACAATAAATATTAATTATTATGTAAAATGAATATATTAAGAGGTAAATTAAACCCATATTGATTCATTTAATAAAAGAAATTGAAATATTGGTTAACAAAAAATGTATAATGAATATCTGATGGTTTCAAGGTATGAGAGATCGGATATTTATCTGTAAAATAAGAATTGGATGAAAATATAATGTTTGACATGTCCAACAATTTTAGTAAAAATCATAATCTATTTTATTATTAATTCACTAAATTTTCGATTATATTTTATAGCCTGTGAGTGTTTTTGATGATTTAAATAAATATTCATGATTATAAGATAATTACATTTGGTTCTTAATTTGTGATATTTGAATTGAATCTTCCATCTAATAAATCTGCAGAGTTAGAAAATGAATTTATCAGAACATTTTTTAATCAACTTTTCGCTGCACAGAACTTTACTTGAAATATCGCATTCAGCGGACTCAGTGTATACAGTCTGATGTCTGTCATCAATATCGGACTCAGAGTCAGAGATAAAAAACAACTCACAAGTTTTTTGATAAAATACTTCTAAAATCAATATTATGAATCGACTTCAGAAATACTAAACTGTGGTCAAGCCTGCAATGATCATATGAATCTCATGGAATCCATATCCGAGTTTCATTACATTTTGTTTCATTTTGAAATACTAATAAAAACTTACCAGATGATGTCTGAAGATCTATTCTATCTTGATACGGAACAAATACTTTTGAAAAATCATAATTTTACATTTCAAACAACGAATGAATATGTATATGACATAATATATCAATTGATGAGGAATATTTTGAATGATTCCTTTAATATTGAATTGGTTTACATAAATACATTATTTTTTCAAAATAATTGGCGTAAACAATTCGACATTAAAAGGACCAAGAACGATTTCTTTTTCGATGACAATAACCAAATGCATGAGGTGTTGATGATGAGTCAACACGATAGGTATCGAATTTACGTTGACCAGCCAAATAATTTTATGGTACTATTCATTTCTCTTCTACAAGAATATACTTATGGAGTTATTATACTACCCAACTTAGGATTTGAGCTTAAAGATATGCTGATGAATTTTCGGGTATAATCGTTAATACATAGTGGGATAAAAATCCGATTTATTATGAGTGTTCTCAATATACGAGACTTTATTTAACTATGCCAACATTCAAAATATACAGTAAAAATAATTTAATTGAATCATTCAGATATTTCAATGTTTCAAATATGTTTCATCCACGTTTCGCTAACTTAGAGGGCATGATTATGCGTAATGGATACATTGAAATGCTAGCCCAACTTATAGTCGTGACCATCAACGAAACTGGAGAAAATGAACCTCCGGCTCAAGACGACATTCTTCAGGATTTAACTTACACCTTTTAACGTCTTTTTATTGATCGACCATTTCTATATCTTTTCTATGAGAATCAAACGAAACATACATTATTAAGTATGGCTGTAACAAATCCGCTGAAATAATAATTTAATAAACAAATATTGTTTATTTTTAGATTTTGGTTGATATATTTTTGAATAAAAATAAATACATATCTCCAATTGACTAATCTTTAGATAAGTAGCTAATTGATAAATATCCTGGTTAAAAAAATAGATTGTGAAATAAAAGTTAATTTTACGAACTTTTAAACACATTTAATTATCTAGAAGAAACAATTTATTTTCAGGTAAATATACTTTATCTTTGATAAGATATCCAAGAATCCTCTATCTGTCTTCAATCAATCTAAACACTTATGTTCTTATTATAATGCTATATTCTATATATTTATCGGATTCTGTTATTTGTTGATTTCGTAATTAAAATAGATTGAAAAAATCTAGAAAAATCTTAGGATAACCTTCATTGTGTTTGTACCAACCAACACATCTGTGCTGCTTGAGTCGTTATCCACTCACGTTTAAAAAAAATAGACAATTACATAAGTTTCATCAAGCATAATACATTCTAGAATATATATCGTAAAAATGTCCAACTTGAGGTTTGAAATTTGACAGATATCATTAGAAAATATTATTGCCATCAGGAGTATAATTTAAATGAATCGAGCTAATGTTCTATAAAACCTATCCTTATGAACATAAATGGTGGTTTCTATTCGTATTTCATTGTTTTCTGTATTATATTCTAAATGAACTCATTGATGAATTTTATATCCAAACATACATAAATTTTTTAAGATACAGGGTTTTTATTTACTCTCGAGAAGTCCTAGCGATCAATATTGGGCATCCGAATACCACATACGGGATCGACTGCTAAAAATTAGTCCTTCCACCATTATTTAATAAACACTATTATTTAACTAGCAAATGAGAAAATATGGTCCTCATCCCCATTATACAAAAAGGCAGTGATTATTCAAAAAATTATTCAGATTGGTTGAAAACAAGCTACTTTCTAGACGATCTTAATAAATTTTCGAAAGAAATTTTTTTCTTACACACATTTCAGCACTTGTTTTCCCAGAAATATCACAGATCAATTGAAACTTTATGACGAGTCATTTTTGAAATGTTCTCTAATGATTAGAATCGCCAACCCAGTATAATAAAATTCATTGATAAGTTGAATCAATTGAAATATAAATTATTAAATATTCTATAATTTCTTCGTTTTTGCATTATCGGACGGTAGAATTATCTACTTATTTGCCCATGAAAAAACATTATGAACTAAGCATTAATCGCCAGATACATTTTTGATCTCTCAACCACGTATGGTTTCAGGTTCGTAATATGGAATGCTAGTGATGATCGATAATAAATGTAAATCTTGTATATAATAAGTACATGATATAAATGGAATTTTTCCAATAACTTTTTAAAATAACCATTAAACCATAGTTTTAGACATATGAGAATGATGAAATTAATTGTTTTATGTAAAACTCTTAAACTATGATTGATTTCAAAATATTAGTGCTGAATATTTATAAAATCCCTTCTATGTAGGGTTAGAAAATGTTAAGAAACTTAAAATTAGTTATTTATGACTTTTATACACAATTTGTTAATTTATTCACTTAAAATATCCACAGATATTTCTATTTTTATTTCATCCTCTAAAGTAATTTTAACTAAATACATCCTCAATGTTGATCATATCGATTTATTATCTGTCAATTTATATTTATTTATCTCTATCTTAATGACTCATTGTTTCTGAATTTAAATGTACACACATTATATCATGTTAAAATCAATAATAGCACAAACCTTTCGTATAAATAAAACATATTCCTATAAAATGGATAAACAGTGGTCACATGCTCATTAATCGTATAAAAAAAGTGTATTAATTTTTCGTCTCGTAAGATCATGCATCAATATGAATATTTAACAACTATGAATTGGCAATTGAAAAATAACAGTTAAAATCAGAAACGTTAATTATGAAATATTGTAGAAAAATATACCATTAAATCATACAAATTCAAATTATCCGATTATTTAATTGTATTTATCTCTCCATCGCAAATCAGATTCGACCTTTTTATATCCAAAAAAAGATAAACTTAAAAAAAATTATAAAATATCTGTATTGTTATAATATATTTTGTGTATCATTGATTAAAAATGCCTTGAATTGGACAAATATCAAAATCGTATTTTTGAGTGAGATTGTATGAACCAAGGGGTTTTCTATTTTTAACATCGAAAAAGACAAATAGCATTGAATAAAATATTTATGTCTAATATTTTATATTAAAATGCGAATAAAATCAATTAAGGAAATAATAATCGTTAATTATCGTATATTCTAACCATAGAAAGAAACAGAAATATCCCATTATATACCAGAAAATTAAAATAGTTTAACATAATTTAATGCAAGCCTAAAATTTAGAGTTTTTGATCATCAAAATATTGAATATTATATCAGGTTGAATTACGGGAAAAATAGTTTTATAACTATATATTAATATTATTTCCAGTTGTTTGCATCCGTTATAATTGAGGTGGGTCGTCATTAATAATTTCAATATTTGTCCAAATAATATCTTGTTTGACTTCAGTGGTCTCCTTTGGTGTTTTGACTAGATCTTTCAGACTAAAAATATTGAAATTAATTTCGATGTGATAGGAAAAGAACAGTATTATCTCCAAAATATTCAAACAAAATGTTATCAATGGAAAATGGACAATAATCGTCAAATGGGTTTCGACGCAAGCCCTAAGTAGTTTCTCTGGCATTTATTAAAATAAATACCTGCGTATTCAACAATGAGAGGTCTAAAATGGAACAGATTGGCAGAATTGAAAATTACTATTTTATTAAATAACTTACAACTTGCCATAAAATTAAGAACCCAGATGGTTAAAAGTATAATAAAATTGAAATTAACTTCTGGAGTGGATGTTGAAAGATAAATTCTTGCAAATAGGGACATGACAAACGATACCAAAATTACGAGAAGAAATAAAGATGTTTCTATCTGACGAAAAGTTTCGGGAAACGAAAATGTTGATACGTCTTGAATATCAAATATGTTGTCGCTAAAATCTGCCAGAGTTATATTTGATGTACAATTTTGTTCTCTAACTTTAGTTGTAATCAAATAAGGAAACAGAATCCAAAAAGTGATCAAAATTATTTGAACGGTGAAAAAGAAATTTAAGAGGGCATGGAAAGATCTGTAATTAATGTCTCGTAAGTAATTTTTGATCAAAAACTGAAATTAAGACCTATTACTACATTTTGAGGTCCTTCAGCCATTGTTAAGGGCAATTAAAAATCCTATTAAGATAATAACGTTGTTTGCGAAATATTATATGCACTAAATCTGAATTATTTCAATTTTGATATATGCTACATACTCAATATTTGTATCGTACGATGTATTATTACGTAAATTATGATTATATTATCATCTAAAGGCATTTATAAATGAAGAATATATTGTTTTTTGGTTTGATAATAAAGTAATCAAGCATACACCTCTATGTTCAGTAACGAATTTAAAGGATGCTGATTTTCTTTGACTGTTCATATTCCAAAAAATCCTTGGAAGTTGAGACTCGATAGCTCCTTGATCTGATTTTGTTCAGGGAGCCAATACTATTGTCTCAAGAAATAATCTCTCAAACGATGCTTCTTCTGTAAAATTTGAGGAAACAGACATCCCAATATCATTAGAATGAAGAATTTTATTGCATATATGGAATCATGAATTAATAATAATAGGCATTAAATATCAAAATGTTATTTTGAAGTGGAGTGCTATTTTTTGTATCATCGGCGGTCTTTTTACTTTTAAAAAACTGTTAATTTTACAATTTGTGCATAATGAATCTTCCAAATATTGTTTTGTATCTAGCTGATCTCGTATGCAAATTCAAGTACAAAATTTTTTCAATATTAAATTGGATTTAAATGAAAATATACATAATGATATATTCTTCAGCATACCGTTTTGCATAAATATTTTTATTATTTAATAAGTAATCGATGAAAATTCATTCAAAAACAAAATATGTATGAATTTTCAAGATATTGATACTATTAATCTTTTAGAATAAAGATACAATAATCATAATGTGTATAAGTGTAGACATTATATGTAAGAATTATTGGCGCATTTGCAATATGAAAAACAAGATATATCAAATGATATAAAAATAAATTTATGATTATGTGTTGATAATATTGCAGATGAATTTGATCTCTACATATACGGTATATATCTATATCCTTGATTTATTAATTATTAAAATCCAAATATATATTTTAATGTGTTAATTAAAATTGTTTTTCATAAATTTCGTCCATATGGACTGAAACATATAATCAAACGAACCGTAAAGCTCCTTTTTTCATTAAAATAATGTAAAATTAAACGTCTAGTATTTGTCATGGTAATATTCTTGATTGTATAATTTTATTTATTGTCAAAATCATCATATTATTTGATTAATTACCTATGTAAAAAAAAATACTGATTCTTTCATATGCGTAGTATAATTCGTCAAATCTGATAAACTTTAATTAATAATTTTCAATTAAAATATCACATTATAGGTATAATTATCTAATACGCATGATGCAATACTCTGTATCTGTGCATACATTTAGAAATGATTACAGTGCGCATTCATATAATAGACCTTAAATTGTTAAATAAGGTCCATAATATGTCGTATAGATTCACTGCAACTCAATATTTTTGCTAATGAAAAATCTAGCTGAAATGATGTCTAGCTATATATTTAAATGTAAGATATTTACAGATCTGTGTCTTGGATATCAAGGAAACGAGCAAGAAGTGTTTATGGCTAATTAATACATCTCAAGGAATTCGTTTGATGAACCGAGTATATATACACGACAATATACAATCATGTCCGATTATGTGTTAGATTATTATTGTATATATTATTGAAAGATAAAGTAAAATATGCCTCGTTCTGAATGATGAATTGAAGATATGAGACAGATCAAAGTGCCAAATCGTTTTAAACACAAAACAAAGATCCATTAAATTCGCGAATCTTCGGAAGTATTAAAGAAAATCTCTCACATGTAACTGGTAGTTCTTACATAAAATATGAGTCATTTTATTTAGATTTCCTTAATTTAATAGATTTTATGTATACAGTAATCTTAGATAAGTACCGATAAATTATCTAGCTTTTATCGTTTATTTTCGTTAAATTTTTTAATTATAAAGAATATTTGCATTTCTAATGATAAATGTATCCATATTTTGAATCCGTTTTTAAATAAATCTAGTAATTAACACTAACAATTCAATCATTAAAAACCACGTATTTTAAAATATATTTAAAATTTGAAAATAATTAACGAATGGTGGATAAAAATTTGTTTATATAGCATGGATTAATATATAATTATGTTCAACGGTATTTTTGGCTTTAATTTTTACACGCTCCAAATATACCTTCTCTTTTAATTTTTACGCATGAAATGACAATATATATATATATATATATATATGAATCTAAACTAGCTGATATTTAGAGATTCGAGTATTTCGTCACTAAGCGTGTATCGAATCATAATATTTATCGCACAGCCATTTTAATATATTTGATGATTTGTAAGTGGTTTCAGTGCATATCAATTTATGAACGGTGTTTAGGATATATGTATAGATTTAATGTATGATTCGAATTTATCATATCACATTTTTTTGTGCCATTATATTGTTTAATTATGATTTTTTCATATCTGGGTAAAGTTTACAATCAAGATCGTTAATTTTAGAGAGAATTTCTCCACAGTATTTCATAACATATGATAAAAAGATATATTCACAACGTGAAACGTTAATGCAGTTGTCCTGAGTATTAAATGTACCTATCAAGTTAGTGTATATTTGATGAAATTTTAAAAAAATATTATTTTAAAAAATTTGTTAAAATAAATCACACCAATATCGTCAATTGTATTTACAAATATTCAATGTGTATCTTTAGCGTTTGCTAATTTATTTCATGTAAATATGGTTCTGTCAAAAAGGGATACATATTTTCAGATGGTTTGTGGGCTGGTATCATCATATTTTTATATTTGGAAATAGCTTTGCAGATGTGTGAAGTACGTGGATAGTAGTGACACGTGTATTGGTTAAATGTTTATAAATTACTATAAATCACTTATTCCGTGTTTGAAGCTTATGATCAACGCGGAAATATGTGATATAATAATTTTCGATTCTAATATAACAAATAAACTTTTCCAAAAATTTATTCACATGAAGGTATAGATACGCGTACATTCTAGATCATCACAAAATTTTCTTTGGTTGATTTCAATGACTATGCTTAATTTTTATCCAAAACTTTAAATTTAAAATTAAATGTTATTGTGTTATTTGATACGAGAATGTCGCGTGTTCATAAACTCAAAAAATATAATCAATTATAGTTTGCATATATTAATACGAAACGTTAAAAAAAAAGTATTACTTTTTAGCTAGTGGAATTGACACATATGTAATACAGTTCCTCTTAGTGTATAAGTAGCGGTCTTTTACTCAAATTTTCATATAATACGAACCCTACCGCTTCTGTAAATGCGCGGCTAATTAATATGTTTTACAGTTTTTAGTGCTTTCTTGACTATAAGCTATAGGTGTTTTGCCAAAGAGTTGTACACTACGGCATATATATATATGTACAAAATACAATTTTATTTAAAATTAAGGAGGTTCTACTTATATATTAGTGTTCCCTGAACACTAGAAACTACTGTATTTTAATATTGTTAGATCATCCCAAAAATTATGATATGGCGCGAAAATTTATAATATTTAATAAATCGAAGATACTCTAAACGAAATGATATGTGTTTGAATATTGACTATTCAAAAATATTTCAATCATTTTTGAGTACATCCTGGCGATCTAGGATTAAGCAATATTTACCTGGTTCCAAAACGCTGTATCAATCTTTGTTTAAGGTCGTTTCGTATACAACTGGCAATACTTTTCATGACCTCGTTACACTCTCGCAGAATAACTCTTTTTTCTTGAGCCAGCATCATTCGATCCTGGTAAGAAAGAGGATATCTCGTTGGTGCACTAATTGACATACAATATTTGACAATTAATGTTGAATTGTCTAGATCTTCATAACGTTCTGAATGTATGTATAATTACTACTTGAGTGATGAAATAGATGTGAAATTATGCCGCGGTCTCTCGTAACCTGTGGACAAATGTCTGGATAAATAATTGCTGATCGTGGCCGATTAGCCCAATTTGAATCCAAGAGAAATTCCATCCAGTTTTTGTGCTTCTAAATTAAATTACTATAAATTAAGTGTAGAAATATAAAAAAATTTAAACGTTTGATTAATAAAAATAAATATAAATGTTTTTAATAAGTAATCTTTATTGCCTGATAATTATTTTCATTTACTGTTTTATAAATTTGATGTCTATAAATTATTGTATCTAAGAATATTCGGAACCTATGAATTAATTTATCTATTTTATAGTAGGCTTTGTGAACATTTATGAAAAGATTTGGTGTCAAAATTTTTAAACCCTTATATTTACAGTAAACACTTTCTTATTTCCTCACATTCTATTTTTCAGTCAAAAATAATTTTTCCTTCAATTTCGATGAAACTAATACATCGCAATATTTAGTAAATTTCATGATCATCACACTATTCATGCGCAGAATAAACGATGAAAGAAAAACTAGATTTAGTATTGACGATAACAATGAAAAATTGTAAAGAATCTTTATAAATGTATTTTCTATTAGTGGAATCGAAGATTCTGTGCCGATGGATTAGATTTTAGACAAATTAAAAAATTTAATATTTCATTTTTAACTCAAAATACAAATAACTGAGAAAATTCATCTGCAAATGATATATGGAGTGTCCATTACTGGGACGTATAACTACAATCTAAATATTATTTTTTTTTTTAGATAAATTAATGGTTTGTTCAGC
>JWZT01003733.1:52571-73824 GCA_000827895.1 Thelohanellus kitauei
CAATCATAACTTCCCCTTCGTTCAGAATCGTTATTTCTTTGAATTCAGGAATCGTCTTTATGTCAACTAATATTTACTTGACGCCAACTATAACCGCCGTCTGTTGAAATCATCAAACTCGGCAGACTTTCTTTTCTATCCTGGATCAAAATACATTGAGCTATCATCATCATGGGATTATTTTTGGCTGTTTTTATCGAATCCGATAATCGGTTATTAGTTAGCGGAATAAAAATTCTACATTTATGCTGATTTAAATACAATGTCTACCATTTCACATAATCCATCATTTGTTTTATATTTTAAGGGTAAAAATGAATTACCGTAATTGTATGAAATTACGGTGTGCTTTTGAATACTCTTATCACGATTTTCGATGATATATGAGATGAATATTATTCCTGCCAATCTTTCTACCATAGCAGTATTAAAATGTATTTTGTCTATTAATACATTTATGATTTCATCATCCAGATCCACTCCAATAATATGCGTTGAAACTTTTGTAAAAACAAAATCTTGAAGCTCTGCGAACCAGACTGATTCAAAGCCATTATATTTTCCCTTTGTGGTTACCAATACGATTTGATTCTGTATTGAAACATCAAGAATGTCTTCCAACTAAGTGAATTTTTTAAATACGTCCACATCCCCAAATGTAGCTTGATAAAATGAAGAATTAATATAGTATATTAAAGTGATCTGCTCTTGTTTCTAAGTCAACAAAATTTTACTATTGAAACCCACCACAAAATGTCGTTTTTAAACCCAAAATTTTTAGCGAATGGAGAAATAATTACTTTTTCTCCTTTGTCCATATAATAGGCAGTCAGTATCGGATTAATTTTTCCATTGTCTATTGATAAAAAAGATGTACATAAATAAAATAACATCTCTCCATACCTGTATAAAATAAAAATTACCAGTGCGCCATTATTACATCTTCGGATATCATTAACCAACGATGTTTACTCATATCCAAAACATATAGTATATATGTTGACTGGTTAATCCTATTACCGGCAGCTAAAATTGCGACATCTTTATAATAATTCTCACTGAACAGAACATCGACAACCTTCCCAACTTCAACATTAAAAGTATCGTTATTTTTATGATTTATTACATATACACTTTTATTATCTGTTAACGTAATAATTAAAATTCCTGAAGAGCAGTATATGTTCCGGAGCATCGTATGAGTTCCGTTGATGAATGAGTGTATAATATGAAATGAATGATTGTGCAGGTCCACAAAATATATAATGGAGTATGTTCTTCCATTTCCATCGATTTTAGATGTCGAAATATAAATTTTGTTTTTCTTCAAATCCTGACATGTTCTAAATTCTTGACCACGCTCACTGACCGTTAGGTCATACTTTATTTATATATAACCTTACCATATATGCTTGAATGTTTTTGCCCTGATATGTTTGAGTAACTTTCTGTGATTTTAAATATCGCGTATCGTTACTAATATCGATTTCGCTTTCCTCGGTTATGATGTAATAGAATAGAAGCAAAAGGAGACTTGTCATCAGATAATTAGTTTTACTCATCACAAATTCTACACCTCTGAATATTTATGAATGGAATATCCGTGATTACACTCAATCAACTAATGGAATGTTTTTTACAGATTACAGATTTTGCTGTGACATTTTGAATCGATTACTATAATAATAGAATTATCTGTGAATATTATGTTAAAATGACATGCACTGCTTTGTAGAATTATAATTTTACATTTATTATACGATTTTTAATTCATTCGAACCTGGACAAAACAGGATAAAGTGTGATAATACCATGATTCAATCGGTTTCCTCACTTTAAACATATTCTACGATCATAGATTTCTTTTTTATTAATAACGAGCATTTTGGACTTTACTCTCAAATTATCAATAGTTCTTTTATCTCTGCTAAGACATATTTATAATTTGTTAAGCTTGAAGAGATTCCTAAAGGCTTTATATATGTTAAAATTTGTGTTAATACTACACCTAAATGGCAAGTTCACATGTAAGAGGACATTTTGGTGAATTAAATAAATGTAAAGGGCTTTGAATAATTTTTGATATCTGATTTGTTGAACATATTTTGCCCGGATACCTATTTTTTACTTGTGGTTTTGAAATTAAAATAAATTGTCTATATTCATCATAAATGATAATCTGAAATTTAGTTTCTAATCAGTCTCAAATTTTTACATTTTCAATTTGAATGGAGGAATAAATCATAAATAATCATCTGAATTTCATGTTTTTGATTTTGATTCATCGACCATAAATTTTTATCAATATTCTCAAAATGTCCTATTTATCTCATAAAATTTGATTATACGTCAGCATATTCTTGAAAATAATATACTCTATTACAAATCGCATATTCTGGCGATTCCAGTTTAGTTTATAAATTTTCCAATTAAACACAATAATTGAGACATAGTATTAATACATATTTATATCATATCAATCAGACCTCTCATCAATTAACGACAGTCAGAAGGATGTACCTTTAAAGCCGATTGACTACTGAAGGCTACGAACTATTCGATTGACGATTAATAAACATGATAATTATCCTTATAAAAGTTTATTATTGATAGACAACCAAGAAAAAATATTCTTTATGACACATCCAGTGATTAGAGTTGTATGTGAGATACATGAGGTGATTTGATTCAAAATTTAAAAATACGGCTGTTAGTATGACATCAGTTAACGATATGTATCATTAATAATTAGGCACTGTGCTATTTGTGTCAAAAGATCAATCGATCGTGGGCAAGTTAATGTTAAAATCGTAGTATTCAAAATTCGTTTTTCCTTAACCCCATTTTATAGTATTTTTTTAATGTTTTGCATCGATAGTGCCTTAGACATCACATATGATGCTTGTTTTTATCAAATAACCGAATCGATACTTTTAAATCTGAAATACTATCCTTCAATCAATTTTATTCTCGCTTGGTTAATATAAAATATAAAAATTTAATAAAAATAATTTAACCAAAGCCTTGAAACCATTCGGTGACTGAAAAATACCATAGTTTATTGTTTATATTTAAGATATTATTTGTAAAAACTCTGTAAAATTTACCCATAATTTTCATTCATTTTTTATTAGGATCAACAGAAGCGGTGATAACTTTATAAAAATCTCAATTTAAAAAAATCGGACATTTTACATAAATGCTCATGTTTGTGTTATCCATGATAGAAATTTTATCCATATTACATATAAAAAGCAAATACATATTTTTCCTATTTTATCAGTCATGTAATTTTTTGGTTTTTTTACACTGTTTTGCGTAATTCAATCGTTTAACACATTTAGATACACGTAGATTACTGGTTGGAGTTTCATTTTCATTCATGTCTGTTCGTGGATTGTTGAAGATTAGATAAATGCTGTATCTGGGAATTCAATAGATTATAATTTGGTTGGTCAAAGAATTATTTAAATAAACTGCTTATCAAACGAAAAAAAAGTTTAAATACAATAAATTTATTCATACTAAACGAATATCTGATGATACTTATAAGTGGGACGTTGACATGTATACCAAAACTATTTAAACATGGTGTGTTTCAATAAAATCTTGCTAATTTAAGTGACTTATTCATCAAATATTTGTTGTTGCTTAGTCCCTCGGCCAGAAGATTCGGGTGTCAAATGGCATTTTTAAAATATTTGAGTTTTAAAAATATTTTAAATTAATTTGTTGGTTATTGAGTTGTATGAGCACGATTAAAAATGAAAAATTGAATTATACAACAAATTCTGAGAAACTGGGTAACTTTTTTAATCGTAACTGGACAGGTAAACTTTGAGAAATAATCAATTTAGAAATAATTGTCATTACGTCGATTGGTTTACTCTTGGTATAGCTGAGAAAAACATGCATAGTTTAACAAAATAAAAATTTACAATTCTTAGACGCTAATTATAGGAATTATCACCATGAAATAAATAATCAATATTCACAAAATAAAGTTATTAATTTTGAATGAAAAAAATGACTAAAAATCACATTTTCAGAATATATTTGAAACAAATAAACATTTTATGGTCATCAGATTTCTGATTGACTAAATTATTTCATGGAAGTGAACAAACCTTGGAATCGGACAATTAGGTTATAAACTTTTAAAATATCACTACATATTTTCATATTAATACTTTATAGAACTGGATTAAATATTTAGTGTGAGACTTCAGATTTAATGGTTCAAAATCCTTAAAAATAACTAATGGAATTTTATAATAAATTTAAAGAACAAGATATCGATGACTATTATAGTTCAAAAAATTTATTTGAATTTATTCAGTCATTTAGTCATTGTCCATTTTCAAATTATTTGATTGTGTTTATGAGGTACTTGTTTATCGAAGTTCGTACAAAGAGTTTAATATTTTGTTATATTTTACATAGAATCAATATCACATAAATTTATATTTGAAAGTGTTTTACATAATATATCAGAATAGTTTTTGTATCGATTTCCAAAATTGCTTATTTTAACTGGTATTATAAACTAAATGTGGTAAATCTATCTTTTAACCATTTTTGAACTCAATAAATAAAGGGGGTTTTGGTATATAATTTCGTACTTTAGTTTAAATAAAATTAGCTAATTTAGAACTCAGATTTAATTTGAATGTAATTCTTTGTGAATGTAAAGTCAAGGCGAATTTAAATTCTCTTTGGTTAGAGTTGAAATTTGTAAAATTGCTCAAAATAGTTGTTACGGTGGTATATTTTATGTAAATAGATATGTATTGTGACTATTGACAATGCTTTCAATTGTTAATTATTGCTCATTGACAATGTAAAAACCATCCAAATTCATTTTATTAATAATATTCCACTCATAAAAGATATAACGATGATAATCATTCCAAAATATGCCTAAGCACAGTTAAATTACAGCTAGATCTAAGCATCCTATTTTTTCATACTTTTCATTCACAGAGATCTGAAAATAAGTATAACCGACTTGAATTCATTGACGTGAAATTAAATATTCTGTCATCTACTATGCACTCGTATACTCTTATTTGAGAATTTCGGCCATATAATTTGATAGAGTAGATACTACTCTCGATAACCATATCTTTGAATGTGTATTGTTCTATCACAGTTTTCTTAATTTATCACTTTACATACAAATCCATTAAATTGGCAGTAGCGTTGTCTGAATTTTAAGGGAAATAAAGGTAATATGTTAACGTGTTTAATATTAAAATCTTGATGAGTATTTAGCTAACCACGATTAAACATTCTGAAATTAAAAGTTTTAAATTGATGGAGATGCAGGTTGATGAATGTAAATTGACTATTTGGCATGATTCTAGAAGCTCCATATTCCAATTCAATGGCAGTCACTTCAATTTGATTATATATCAGATCTCTTATGATAAACGTGATCCTGAATTTCTCTGTTATATTTCAAATTACGTCCCACTCTGGGTGGTAAAATATTTGGGGAAACAGGATCGCTCTGGGTGATTGTAAAGGGCATGGAACCCTCCACCCAGATATGTAGATATCATGTAATGTTTCAATTCGATTATTCTCAGTTATATTATGAACATGTATTCTCATTTCAACTAATTTTGAAAATTTTCCTTTTTCATCGATAAAAGGCAAATATTTAACAAATAATTTTCTTTGGAGATACTGCTAGAATTTAGGGAATACTATGAGCATCAAGCACCTCTGTTGTTTTTTCATAAAATCCAAAAACTTTATATCTTGATTTAAGAAAAAATTTGGAGTGGGTATCACCTTATTACCTTAATAGTTACTTTGGTTCTGTATGGCTTGAAATGTACCAATAAACTTGCAACTTTTGAAAATTCGTCAATCGTATGGATTACATCTTCTGTATTGGGCCCCAGGAAAAAATGATACTTCCCGAATGGCGGAATAGATTTGTGAACTCTTAGAAATATCAGGAATTCCTATATACATCGGTTAAAATTACAAAATAAATTTTAGGGTGTTGTGAATGACTGATTTGTAGGGTGGAATTGCAGTCTTTTCTATGAAACATCAAATCGTATTGGTATTGTTCCTGATTAACTACTGCATGGTCGGTCATATTTCGGTGTTGAAGAATGATATGCATGTTCATAAATGGTGGGTATACGTAAAAGAAAACGTGAAATCTAAAACCTACGAAAATTTTTCTTTCCATATTCACCTATATCAAAAGCAAGGAAACTATTTGGTAACATGTTTTGATGTTGTGTATCGAAGTGGGGTAGCTGTAAGATTGGGGAATATTGGAGAATAAGAATAAAAACATCATCACCCAAAATTTTAAGGATTACTACAAAAAATCTAATCGATTATCTCATTAAAATTAATTTCGCTCGTTTTGAAAATTAAATGGAAGTGATTGGCAGGGATTATTAACTCAACCCAACTCTTTTATTCTACGTAAACTTTCAAAGGTCATAAAACTCCAGAATAAATTCATCTAATCAAAATTTTGGGTCTCAAACATTCGTCCATAAAATATAGATAATCACTTTCTTAACGCTTGCCCAACTAAATTTATTCATCCCAAATCAGTAAAGGAAAATTTTTAGATCATCATAAATCTCACATCGTTTCACGTTTTTATCTAATTTTGTATATATAGAGATCGTTTTTGCCATCGAAACACATTCAATATGGTAAAATAAATAAATCAGAATTTTATTTTATCTTTTACATGATGGGTTGACGTGCTAATAGGTTTAGGATTTAGTAACACCTGTTTAATTAAAACCAAGAGTAACATATTATTTATAAATGTATCGATATAATTAAGAAATTAGTGACGTCATTTTGTAAGTATGAATATAAATTTGATCTTGTCAAGTATATAGTGCATGTGAGCACAACATAAATTAACATGATAAACCATACGCAATATTCTTCTTCGTCTATTTTAATTACTGGCAATACCAGAATTAGGCAAATTGAGGTGCCACTGATGATTTAATTAATTGCAATATAATAAAGCATAATTATAAACAGAAATATTATCGTCAATGTATAAAAACAATACATCTGCTCATGCATTTAAAATATATTATTTCCCAACTGTGAATAATTGAAAATGGATGATGTCAGGATTTAAAGATGTTGAGTCATTGGTACCTAGCAGTACATTTATTAACATGTTACAAGCCAGAAATGGCACTAGAAAAAGATTATGTTCACGAACACACTAAATATTATTATTAAAGCTATTATGTTGAATAAATATATTAAAAAGGCATGGGCCTGGAGATTTCCCAGTTATGATCTAGTATCTTGAGCACGTCAAATGTTCTCTTCATAATTATTACCTATTAATTTATGGGGCATAAATGCTATACTTAAATGGAATCATATTAAAAAATCTAGGATCACTATATTTTTATAAAAATATTCTATATTCACCTTGTCTTATCAAAACGCAGAAAATGATTGTGTCCGTTGTATTTGAGCTTCGAAGATTTCGGTTCAAATGCCCAAAACGAGACAATCTTTTAAAAAATAGTTTTTATCTGAATTTTTTATTTTATATATTAACTTTTCTGATCTAGTTAAAAGTTTTACAATTTATTGGAATGATAGAATCTGTCGCGAATATGTTGTAATTCGCCTAATCTTATATGCTTTCTGTCATCATTTAAATTCCTATCTTCATACAGTAGCGTGAGCCTCTCAATTCGCTCAAGATATCAAGTTTATAACGATTACATCAATGTTTTCTCATTATTTATTCAATAATATGAAGTGAAAATAATATCCGCCTGAAAGTATAATTTTTCTGTTTAACGTCTGGCAAACCATCTTAGTCCATAGGCTGTTCAATGAAATAGTGTAAAAGGTCGAAGTCTTATGCTGATACATTAAAGAATTTTGAGCCCAACACAACCAAGTATATCAGCTAAATCTATTCTCTTTTATAGTTGTTATATCTGGTTGGTTTTTGCTCTTTCATAATTAATGATTCCGTTGAAGTGCCTATGAAACTTGATAATGATTAAATGAGACAATGATAAAATAACTTTTGATGCAAGATCAATAATTTGTATGTAAAAGACACACAACCAGATAAATATTTTAGCCGAAAAATTGGATGTTGTGAATGATTGTTTGTTTATCAATTTTTGCAAGAAAAAAAGACCTTTAAAGCATCATCACCCCCAGAAATATCTGATTAAAGTGATTCTCTGACACTAACTTACCTGTTTGGGGAATAAAAAAAAACCCTGTTAGGATAATCAAAGTTACAATTTTAGTTGAACTCCAGCAGAACATATTTTTACCAATACGTGTCTATAGGGAAAATTTAACAAATAAAACATCATGCTATGATTTTCATTAATGTCCATTTCCTCCAGATCAAACAATGACTTCTGGAAGTAATAGATCAAAATCCGCCTTTTAACGACTATTTCATGGCACAAATGGATTATCCTTTTCATCAACTTGTGTAACAATAGTTTTGAAACAAAAATATAACATCTAAAACACCGGAATGCAGTGAAACATGGGGTCCAGATTCCAAATTCTGCATGAAATACAGGTACTCAATTAAATAATTGGATCTGCTCAGGCGATAATGTCAAGGCTAATTGTAGATATTCAACGAGCTTGCAATTTTAATATATGATAGTTGTTAAATTAAGTAAGTTCTGAAACAAATATTTTTATTTGAAAACACATGAATATGTAAATTAACTGTTGACCAAACATCCTTTCACATTATGCAATCAATTTTAAACTCTGAGGCTATGCGTATTATTTTTATGATTTATATTATATGAAAATTTTAAAATGTGGCAAATTGATTGCAATACTTTAGTTGCTGCAGAGCTGATTACAATATTGGTTGCTGAATGTGGAATATTAGCTGGTTAATATTGAGTTACTTTTTTTATCAAAATTGTAGATAGTTAAAGAAAGAAAATAATGAAGTAGATGTTGGACGTTCAAGGTTGACAGATTTCATTCGTTTTTCAACATTTTATAAAGAAAATCAGGTTATTTTTCTCTTCTCTTGACATCTACATGACTTGTTTGAAAAAATGTAACAAAAAGAGGTTACACAGTGATGGATTGTAAGATGTAACTCACTTGGAAAGTGAATAACATGCCTATAGTACCATCATTAACGAGGTCATAAATAGCTGCCGGTCGCAGCAGGCTTAGAACAGAGATACTGCTATTTATAGGTCGAAAGTCCATTCACCACAGGTGTGAAAGGTCATTAAACCGAGAGTTCGTGAAATTATGGATACCTGTACATGCCACGAGCTAACAATTTTATATCATTGGTATACCAAATAATTTTTTATATCCTGGTAAAAATTTGCAATACTCAATCTTACTCATCAGGTAATGGTTTAGAAAAGAACCAAAACAGATCATTAAAAGAGTTTTAGGGGTGCCATATCAATTGGCATTAATCAGATTGGGACAAACGACTTCAAAGCATATTGCTGAATTCGATATATCTTAAAAAATCTACCTTTTTTCCCATCAGAACTTATGCATGAAAACCATTTTAGAAGTGGAAATAAATAATGATGCCCAAAAAGTGAAATTATATCTTGCTAGAAATTAGTGGATCACTGATTCAGCAATCGAGGAGTTAAAAAACATGAATATCTTAAATTCTCGCAAATATACAAACGATATAATAAATTTTCAAACAAAGGTTTGAATATAAGGATAACGATTATCCAAAATATACTCGTTAGCACTTAAAAAATCTTAAAGTTTTCTTGTGAGACCATCAGATAATCATATTTTTAAGCATGTATTAGATAAATTTCACAACTTTAATTTTAAGAGCTACTCCATGGTTTGTATACATACTAAAATGTGTTAAAATTAAAAATAAAATGAATCCTAATCAAAATTATGATGGCAAACTATTAAGTTTGAAAATATAAAGTGAAGGGTGGCTTATTTTGGCGCCACGATTATTGCCTATCCACGTCATATTTTTGTCAAAATTAATTTTGATAACGTCAATATATTAATGGCGTCTAGAATTTGTTAATTATTGAATTATGAGGTTAATTCTTAATATTTCGTTTACAGTTCTTCCGACATCATTAGTGGAAATTAATATTCATCTGCATGTTCAGCCTAAAATCGCGATGAGCGTGTATTGTAAAGTGAACAATTTCTTTTGTGAACAACTAAGAACCTCCTTTTCAACGATGTTTACCGTTTTAAAAGTATTTAAACACAAAAGGTAAATGAATTTTAGGGCAAAAACTATCATAAATTTTACCATATTAAAAATGAAAACTTTCCCAGATTGATACTAAATTAACACATTCTGTCGTTGTCCGTTAAATGCGAATAATGATCCGACAAATATATTGGAACATCCCTTAAATTTGAAGTTTAATGTCAAGTCGAATATTAAAACAGTTTAAACATAACAATTCAAATACTCCTAGATTGTGAGTTCCCAACCCAATTCTCAAGAGCCAAAAAATTTTCAAAACTCGATATTTTTGAATAATTCATTTAATATTACATGTATAATATTCCAACTCTCTCTCAGAAATATCGATGCTTGCCATTATTGGAACAGTTTGTCGGTCGCGTATTAGTGATCTACCACTGCATCAATAGCCAAGAAGCGATATCTCCGAAGACTAAATCTTCAACAATTTATGGATGTTGTTCTAATATGTGTGAAAAAAATTCGAAAAACTGCTCTGAAAAAGGGTGAGATCTGGTAGATTTAATCAGACATGAAAGAGGAATACTCTGAACTCCTGTTACACTATAAAGTCAGATGGTTATCAAAAGAGAAGTTTCTGTATGATTTATGGCACTTTATATAGTGTATATCTATTTCTTTCTAAAACGAATGAACTATCAAAATAACAGGAATAGATACAGAACAACGACTGCCTTTATGGTCGGAATTTTCGGTGGACATAGCGTCTCATTTCAACTGTTTAAATACTAGGCATCAGAGAAAATATAAACTATTCAAAAATTCGTGTAATGTCATATATACATTTAAAATGAAACCACGTCTGTTTATTAGACACCTGACAGAAGGAACTTTTTACGAGATTGCAATACTGAAGGCACATGTACCGGAAAAAAAACATTTGACTTTTACAATGCAGGGTTAATCTGAATTGTCTTCAGGAAGTCTTTTAGTAAAGATTTAAAGCATTTGAATAAGAGGTAAACATTTCCCTCTTCTCAAATCCTTTCTTGTCTACAAAAGCCAACATTTAAAATTACATGAAAGCTGACAATTAGAGATCATTGATAAGAAATGCAATTTTTCAGTGACACAGATTTCTAGAACTGCATGTTTCACTCTCAGCTGACCATATGATTTCATCCTGCGAATACTACCATTAAGCAATTTGAACAGCATTGATCATTCGTCCAAACGTAGATTTGTCAGACTAGTTCGACCTACAGATGTGTGTAGTCGTTTGCCGCGATGACAGTGTTAGAAATAAAAGCACGTTCTTGACTTAGAATGTAACCTCTCTGCGTTTATGACATTGGGAACTATATCTTTTTGCCCAGATATTTAAAAACTGGAATCCAAGCTAAATTAATTGGTTAGAAGGGAAGTTAAAATTTTTAACTACCAAAATTTTAAAAGCCTATGTTAAATTTATGATCAAATATTTTGATTATTTTATATCATAAAATGACTGGGATTTAATGCTGATTTATTTAAAACTTCAAATTCGGTGTCTTAAAATTAAGAACTAGATTTATCTACTTTAAGAATTTAATAAGGTTGTGGGATGCCAAACTTTCCAAAACAGCAGAAATTTCTGGCAGTTTATAAATTTTGGGAAACTTTGATTGAATAGTTTTACTTATCTTGTTATTTTTGGACTTGATATTTTTGATATATTGATTTTAAATTCTATATCGGTTAATTAATAAATAGTACTGCTCGTAATTTATGAATAACACTAAATCAAATCTGTTTGTTTCTGATTGCTTTCTCTTTAAAACTACGTGGCTGTTGCCAACGGATGATTACAGGGTTATCAATAATCGGTGCGCAATTGATATTTATGTTTTTTAATCTAAATTTTTCGTGGAATTGCGCGACAATTATTTTACAAACAACACATCATTTGCTTTTATGAAGAGTTTGTAGTTGTAAAAAAGGAATATTACTCTTTTTAAAATTAAAACTGCTCTTGAGTGAGTGAAATATACAAAAAATATCAATTTATTGCGGTGGGCGTGTTTTTTATGGATGAACAACTTGGTAGAAGGATTTAATCATCGAAAATAGCTCCCCTAAACGGTAAAAATGATTTGAGTATGTCGGTAAAAATTTTAATTTTAATACTCGGAACGTATTTGATAATACAAATTCTAATTTTTAATGGAAATTTTCTAAAAATATGTAATTGTGAATTGATTCGTTGACAACCCTTTAATATTTGGAGAGATGCATTATATATCTATCCTCGGTATTAAATTTAAGATACCTGCCCTGATAAACGAGAGTGGCTGGTAATGATAGAAAAGATTAATGAATAACATTACTTCGGTATATAATATATGAAATATGGAATAAAATCTCTATCATCAATGAATATGAAGTTTATTTTGAATCAAATATTCAATAAATGAACCTAAAAAAATATTTATATCATAAAAAACAAGATATTAAAAGTCACCATGTGTTATAAGGAAATTGAAAACACCCCAAATTACCACAAATACCAAGTGAAAAACCTTTGTCAATAAACATGTTTTTTTATGAAATGACAAAATCTATGAAAATAGATTAAAAAAAAGGCACAAGAAAAGAAACTGGAAAATTGAAGCGTTGAAGTTATCAGGTGCTCAAAACGGTAACTATATTGGAAACAAAAAATGCATTTTTGTTTAGCCTTTAAAAAATATCATCAGAATCAAAAAATATACATCTCATGTCAATCTTTCTTATCCGTACTTGCTGGGAAGGATTATAAATTTAGATTTTTTGCGAAATCATGACTATTTTTTTATATTTAGGCATTAATTTCAAAATCTGGTTAATAAAATGGTGACGGCGACAGTTTTATCCTTATCCATTCGAGTCCTATACGAAAATACTGTCTGTGGCGTAGTTACTTAAGGTTAAAAATTTAATATGGTTCGGTATTTTACGAATGGTAACTAAGTAATACACTGGCCACCTACCAGTATTTTTTCAACATCCATTATCGGTACGGTTCGTTGCTTGGGATTTTAATGATTTATTCATAATGTTAAAATCATGAAACCAGAAAAATAATATGTATGAGATATGGTTAAGAATGACGTTCCTTAAGCCTGTTGATTAAAATATTAATTTCATATAGTTTAGGTTTAAAGAATGGTTCAAACATGAAGTATTTTTATATTTTCAAGGTTTTCATTGATAAATATTGACGTAGTCTTTCGGGTATCCTCCTGTGAGTACATAAACCGTGAAGAGGAATTTGTTATTTAGGTTGGTCTCAAGGCGGTCAATCAGGTAGCTCGAATAATAACCAGGCATTATATATTAATAAAATGGATAAATTAATCACTTGTCTGGTCTATTCACTCCGTTGTATCCGTCGGCCGCCTTCGTGGGAACTGCATTTTTAGTGTGCTCTTCTGGCTTTGTGGGCACCGCAATGACATTTTCAATTAGTTTATGCTGTAAAAATGGCAGTTGTATCATCACAAACTTAAAATTAAGGTTTTTTATCAGTGAGTATTCTGGTTCCCCATTATCAATGCTCTGAGGTATTTCAAAAACAAGGATTTAACAATTTAATACCTCAGAAACAGAAATCATAAATCAGCCTCAAATATGTTAATATTGTGATGGAATTGAGTATAGCAAGTAGAAGAAACTAATGGAGATTCGACAAAACAGTATGTCAGAAAATTCTGAGCTTCAAATGGGCAATAATTTATCAATGCAAGCTGAAGACAGAATTTCAGAAATAGTCTATTACCGTCAATTCGGGATCAAACACATTTAATAATAATTGCGTTATTTTAAAGGTCTTGATAACCTACATTTAAAACACCTTCCAACATCAGTTATCACGAGACTAAAGTTGTAAGATATGATAATCGGAGGGCCGGTGCTTGCTTAAAGTGAAAGGGTAAACTCCTTAAAGCCCAGCTTCATTGAATTACCTCTGTCGGTGTATTCATGGTAATTGGTAGATTCGAACGATTTACAGAGCCGAAGATGTTCCTTTTTGAAGTGTGGGATACGAAAGAAAACACACTTATGTCAATTAAATCGACACGCATTTTTCAGAGTGCGATAATTCGTCAAGGATTTTTTAGAAAAACTATCATGATCTGGAATATCTGTAACCCAATATATAGTAAAAAATATGAATCGTTTAGCGATCGGACAAAAACTACATGCACCAACATCATAGAGGACACCTGAAACGCTATTAAGTTCAGACTATCTCCATGAAATCTATTAAATTCTCTAATCAAAGATGAATATAATATTGAATTAACAGACAATTTTTATTTGCTGAATTTGGAAGAGGATTCCAAAAAAATACTATCTTCAGGATGGAATTTTACTGGCTCTCGTAGATTTGATATTTTTAAACTCAATAATATTTCATAATCAATGACATTACGATTGTTTTGTAAAATACGAAATTAAAATTTAAAATTAAGTATAATTCAAATTTTAACAAAATATATCTTGGTAAACGAAATATGTTAATCATAGAACAAATAATGATTAATATATTTGTTGACAAACCTTAAGAGGTACGTTCTTTTCTTCATTCTTTTAAAAATTTAGTTCTTGGGTCAAAATCACAGACAAATCAAAAAATTGATCTGCTCAAAACAGTGAATTTAACCGAGAAACCAGCGAGATTTAAAATGGCGGTTTTGTTTTTGAAGGTGATTTAAAGACGATATTGTTCAATTTAGAGTTTCTTAACCCGCGATATACTATAAAATTAACAAACTTGGTTCAATTCATTGGCACGGTAAACGTATTGCAGTGAAAAAAACATGCGTATTCGAACAATGTCGATAGGTTCCGCTAACTAAAGCATCTACTAATACAGTTATACTTCGGATTTAGTTAGATAATCGGTGTTAAAGGGCTAGATGGATCACTAAGTCTAAAAATGTCAGAGGTAGAAACGTATTCAAGCATTATTGAAAAGGTAAACCTGATTATAAATAGATCGAAAATTCCTTTCTAAATTTTCTCGAAGTGTATTGGATTTGACGAGATCCTGGAAATAACATAAAATTAGTCAGGAGTCGCATGAAGCATAATATTGATTAAAGCATCATAACAGGTTACGGATGGGATATACGTGGAATTTTTCAACCTACTATGATCACAACTGAAAATGACACTCACAAAATCATTTAAAATAACCATTGTATCATTGATATCGAAAAACTAAAGAGAATATTCTGTTTTCAATTAGGTAGCATAATTCGAACACTGTAAAATGCTTTAAATATCATCCTATTCATGTTTAAAATGATTTTTAGTGAGATTCATGCTGTCCATTGTTTGGATACCGTTGATCCCCTTCTTAAAAACATGAGTTACCATGTATTTACATCACAGGCTACTTATCTGTTGCACCAATTAAAGCAATAGCAAAATAATATTGAACTGAACGAAACCTATTCTAATCTGTTTTTAGGATGTCGAGATCATCAACATTATCTGGCAGACAAGAAGGAAAGTTGTCTGCCATAATGTTTGACTCATGCATCAAGTCGCTCGTTTGTGTTTTTTCAGGAATCCAAACATGTAGACGATATAATTTTCGAAGGGTATAAAGAAGTGAATTTATTGATATGTTCTGGCGACATTCGGTATGTCAGAGTGTCGGTAATTTTAACCCCCAATATGAGGGGCTGGATAATATTCCATTCTAAATTCAAGCCTCGTTACATCGCATCTATTAGCCATCGTGTTTAAAATTCAAATAATAATACTTCTGCTCCGATCAAACTATGAAAGATCTCTTCTTAAAAGATTTCACACTTGTACACGAGCTCTGGACCACAAAAAGTTTTCTGTGTTTTAACGCATATACTTATCGATCATCCAGAAAAAGGAAATGCCATACAGAATAGATATGCAAAAGCATTCCAACTCGGTGCTTAAAACTGCATTTGTTGCATATTTTCAAAATTTACACCAAATATTTGTACGTATTTGCAATCTGATGTGGTTAGATCAAAACCTGTTACAGTTCTGGTTACATATATTCAAGCTCGGTGACTTGTTTCGATTAAGACTAAAACTATCTTCACGCCTGAAAAAGTTTAAAATTAATCTATGGGCATTGTTCGATGTATTTGTATGGTTCTACCAGTCCACGAGCCAGTTTGGGCTTAGTCGGTGAATAATTTCAAACCAACTTCCTACCTGTTATTTTATCAACTTATTTTTAATGTTCATAAGCTGATGATGAATTCAAAAACAAAATTGTGAAATAGCTCAACATGTGCCTATAGAGTTCTGTTTGATACGCCCACTGGTTTCAGTGTAATCCCGCAATACCTACCAAAACCTTCTTGTTTCCCTTCGCAAATCGTAAAGAATTTAGCGTTATTCATGTTAATCCAAACTTTTTGCTAAAATTCAATGCATCAGATAATTCTATCAAAGATCTAATTGTTTAGTATAGAGATTTTCATTTAACTTCACTTTTATGTTGGAAGCTGGAGTCCGGTCTCAAAGTTATTTGGTTGTGATTTTTAGGACATTTTCTCATAATGTGTTGATATTTATCTATCGATGATCTGGAATATTTGAAACAGAAATCTTTTGTTTAAAATATTATAAAACTCCATAATATGTGTGAATCTAACTATCCTTCGATGAACCAAACAAACATTCAAGATAGCTTTCCGTCACCTGATAAATTTGACAACAGGATTCCGGTTAATATAATTGTATGTCCGAATAGGCATGCCAGATGAGCATATATGGAACATCATCCCATTCCACTAAGATGAACGTTTCTAGTTCTGTGTAATGTGTCAAACTCCTAAATAAACAAACATATGTTATTTTTCAAAGACACGTTCTCATTGAACATCCGACGTAAATTTCTATGATGTTCCTGACTGATATTTGGTGAAAAAATTACCATCAGATTAGAATGAACAACTTTTAGTGGTATTTTCACTCCATATTTTCAATTATAAAACCTCTAAAGTTTCTGGGAAAATATCTATTCATACTACAAGGGGATGTTTTATCGAGCATTTATTATTTTGACTTTTTATTTGTCTCAAAAAAATCCCTTGGTGGTTAGAATTTTTCTATTATAGATATATTTAAAGCTTAACGTCCATGAATATAATCAAAAAATATTCGTCGATTTCAAAACAAAAAGATTCATCCTTGTCAGACAAGTATGAAAAAATAGGAAAATTGATCAACATATTCCTGAATAGATCCTATGATATCCTATTCCCATATTCTATGAATGGAAATTGATCATATTCTCTCAATCAACTCTTAAAAATTTTTACCTACAAAAACTTAACCTCACATATGAATTAGCTACTACTCACAGATAACGACCAAGAGCTGTGTTCAAATATATATATAGATGGTTAAAAAAATGAGAATCGTTTTTATCGATCCGAATGTAAATAAACAGTTTTATGCCTATTGTCCGACATTCCATTTGGTTATCTTAACTTTTTGTTATAAAATAAGATGAGAATTAAAAATTTCAAACAATTGAGCATAGCTTAATTCGTTTTTGTTTCTTCAATCACTCCTTTTTTTTGCGGCATATACAGCATAAAACGATTCTATAACTAAATGACATTACATGATAACGACGACAACCAGCAACAACAACACAGCTCCGTACATAGCTCCTAAATAATTAAAAAGTTCAAATTTTTTATGATTGAATCAAAATGTCAATTTTGACATTCAATAAATACCTGATGAACCAAATATAGCTAAAATCAAGTCAAGATCTTACTTGAATTTGAGGCATCTGTTCCATTGATGTCCTAAAGTATTAATTTTTCTCTTACAGAACTGTTTGAACTTTGAGTTGATGTCCAGCCGTTGAGAACAACGGAAACAACTAAAAATTATGAATCAAATAATTATAGGTTGATAATTATGTTGAAGATGTTCAAAAAAGGCATGAATCGAAGCTTGATCGATATATCGGTATTTAAAAAAAATATATATATGTTCCAACAAACATCCTATTGATGATCACCAGCATTTATTTTTAAACCATACAAGCTCTATTACTGGACTTATTAAGTGATTTTCATTTTGTAATTATCAATAAGAATCAATCTAACTTTTGTTCCATTTAATGATCAGGTATTATATCTGACAAGTCTTGATTTCGTCTATCCAGTTCAAAAGTAAATAACCCAATGTTCTAAAATCGATCCTCTACCAATACCATTGTTTAGTGGAGACAATCATTTAATAAAAAGAACTTGGCTGCGACAAGCAAAACAAGGGATTTAATGATAAAAATAAGCGAGTTCAGCATTGATTTTGCTGAAAAAACTCCCAGCCCATCTGAGTATGTTAGAAATATCATATTTATTTTGATAAATTTTATAAAATGAATCAGGGTTTTGGTGCCTATATAGCTGTCAACTTTATTTTTAGGTACGGCTGGAAATAAATGAGTCCATTTGAATTATATCCGAAGATCAATCCATTCTCATTCGGGGATTTATCGCGCTAGAGCTCAGCCATGTTAAAATTAGGTTTACGAAACAGGTCACGTGATATTCGACCATAACTTATTCGTTCTCAAGTATTTTATTTCATGAAGCATTTAAATTAGCTTAGTTTAAAACTTGGTTTATGACCAAAAAAAGTAGGATAGCAAGTAGATAGAATAAAATGGGTTTTATTACAAAAGTTTATTTTATGGTATTCTGTAACTATAAATGTAGATGTTAATGAAATAGATAAAATGATTTAGATAATATGTTGATCAGAACATAAATACCGAAAAGTAAAGCCAAGGTCTGTGATGTGTTCATCATTAGAATCAGATAATCGTTTAGGTTACAAACAGACGGATTGTATTCTTCCAGAAATATTGCATCACCATGCATCAAAATAACAGATTAGTTTGTACGAGGCTGTAGGTACAAATAGAAACACATAATAAAGCATATTTTTATCCCCTATAATTCATATAGTCCCAAATTTAAACAGCTCTCTTCATTCCCTTCTAACTATTATCATAATATTAGTTGTTTTGTATTTTATCAGATTAATAATACAATAACATTCTAATACACCAACAGATTAAGTGTCAATTTATGAACACTTGAAAACAGTTTCGCTTTTATTATATGAACCATCTGTTACGTTCTGAAGTTTTTATTTGTAGGACATTTTAAAAAATGATCTCTGTATCTGAGTGTCTGATTACGTCATAAGATCTGATCTTTGATTTTAATTCTTCATGATCCCATTTTCTATCGACTAATGCTCGTGTCATGAATCTTCAGAAAATAGTTCCCTGTGATTTACGATTAATTTGTTTTAGATTTAGTTACAGAGGTAATTTAAACCTACACTGATACATTAAAAGATGGATATTACAACGAGCACGTGCTGCACAATGGACAATGTTTGGATATATCCATTCATTCTTAACTTTTGATTGCCATTCTTATATTCATTAATTTCTATGATAGTTGTATACTGGCACGATAAACAGTCTCTTCCACACCCCTCGTATAGTTCTTCTGCCCTCAAGATAGGAATCACCGAGCAGTAAATCAATCGCATGATCAACTTTAAAGTTTTTATCCATTTAATCATGAAAGCATAAATGGGACAGTTTTGCCGATGAATCATGGGATTATTATTTTGTTAAGAATTTGCATTCTTTGGTTGCGATCCAAGATTTAATAATCATATTATATGTCACAAAGATAACAAGGCGTTGAAGTCATTGGTTTATTTATGGATAGTAATTTTAAGAATGTAGTCTGATCAGTTTTGAAACACTCATTTTCTTGATTAGTGTATGCCAACGAATAACAGAGGGTCCTGTCATTAAATATTTATGCTCAACACCTATCAGATCAGACATCAGAATCAAACACCTTGTTAACTGTTTAATAATCCTAGAGCCATCAGATCGAAAGTCACAATTGTTTCGGTTTGCGACCTGTTTTTTTTGTTTTTAAAGGTTATACATTGAATGATGGAAAAATCGGTGGTTTTGCACGAGTTTTAAGGATTTAAATTTGATAATTTTAAGGTTATCTCCATTTAAAAAATCAAATAATTCTGAGAGCTTTAAATTATTAAATAATCGAAATGAATCTAAAGGAACGGATGCTAGGAATTGGTTAGAAACTATTGAGTCGAATTTCCAATGGGGATAATTAGTGTGTCTGACCAAAACTGCGAATGTACTTCCCTTTTTTATTTCACCAAAGTTTAAAGTTAAAATAATTTTGAGCAGCTAAATCAAACTCGATACAAGATTCGATGCTGTCATCGTTTATTATGTTCTGTTTAAAATTTACCGATATAAGTTTTAAATTGTAAAATTCGAATCTTTAAAACGATACAGGTTTGCATCATCAATCGAGCAGATCTCAATTACTGTCGAGCTAATAACGTTTTATTATGGGAAAATTCTAACACGCTAAAACTGTAAGGAAATGAACCAAAAGTACAAATTATTTAATGATAGGCGATTCGTTTTTCCTCGGAATCAATCAAAGAATTTTATATTGTCCATAATTCATGATAAAAACACTGTAAATCCAGGAGTTTTTCAAGTAACTCTTCTATGTTTGTCATTTTTGAATTTTGAAACAAAACACCAGATTATATAGTTAAACCGTGATATAATAACTTTCTCAAAATGTACCTTGATCTAGCTATTGAATTGTACCCAGTCTGGATAATATATTACATAATCCCATTAATTAAAAGACGAAAAGATTCGGACTTCGCATTGAACCCATTGATAGTTATTTAGTTCGAATCAAATATCAATTTAATCTGATACTTTGGTTCAAAAATGAAACCCAAATCAATACCAGAATCGGCTATCACTGATAGAATCAAATTTAATTAAAACCATCATTTATACCCAGAATACGTCTTGATTATCATCTATGCTGTATTGGAATGAAATCACGAGAACTGAGTATAGCCCTAAATCTTCATACCGAAATAACGTTTATCATGTTCGCCCTATCC
>JWZT01003733.1:80893-110439 GCA_000827895.1 Thelohanellus kitauei
ATCGTCATTAGCAATGATAGCCAAGCCGTCCCAGATGTTCCATCTCGGACTACCCGAGTTTGGATTCAGCTTTATCCTAATTACGTTCGCTTTCATATCTTTATCCATATCGTGTGCTGTGACAAACTCTACCCAATTTCAATCAGAATCATAGAGATTAATTAATTAGAATCTGCGAAAAGCTAAATAAATCATATGCACTGATCAATTTGGGCCCTAATTTCCATCCCACATATATCGGGCTTTGACTATGTATATTTGTATTTTATCTTCTGGTTCCTAGTGTTTTCACTTTTGATCAGCCATGAAACCAAACCCTTCTCCGTTAATATCGTTGAAAACTATTTATAGCTAATAAAAGCGAATTTGGAATGCAATGGAGACCGATATACAAATCGCGAAATAAAAACTATCAAGATATGTGAAAATTTCCCTATAATTGGAATACTCTCCACATTTAAAAAAAATACTATTACCTAGTCGCGTATTCCAGCGTATCGATGATAATTGGATGAAAGTCAGAAGCTCGCCAAAAAAGTTTAAAAATCTAAAACACTTTTATCTGGCTCTCAATTTAGCTCTTTGATACGTTTGATATGTCAATATAGTCAAGTTATTTATTCTATATTCAACGCCCTTATTGTTACCAGTAGGAAGTTATGATAACATAAAAAAGTATCATGTTGAATTATCATCTATTCTTTACTTTTACCCATTCTAATAACTAAAACCAGGACTGTATGAACAGCCTTTGGTCTCTTTCTCAGAGATATCAAAAGAATATCCACAATATTCATGGAGTTCACCACCCGTTTGCAATCACTAATGAAAATGATTATCGTGGCATGAGTCAATGAAAATATTTTTAATTGTTCTAAAGATTTTCCTTTAATACTGGGTATTGGTTTAATGTACAGCTTAAAGGCATTATGAAAGATTTCGGTGGAAAATATGAATATTTTTTTTGTATCTCTGACTGTCGCAGGCCATAATACTCCAGGTTCGGCAATAATTTTTTAGAAGTTTTACAGGAACATAAATAAAAAATTGAATATCGATTAATGGTCAGGAAGCCTTCAGGTCAGTCATATCTAGAGTATTACAAAAATCGATCAACGAAAATCCGATAGCCAAACTAATACTTACTTATGTCTCATTAGATGATTACAGACATGCTTAATTCAAAATTTGTAATGTGATTCAACATATGAATGCATCTATATACCTTTGACCAAACTCTCCACAGGATACTCATCACACTTTGTTGTGATCGGCTGATCTACAAGGTAACTCCAAAATGAATCCATTTTTAGGAGCACGAAAGGATCAATCAGGAAGTCAAAATGTATTTCATAGATAGTGAAAGATATACTTTTACTTTCAGTATACAATCCAGAACCGTTAGACCAATCATCGAACATTCGACTAACAGCTACTAAATCATATATCAAATCATTCGGGGACCCCTCTTAAAATGAGATATCTACTTTGTAGATTCAACGTAAGATGACCAATGATGCTGCTTTCGGGGTTTCCGTCTATGCGGAATGGTTGTTCAATATTAAATTACATTATAGGACATGTGTAACCATGATAATGATGAATCTACCTATGAATACCGCCGATTTTATTTCCACAGTCAAAAAAATCCACATAATCGATTATATGAGATGGACAACGGTTTTCACAGCCAATAAAGGCTACTCCTCTTTTATTTCTTGACTCATACCATCATTTCCAGCTGAAAAACGACCCTCTCAGCCTGTTTGTAAATTACGATTACAACACCGATTACGCAGTCAGTTTTATTTTTTTCGTAATCGTTTGAAGGTTGCATAAACATATTACATATTTATGAAACTGGCCTTTAAGCTCCAGATCCATATAATTCCCAAATCACATTACTCCTGTAAGTAACAGAATCGTCGTCGGGCATAATAGACCAACTTCGAAAGTGGATTTTAGCTATGACCATCCGCAGCATATCGCAAAACACTGTTCAACTTACTGCATAGCAGTGATACCGGACAGGTTTGTTCTCTTTGGGAATTCAAGAAACTTGGATCCTTTTCCACTTCTCCTGCTCCGTTCTTATTGGTTAATTGGTTCCGTGTCTACTTATATCGAATCGGGGTTCTGATCCTAAAATTCAAACTCGCGAACAGCATTTCGACCAAAGCTTTAATTTTGCCTAAAGCTCAAGGTTTTTGACCATGATTAACGACATTCATATCATTCACCAATATTCCACCGGTGATCTTTATCAAACATTGTTACCTGAATATTTGCAACCTTTTATGATGAAAAGTCAAATCAGTAGCATCATTTGGTCCCATGCAATCAATGAAAGAAAACATTTTCTACATTCTGAAAATAGTGAATGAAAAATCTGTTTATTTTATTTCTAATTATATTTCTGTTATCTGAAAATGAGAAACCCACAAAATTACAACCCAAGAATAGTTATAGGATAGATACGCTGTTTTGGTCGATCAACCCAAGTAATCTTGACTCAGACTTCATAAAACAAAATAAAAAAAAACGAATGGCTATTTACATATTAAAGCTAAAACCGTTAAAATGGCTCATACATTTGTCATCGAATCAGAATGTTCGCAAGAATTTTCAACCGGTTTTCTTTACTCTACCTTATAACACAAAATTTTTTCCAAAAATTAGTCGATGTTTCTTTTAATAAACTGTCCCAAAATGATGTTGGCTTGAATAATATTTACCCAATAGTTTGGCTTTTCACGGCACTACTGTAGGTCGATTCCTACCGGGTGAAGAAAGGATGGAGTTGATGATTCTCATGTTCGCTTTTTACTTTCTGCATCTTATATAAGTTATATTTTCATCGACAGCATGAGATGTGCAACTGAATCGATAAAGGTTCTCCCTTATCGTTTAGAAATAGTTTTTTGAACCAAAGCCCTATTTGTTACCTGCGACTGTCGATTATGTGAATGTCTTCGGATTTTAAGCCCAAAATCAAAGAAACAAAATGTGAATCGGTCCCTATTTATCAGTGCCATATAAATTTATGTTACTTTGATGAAGTTCGCTGAATTGTTTCTGAAAATGGGTGGATTATACCGTTGACTATTTTTTCTCCCGGCTAGCAAATTCGCCAGTATTAACTCGGTTAGATACGGCAAGGGGTCTAATTTTCAATCAAAAAGAGTCCGGAAATGGTGATTCACGAAGAGAACAATAGTGCATAACAGTTCTACAACTTTTGTATGAATTATTTTGTTTGATCAGTACTGCGCCTCGCTTCCAGCTTAATCCAAGCTAGGGAACACCCAAGCATGGGCACTGATTTATCCAGAGAAGATTCAGACAAGTGAATAGAAGATAAATTTGTAATCTGTTGATATATGCCCATGGATCGTTGAAAACAAGTGGTCAAAAATGAATTGAATAGAGGATGTCTACCAGCAAGAGTGCTTTATGCAAATAATTTTACTCACCTCTTCGAAACTAATGAATCGCATCCTTTTTTAGCCTTCTCCCGATTGGTTAATACCTGGAGGTACTGCCTGCTCCAGAATAAGAGTATAATTCAAAAAACCTCAGCAAAAATTTAGTATTTTATCATGGCCAAGCAAGCATTCAAGTTGATTTTTTATTGAGATATGATTGAAGTGCGGAGTGGCGTCATAAAATCCTGTGAAAGAATAAACATCTCCCAACTCCAGAAACTCATGAATTGGTTAGTTTGTTAGGGAACTTTTTCATGCTAGCTCATGATTCCACAACTATTCCACATATTTTATCAAAAAAGAAATTTGAAAATAATAATCTTAAATTCGAATTCAGTCGACTTATAACACTATTGAGTCTGCATCATCGTCATATTCAGATCCATATTTAGTTCGATGATAAATTATACCATAGAGTAGGAAAGACATCATAACCGTCAACGCTGATAAACCCATTAAAATATTATTTGATGACCAGATTCCTTGTTCCGGCCTTATTTGATTTGGATTCAAATGTTTTGCATCAATATTGTTTACTTCTAAAGTTATGGATTCGGTTGTGTCTTTTGTTTTATCCGTGTTCTGAAAGGTTATTTTCTTCGTTATATAACTCAAGGAAGTAAGTGTTGTACTAATAATATTTATTGGAGCAGAAGTTACAGATTCTTTCGTGGATTCTGGTTTAGCTGAACTTGAGAATGTTATTTTAATGGTGGTAGAATCACCAGTAGTAGAAGTTGTTCCATGGTTTATTGTTGAAATAGGTATAGATTCGGTTGTATGTTTTGCTTGACCAGAATTCGAGGATCTATCTTCCACCACCATAGACCTTTGAGTAGTTAAATTTATTCCACGAATATTTGTTGAATAGTGAGATATATATGTAGTTGAGTGTTTTATATCCATATAGTTAGATAATCCTTTTTTGTTTGTCGTAGAACTCAGGGTAGTAAACGTTGTTCGATTAATATTTGTAGAAACAGTAGTTGTTGATTCAGTTTTTTGTTTTTTATTCTTCGGTTTACAAGGATATATTTCTTCATTTGAGTCAAATCGAGCCTGTACAGTAGTGGGTTTTGTCCTCTTCTTTCTTGACACTGGGCATGTATTGGTGGTAGTTTTGAATTGAATGTCTAAATCATGTAATCGAATTTGCAATTTTTCACCATTTGTATCACCAATATTAAAAGTTATTGTGTAGTCAATAAACTCATATTGAGTTTTTTTATTAAATATGAATTTATATCCAATTGAATAATTTCTCATTCGGGATTTTCTTCTTAGTCCCAAAGATATGTTACACCCATAAATTTCCACTTCAGTTTTGGTTTCATTAAACATGCAGTTTGATTTGAAATATCCCTGACTTTTTTTATTTTTAAGTTTGATTAAAAATTCGGAGTCAGGTGTGAAATCAAATTTCTTGACGTCCTTGTCATACAAGAACAATTTTTTTCCACTAATTTATGAAATTAAAATACGTATAAAAAATATATTTGAGTTGGAAGTTCATTTTGACCTTAATTTTCGTATTTGGAAGAGACAACTTAAGTACTTGAGTTCCATGTGTTTCTTGTGAAATTAATAGTATCAGAAATATTATAAAGATGTTTATGATCATATATTGGAACATTATTAATCAGATCGTTGAATGTTGACGAAATCAAATAAATCTAGATGAACAAGAATATTTGTAGGTCTCAATATACCGATCAGGATATCACAAAAATTAAAAAACGGATACTTTTTGAGTGAGATTGCTTCAAAGATACTTCATTAAAAGTTTGGAACCATTTATCACATTATTAATTTAAAAAACACAGTTGGATTCAAGATGGGAAATCATATGATCGATATCATATTAACTAATATCTACGACCAACTTTAAAATATCCAAAAAATAGAAAAAAACATTCGATATCGAATCTAACAAGGGCCCTGCAAAAAAACTAAGAACAATAGTTTATAAGCACAGTTTTAGGAATTGATGCCTCCTTTTTATACTTCTATATGATTTTAATTTAACGCGTAAATCTAACGGCTGTTTTTATAAATCGTGGCTTATAAGTAATCGAAATAATTTAATGAAAAATGGATCCAGATATGTCTGATTTTATATTTTTGAGTTTCAACTGTTACAAGTGCATCGTCAAAAAAGAATATTAATTACTCGGACAGTATGAGATTAATTAGAATCTGATAGGATGAAAAGTTGTTCGGGTCGGTCGACATCGAACGGTAGATATTTTCACACGTATGTTGCATTGGTCTATTCCTCAATCATATAATATGTATGCAGGATATGCCTCAAAGAAGTCTTTAATGAATACAATAAGAGTTCAACAGAGATACATCTAAAAATGAAATCAGCTCAACGAACGCATTCAGAATTTCTCAGATTTTGGCTGTAAATTAATAGTATTGATAAATGGTCAGACTGATGTTAGTATATGTTTTCATGGACCCATATAATATATAGCACACCAAAAGGTTACATCTTCGTATGTTGAATAATAAACCCAAATAGATTTTTGATAATTCTGGTAATTTAGTTATTGAGACTTAGAAATTCTAAAAATCCGAAACATATTCGATTTATTATGCGAACATCTACAAATTGTCGTATAATTTACAGTGTCCTAACATTTATGAATGCTTACAGAATATGTAGATTGATTCCCATTTATCCCAACACGCAAATTCAGATAGTTTTTCAGAAATATTCTTTCTACTCCAACATAATTGTGGTTTGCTTGGTTTACCAACGACCATCATTTTGAGTATTATTGTGGTGGATTTTGACAGTATAGTGATGGAATACGAATTATTACTCCATCGTGTTGTCCCCTAATAAACCTTCAAATGGCAGGAAACTCGTGTAAATATGATGTGATTTACTCCAGTTTCTGATCTTTGCTCATATCTGGAAATAATCATTTTAAATTGAGCGTCGTCATCACATTTTTGAATTGTCTTGAATTTCGGAACAAATTTGGCATTATTTCTACTATTTTTCAGTTCCTTGCTCATCTTTAGAATTGTGAGGGTTCATAATTCTTCGTCAAGATTAAATGCGAAAGTTTTTGAAATATTGAAAGATTTTATCAGGTATGAATGTAGCCAAAGTTCAAATTGTTGCTTAGTTCGTGTATTGTAATTGACATGCATGAAAAGGTTTGTTAATT
The DNA here is from genome assembly GCA_000827895.1 of Thelohanellus kitauei. Lineage (NCBI taxonomy): Eukaryota > Metazoa > Cnidaria > Myxozoa > Bivalvulida > Myxobolidae > Thelohanellus > Thelohanellus kitauei. The sequence continues at coordinate 87,564 of JWZT01003733.1, forward strand.
TATTCGATTCCTTTGTATTTTGGATTACAAGGTTGCCTAGATCTTCTTTAAGCTCATTTATTGCCCTCTCTTTGTTCCGATTCTTTTGGAGGTGTATAGATTGTTGTAAATTTTATAGATTTTTCGTTTATGGAACCTATGTAAAATAGCAGAGATCGATTTGTCAACAGCGATCTGAGTGTACCGATATCAAAGGAACCTTCAACGAAGTAACCAATCATTTAAGGCCTTGTCATCCGAATAAATAAACAAAGATTGTTTTCGTTAGGTTTTGGTTTAATCTATAGCTATTCTTTGATAAATAAAAACTATTTTATGTTATAAACTTATGTAAATATCTGGTAATGTGATATTTGTTCCCCATCAAATGAAATTATTGGCAAAATCTAGTGATGACACCATCTTAAATTTAAAACTAGACAATCTTTTAATATCGTATCTCTCTGTGAGCGCTAATTCGTGTATCTAATATTGGGATATTGATAATCAATATTTACTTAATAATCATCGTAGTGCCATTCAAGTAAGGAATTAAAAAATATTTTGTCCGCGTTAAACATACACCATTTTCCGTTTTAAATTTCCGATGGATTCATTTTAGATTTCCGCTTTTCGCGCATGTCTCAAATTGTTTCATTTTGATTTTCCTATGGATTCATTTAAGACTTCCGATTTTTTTAAGAAAATAAAAAAATTCTAAAGAGGTTCACGCTGCAACGCTCTCGAAGCGAAGCGCGTTGCTTCACGAATCCAACCGGCACAATCGTCTCCAGATATCTGGGTAGAAGCTGCTGAGATTGGTGTCAACAGTGTATTTCCATCATAGATGCTCATGCCGGACTCTATAATATTTTTCCACTTTGAAAATAGAAGCTCGATCTGGCTCAATTGAGGAGAATAAGGAGGAATGAAAACGATTCGCTGGCCCGTTCTGAATTGGTATTTTCAATCACCGGATTACAAAATTCTAACTTACGATTAGGATACAGAAAAATTTGATTTTGTGTAAAAATCGGAAATCTTAAATGAATCCATAGGAAAATCAAAATGAAACAATTTGAGACATGCGCGAAAATCGGAAATCTAAAATGAATCCATCGGAAATCTAAAACGGAAAATGGTGTATCAAAAGTCAACGAAAAAGTCGGATACGAAAAATATCTCAGCAAGTACTAAAACTTTTATCAGTAATATGGGGAATTATAGTTGTTGAAGAATATTTCTGGTTATGCCATAAAAAATCGACAACTCTCATATATATGGAAAAACGATTTATAATTCTTGTTATCAACTCAAATGGAGGGTTTTTAGAGCTATCTAATAATTGGTGTAAGCATTTTCAGAGAATAAAACATCACTCGAAATTTACTCATAAGAAAAAGGTTATAAATCTTTTAGTAAATCAAAAAAATTGTGGTTCATATCAAAATCCTCAAAACTGGCTGTAATAGGCAAAGAGTTGGCATTATTGGCTTAAAAACGAATAAGTTTGATAATCTTTGAATACAAGGATAGAAAAGTAAGTAATTAACATAAGGTGTTTGATTCCTTGTTTTCTTCAATAGTCTATTTCGAGAGACATTAAACTTTGTGTTTCCTTAGAAAAATTTCCCCTGTTTTGAGTATTTCCTCAAATACTACAGCGTTTTGATGATTCCTTGTGAACGAAATGCTATTGAGGGCGTATAATAAAAGTTTAGTTTCTTCCCCACAATCATTTTTGTGACGTCATAAAAAGTCCCACTTTTTCTTAAGATATTAGGTACGTGGCCTAGTTTTTTATACTAGAGTAGTTAGGACTATAATTTGATGTTTAACTTCGCTATTATTATCTTAATTCATACGCTTTTTTTCACCATCATTACTCTGTCAATGGCCATCGCGTTAATTTTGAGTTTTTCGTAAGGATGGTTCTGATAATTTTGAGATGAATCCTAATTGTTTAAGTAAACTCGTATAAAGCTAATAACTCCTCTCATATGAGTAAATTTCGAGTAATTGAAACTGTTAGTTAATTACATTCAAATATTATAAAATCGTTCCAAAATCCCAATATCTGGAGAAAATGACCGAAATGTCAAAGTTCAAAATACAAAGTTAAAAACAAAAGTGTTAGCTCTTGATTCATGTTATTTTCGCAAAATTCATCCACCTATTTCATAGATATTAGAGCTGAGTCGAATGAAAACTATCAGGTGGTGATGTAAAATACTGTTCGACTCTCGATGGATTTGGTTGATGTTATTTTCATTTTGGATACTAGAAATACTGAAATGATCTAAAACGGTAGTCTCAATCGGGCTCGATTTAATGAATCAGATGTATAGTCCATTTTTCTAAACAAAATTTGTAAATTAATATCAATTAATTTTTAGTGTGCCATCGTTTTCATACTTCAGAAAAAAGTCCCTTTTTACTGTATATTGGGCGCTGTTTAGTTATATTACCTCATTTAAACGGTTAGGTCAACGGAAGTATTTTTCATCTGTTAAGATTACACATTATGGAAGTACTTCATAATAAAATAATCCCTTTATGATCTCACGGCACTGACATAAGGATACTAGGACTTGCTAAACTTGGTTTCGATGTCCTTCCTTTTGATCGCCGGCAAGGTTTTCGAGTTGTGTTAGAGTACATCACACATTCCTTATCCCCAGTTACAAAAATTTCTGAGAAACGAAGGTTGAAATTTAATCAAGATCTGGCACATTTTCCCCTCGCAGCCTTGTTCTCATAATTTAATTCAAGCTGTATAATAAACCTTTGCTTGTTGATTTTTCTATTTTTTAATGATAATCATACTCATTTGATGAAAAGTATCAGGGTTTTGTCGGTTAACCTTTGAATTCCTTTAAAGGATTTGCGTCGGTTTTTTAAATTTAAATTTTCACTTATTTTTTTGTTTCTGATGGAAAGCGTTTGATGGAACTCGAACCCTAGAATACGCAATTTAGCAAAAAATCGTCTGGTTTCAAGGTTTCAATTTTAAGAAACATTACAAGGAACACCCCATCCCTCTTTCCAATTTCTTTTCAAATAATTTCTCAAGATCTGCACCGAAACGAATGAGTGCAAAATATCAAAAAATCAACGATCAAGGAAAACTGACGAAAAACAAATCGTTGAATAAGTCGCGACATTTTCACTTAATAACCATAATATTTAGAACAAAATTTGTCGTGGCATCGTAACATCAAACAGACATTGCTTTCAACAAAATTTTACCTATGTTTATTCTTCTTTCAGCTCATAAACAAAATATTTTTTTCATGAGTGTACATCCCCCTGAATTCAGTACACAGTTTTCAAGATAAATCTTTTATATTTACGGAAATACTCTGATGGAAAATTAGGTACGATTTCAACATTCTATGTTGAAATAGTGACTACAGTTCCTGAGAAAATTTTGTGTTGATGGTCTATTGCTGAAGGAAAACATGGATGGTCTCTACACCCAATTTAAATGTTGTGAGAACTAAAAAGAAAAAAATTTTGAGCTCATTAAAAACCATAAGATATGGTAGCAAGGTAAAGTCCTAGAAAAGGCTGAATTTGGCTCGTTAGCCAGTTTAACGAACTTCTGATGTAAAAAAAGGTCAAATCCTGGAAAAGCAAACGATTATTGTTGTCTCTAGATTAAAATTTATGTATGGTTTCTATTGATTATTCGAAGAACAAAAATACAAGCTGATACAAGAATTATTTATTCGATAAAAGAATATCGAAAGCAGTTACAGAAAGGTTGTGCCTTCTTCTAGAAACGTGTTATTCTTGATATGGAATGCTTTTAGATGTTCCTTACATTCAGGGTCAAACATGCAGTCGTAATCTTTTATTAACCAATTTAATTACTGGGCAAGCTAGGCATAGAATCACATGTGAAACATTCTTTTAATAATAATACGAATTACCTGGATCATTTTTTCTTAATCTTGAATGCCAAATCTAAAGTTAAAAAAAATATACGTTTCTTATTTTTGAGACAACGAATCTTTTTAAGTATGTGGCTGTGATAATCAGACACATTATAGTGATTCCAATAGACATATAAAGGAAGGACTGTATCGTTCCCGTGCCTCTTTAAAAAAATACATACGTTTAGGGAGTATATTTGCTCTGAGATTAAGTAAAATTTCATTCGTTGTTAATTCGGTCGTCGTTGGTTCAGGAGTTGTTGATTTTGTGGTGGTTTGTACGGGAGTAGTTGAATCCGTAGTCGTTGGTATTGGACCAGTAGTGTCAATTATCAGTGATGGCGTTTTACATCTTTGGGAGGAACTTTGAAATTGAAGGTGTAAACAGTGTAAATAAACTGTGAATGACGTATCTCCAATTTTTTCTGCCTCGTGTTTTAGATCAAGTTCTTCCTTTTTAACAGACTTAAATTCTTTGTTGTTATTGATTTTGAAAATATGTTCAATTGAAATATTTCTAATTGGAGATTGATTTTGTTGGTTCCTTAACGATATGTTACATCCACTAATGACGATTTTAGTTGAATTATGATAAGAATAGCATTTTATGTGGCTCCAATACCGTTTAGCCACTGCTTCTTCAAATTCTAGGATTAATTCAGAGCTATCAGATGTGAAATTAAATAGTTTAAAGTCAGATTGTGATAGATTTACAACATTTGACCTATTTTATTGAATTATAATACGATGTATAAGAATATTGAAGTAGAAATTGCACTTCGACATTGATTCCAGTATTTCCAAGACATAAATCAAATTTTGAAGTATGTGTTGTTTCTGAGTCTTTTATATTCAGCAGAATCACAAATAATGGAAGAATGGACATGAACATCATTCAGAATGATTGATCCGATTTGAACTTATAATAATAAATCGCGTTAGTCAAGATGAACAAATTTACAGATTGGCATAAAATAATAATCTCCCAGTCAATGATATGAAGATTAAAAAATAGAAAGATCATTTGTTGAATGTTGAGGTAAGCATAATGCATCACTTGAGAAGTGAAAGAATGCTAAATTAACATTTTTATTTCAAGGAGACTAAATAAATTCGATGATGTGATCGATCAATATTACATGAGGTATTCAAATATGTTAATATATATATAATAAAATGACATATCATACGATATAGTAGCCAAAATCATAAAATTGAACTATTTTTATGTAAATTAGTTAGAGCCTGTTAAATATAAACCAAGTTTGAAGGGTTTTCAAACGATATTGTATTAATTTAATGTTAAATTTTGAATTTCATCACTGATATATTTGAAAAGGTGCTAAATTTAACCAGTTAGGTAACTATGCTTTTTGGAGAAAATTGATGAGGACAACTAAATATAGGTCCAGATATAATTGTTTCAACACCAAAGTCTAAATTTTGAATGCTTAGATCTCTACCCATAAAATAAAAAATACGTATTCTCAAATACTTTATAGATAAAGATATCCTATGTGTATAAATACAGTTATTACGGTCATATATCGAACGATATGTGTTTTCACACTCGTATGATGATATGATCAATCTAAATGCATTCTGATATTTAAACCAACTACGCAACGAATAAATAAACTGTCAATATGAGTAAAATTTAAGTGTGGTCCTTTAAAACTGACCCTACATCCATGACCCAAGGATTTTTTTACAATGAGCAATTTGAAATGTTTGGGAATTTGTAACAAATATGTTTTTAAGCAGAAACTAATGTATATTTGAAACAATATTCATTCAATATTAATCGTTGAAAACGTATCACCATTATTTATGCAAAATAGTTTTTCTAGATATGTTTAAGGTTAAAAAACAACATTTTTATAGAATAAATAGTTGTATTAATAATTCGAAATTTAAATATAATGTTAACTTCAATCAATCTCAATAAAGAAAAAGGTGTTTGTGGGATCATAATTTCATAAAAATTGCTTTAAGTAGTTCATTGAACGTTTAAGGAGCTTTATGCAGTGAATTTACTAACTTATCATCTTAATTTTTTGCCAAACAATGCTTGATAAACTTCATAAAGTTATATTAGACCCCCTCTTCTCCCAAACTTGAAAAATTACAGATGGAAATATATGATGAGTGTTTAAATCCGTTGTGGTGCCCTGCAATAGAATTATTTGTTCTCGGCTAATCAATGAACGTAGATTCATAGAAATTTCAGCTTTTTATGAAGATGTTCTTCTAGTGCCATTAATATTTATCGGTCTGATTTGACTGGTCACAAAATATTCTAAAATACACTTAAAATGTTCTCTAGAGTGAATGATACTCCGCAGTGCTTAAAAAGTCCAAATCATACTTAGTTCCGCCACGAAGGCATCCTTAGCTACTATTGTTATGGGGTTCTAATTCAATCACCTTTGTAAATTTTAAAATTTCAATGTTGTTGAATCTTTTAGTGAAATGGTTGACAAGGATGAAAATAACAAAAACTCAAATATGCAAAAAGAATTAGAAACGAGGGTTCTTGAAAACTCCTTGAAATCGATCATGATTTATCAAAGGAAAATGCTGCCTAATCAATATAATCATGAAATTATAGCTGAAAAAGAATCTGTCCGGTTACAAAATATATAAAACAGGATGAATATGCGTTGAAATTTTAAGATGGACGGTGTATTGGTTTGATAAAAAGATTTTGACATTTTATATACGCCACCGCCAAGATACCAATCTTTTCATTGTTAATAAATCGTATTGTTAATCAGGCATAATGTTGATTTTGTTGCCAAAATTATGTTAATAAAAGGCTTTCTTTAAATGTTAAAGGATATTTTAAAAGACAATTCCAGATAAATTTCTTTTAAAGGGTGGAAAATTATAATCTCTATGATATGTATCGCTGGTTGTCTGCTTCGTCTGGGATGTGTTTAAAAGATCGTTAATTACAGATGCGGAACCGATTCGCTGTTGATCTGGGTTTAATTTCTTGAGATGCTAAAACGGTATTACACACTAGCCTTGGGCTGAACCAATAGCATTTCATGAACCATCATTTGAAGAGGATGGTGCATGATAGTGCGATATAACCGTTTATAAACCACAATAATTGATAGTAAAACACCTTGCTTTGCTTCCTTCGGCACACAATCTTATGTCGGGCCAATAAACTTTATCATTTTGAATTTTAGCATGGTAAAATAAATGGTAATCGTAATTAAAAAGCTGTTTTCCACGTTTGCTTTGCAAAATTGAAGGGATTCTTAAATATTACTGGGTTTGAAAAAGATTTGAAGGTTTCGACTAAAAATACTGACGAATTTTGATTAAAAATGTATTTAAGACTCAACGTAAAGTTTATTTAAATTGTTAAAAACCAGGTTATTCATCACAATTAACAATTATTCTCCACTTATATCTTCTCCGTTCAGGCACTGTAGAAAAGATTGAAAAACTACAAACCCAGATTTGGGACCGTTCAAAGCCCCAAGCATCGCGATGATTCTAGCGGTCATTTGCATGTATCTTATTCGCGGTGAAGCCATACAGCTTGGAGGAGTGAATGATGAACCTTTTAAAGCGTTCCCACGAAATTCGATCCCAATTTTTGAGTGTTAAAAATTCAGTTTTTTAGTCCAACCCGTCATATTTTTCTAACCCCAATATTTTTGAGTGTCTTTTTCATTGAAAACCTGCATTTTCTTGTTAAACAACTTATATTCATCAAAACTGACAATCGCACCCAGACACGTTCTAGCTCTCAAGACAATCAGTTGATATAATTTTGGGTTAAAAGACAAAATAACGACAGTTTTCCCTGATTATTATAGAGTATCCTACGACATTATAAATGTTATTACTCTTGATCTGGCACACCGGGGAGACGGGCTGCAGCACACTCCACTTAAACATTTTTACCGCGTTGCGCATGTTCAAACAAAAGTTGGTATGGTAAATGCTAAAATGTGGATTCTTTGATCTATATTTGTGTGATAAACTAATGAGGATAATATCTAGATGACGAGAATCTAAGACTAGTTTCATGTACATTTGAATACAATCTTAATATAACTGTTGGTTTGTTCTATTTTGCAGGATATGTTCTTTGATGTATATTTATTGTAGTTAAATTTGCGTATTTTATTTTTTATTAAAAATACTCAATATATATGTCATAGGCATAATTCACCTCCATTCTCAACAACACCATCAAATATATGCGTCATTACATGGTAAAAGTAATACCTGTGGAAAGGATGTCATAAAAAAACAGGTTAAAAAATATTAAAATAACTGATCAAGTATAGAATCATCAAAAGCAATGTATGGTGTATTTCCCCTCTTTAATTAAATTGATTTATTCTAATCAAATCCAGAAATGATCTGTAAATATCTTTATTCTGCAATCTGAAGAAAAATTCGGCAACGTATTCGGGCTCGTGTGGAGCCTTATCCAATATATGTTTTCTTGAAAACCGTTTAAGCATCAGTCGCATATTCTCAATATGTTGTTTGTGGACGTCTGATACAAACGGATCCATAAAATTATTTTCATGGATTACAACTTCGAGTACATAACTGTATTCATCCAGCTTGTATTAGGCCTTCCACTCATCACTTATTATCTTTGTATTTGGCCTTATTCTTCTTTTTATAATTGGAAGAAAAGTGCTTTGAGTTCTATCAGGGACTATTTCTACAAAATGTTTTTCATCATTCTCGGTTCGCTCAATTCCTTCAAATATCCTTTGTTGTTGATGTACAGCCCCAGTTTCATAGTTCCTTTCGAATAGTAGACCTTCGTATATTTCATCAATTTTTCCCTTTCTTTATAATTTTTGTTTACATATTTATTTCATAAATAAAAACTGTAAAATATCTACAGAAGCTAGAACAGTCAACAATGGTCGGTAGGGTTTATTCATAGTCGTCTTCCGTGATATGGGGTGGGTAAATTTATGACCAGAAATGTATAAACATTACGTTTATTTGCAGATGCATTTTAGAAAAGGCAAAAAACGATTAATGTCTGATAGATAATAATAGATCGACTCTATCGGCACTTTTATTTAAACAGCGAAATTAGCCCCTCAACCGACGATATGTTACTGGAACTTTTGCTTTTGTTCATTTTACATTTTAACGTAAACGGTGAGTCCAGTCAGATTTGAACTAACGACTAACGTACACTCACCCGGTGGTCACCATGTCAGGCCACCCAGCGCTAATATGCTACACAGGATATCATATATATCGTTACACATCAACAGTTTGGGCATTTTCTTATTTTGTGAAATTAAATTATTGGTCTTCAGGTATTCAACAAGAGATTCTTTGGTCGCTAAAATTTCAAGTAAGCCTGTTAATTTCATTCAAAATAGAAAATATGCATACACAGTTATTAGGGCTTTGCTTTACGGTGACCCGAGGGACTTTCGAAATTATAATTTCACAGATATGTTACCGGGTTTTTCATAAAAAATCAACCACCGTGACTTCAATATCAACCACTTTGGACAAATTTAAATGCGCTTAGCTACTACCAAATTTCGCATTTTAAAAGAACCATTAAGATTTTCAAAATAAACTATTTTTTGGTATTTAAAATCATTCATTAGATTTTAAATTGGAAAATATTTTCTAGATATCAGGAATGCAATGTGCGCCCAATTACAGTGTGTTTACGGGGCTTTACATTCAAAATCAACCAGCGTGACTTCGAAAATCAAAAAAAGATGACTAAATACGTCGCGCAAATAATTTGTGGCTACTCTTGACGATATCTTTGCACATCGGAAGATATTTGCAAGCCATTTTTTCGTGTAACAATTATCGACATCAAGCTCAACAAAAAAGTCAAAGCACGCAGTAAATATAAGTCAGAAGTTCCCTAATATTGATAAGAATAACCATGAATTTGGAGGTTCGCAATATATGTCGTCCTCGTGGTTGATTTTGTATACAAACTCTGGTAATCGATGAGAAACTGGACGTCTTTAACTTGTCTTTTAACAATTTCGCCGACTAATCCTCATTTAGAAGATAATAAGAACTATTTTTATAATCCATGAGAAAAAATTCGATTGAGTTAACGGTATCTAACAATCCTACAGTACGCACGCGCAATGTTGAAGTTTACTTTCTGACTTTGGAGACATTTTTGTTTCTCTCTCTCATATGACCAAAGTATTTACGATGAATTTTAAAAAAGAATGTGGAAACTCCTATGCTACATTTGGATTCAGAATATATCATCATTCGAAGCTGTGAAATACTTCTTTAGTGAATCGAGACACGTCTTGGCTAACAAATCTGATTTCTTTTCTCACAAAAATTGGAAAATACCGTGGTGAAATAACCGAATCCTTAGATTTTGCCAACTCGGATGAACTAACACAAAAGTAAACGATGTGATCAACGTCGTTCGAACTCTACGACACGCTCTTTACATTATTAGTCTAACCAGTTTTCGTACCAGCAGAATGTTTCTATAATCACAAAAGCAGCTATTCCGGTAATCATGAACCTGCTACAGATTTCTAACATTCCCTACCGGGATCACTTCTATTGATTAAAACTATCAAGGATTGATGGTTGAACGTTGTATAACATCAAATCTTCTCTCAGTTCATATATGATGGTTACACAAATCTAAAAAAAACCAATTAATGAATTTATAGTTTCAAGACACTGTTAATTCAGAAATTTCTTCTCCTTAGGGTTTTAATATTCTAAGTGCTCACGTTTTCCCTGACCAATAACCTGTTTTCAATCCATGTTTAGGTTGTTTGATATCGTGAAGAAGATCGAGTTTGCTGACACAGTTATGTTTTGTTAGGAAAAATAATGATATCTGAATGAAGTAGAATACGTAACTGTCTAGAAACCAAGGATGTTCTGAAATGATTGCATCGTAATACAAGACCATCTGAAACGTTGTTTGTTAATTCAGAATGGGAATAATTGAGTAAGTGAAGAATAAATGAATTACAAACTCGGGGACATAATTTAGGATAAACCTGACAAAAGGACAGGTTTTGGAAATGAACAATTCGACGACTCGTTTATATTCAACGATGAAAAATTTATTTCATGCCGCTACCATAAATAATTGAACTACATGTTCAGACACTCATTAATGGGTAATTGATTCTGGATAAAGCGTTAAACTCCTAGCCTTGATCGTTTGTCAACCATGGCCCATCTGCATGGTAATGTATTGATTATTTGAAGATTTTTTAAACTGCTTCGGCCAGATATTGATTTTTTGCATGATCAGTTTATCAGACAAACGGATCTGAGATATTTTGGTTATCGAGATAAATAAATACCCGGATATTACACAAATTCATATCCAAAACATGTGTCAACTTTTTTAAATACTTACCTTTTCCAAAAACTCTAACCAAGATTGAAAAGGGGGTAGAGTGGCACTATGGGAGAAGTACTTGCATCACTACATCTGTTTTAATTTAACTTCACTATAATCCGGTCCCTGCAAAAGATAACAATTTAGATTTAGCCAGTATAATTAAAATACATTATTGGTTCTCCCAATCAAATTGGTCACTTTCCATATCAAATCTGTCATTTTTATATTTCATCAAAGAAGTAGTTTAATTGTTTTACATTATAATCATTAATTTTCTCTTATAAATATATGATTTCCGGGCAAAATCCTTCAAGTTTTTTTATTAAAATTTTTGAATATTCAGAAAAAAACTAGTTTAAGTTCTATGTGATCATTTGTTCTCCGAAAAAACAGAATTTTTTGTATTTTAAAATGTTTTGAAAGTACCCGTAACAGCCAGATAATCTAGTTTCATATAAAGCTGTTTCAATTAAATTAAAAAATTTAGCTTCCGATTTTAAGAGTCTGTCTCATCAATATTTTGCCATTTGGAAAATTGATTTTGTTTGGATTTAATCATTAGTAAGTAGTGTTAGAGGTTTAGGTTAAATTTGATTGAAACGGCCTCAAACAAATTCAAATTTTCTGGGTGTGAAGCGACTATCAAACGATGCTATTTAAGGGATCAAACGAATGAATATAATTTAAAATATAGTTTTTGACTACTTTGATGGGATGAACAAGCGACGGATTTGATTGGGAAACGCTATAAAACTTGAAATTATAGATAAAACGTAAAAATTCATGCCTTTTGAGAGATCTTGATAAATATCGGAGAATCAATTGTACCCACAACTAACAATTTTCTGCGTAATACAGAGTTAAGCCATGTCTATATTTGTCAACAAATCTACCGAGTTCGATGCAGATTTTAATAATCGACTTATATTTTGAAACCAGCAACTCCATAGGATAGAGCTGTGGCGAAGAGAGTGGTAAAAATATAATTTCAAGTTCTCATCAAACACCTGAAACTTATCTAAACTTTCTTAAAATTATATACCTTCAAGTTTTAATGTATTTACATTTTACTGGCCAAATTAAATTTTCTATATTTTGAAACCCTCCAATAATGGCAAAGTTAAATTGCAAATTATGTCTAACATGCAGCGGGATCTGATAGATTGAGAGGTATAATGAAAAAAGCGTCTAGAAGGGCCTAATTTTTAGACGCGTGTTCGATAAAATATGCAATAGAGTTGAACCCTGTTAAGTGCACAGCCTCCAGCTTAGCCCACAAGTTTCACTTAACTGATATAATTTCCCTCTTTCGGCTGTGTATAACACTGGAACGAAACCTGCCGTGCAGTTAAGCGGATCGTGCACTTAACCGGATTTGACTATGTTGTAGAATTTTTGTGAAGCGTGACAGCACGTCCAATAGTACAGTATATTTTTATTACAAAGTAAAATTAGTATGAAAAAATAACAATATTAATTATGAGTTTATAGTTTCTAAATACGATTGAAATCGGCTAATTACGTCAACGTTTATATATGGTTCACATCTATGAACTATTCCCGATAAATTTTGTCGAATTTCAGAAAGATTTTCTTCAAAAAATTGAAATTCTTGACGGATGACCAATGCGAATGTCGCAATCGATGGATGTGGACTAGAAAATTGTTCATTTAAGCGTTGGTGGTATTGTTCTATAGCGTTGTTCATCCCGTTTATGATTCCATTGTCTCCAAATTTAAAATTGTTATAAATACTCGGATCATATTTCGTCAGCCAAGTATTTGCAAAATATTGCCAGAAACGTGTGCAATTTGGATGATCGGAAACGAGATTTTTAATATAGCTGATTGCTGATTGAATTTTTTCAATTGGAATGACAGTGAGAAGCTCAATATTGGACATTATGATGGATGAGTCGGCAGATTTTACTTCATATTTATGTAGCTTCTTACACACTGCATGCTTAAGATGAAAACAACAGCCAAGTAATCTGCTTCCTGTAACCTCGTGGCGAATTGCAGAAAGTAGAGATACTTGGAAATCTGCTGTAATTAAAGACGGCTTCCACTCATATTCCATCAGAACGATTAGTTGATACAGCAAGACACCGTAAAGGCGTTCACTTTTTCCAGTCAAAAGTGCATAAGCACAAGGTATGAATGATCTGGTCCCCTGATCGTATACCATGATAATTACACATTGAACAAAGGGTTCTGGAACCGTCCTAAAAGAACAATCAATGAATGTATGCGAATTGTATCGCATTAGCGAGAGTGTTTCGTTGGTAGCCCAAATAATTAACTGATGATACACCCCATCAACATCACCATTCCAATAACGGCGGAAAAATGGTTGGCCATTTCGTTTATATCCAAGTGGAGACATCATGACAATGTTTAATGGATTCAAGCTGAAATATTTCCTATTTTCCCTAATTTCAGAATATATGTAATTTTTTGAAGGTATAGTATATACATCATTCAAAAACTTAGTTGTTAAACTGATCAACAGGTCTTTATAAATTTGACTGGGAAAAAGCTCAAGTTGCATTGACTTTTCAAATATAAACCTTTCAATATAGTGCAATGGTTCTTCGTCGGCTGTTTCTGAATTTGATAGAGGTAAAAATTCTTGGCAAATATGAGTACCCTTAACTCGAACATCATGTCCATTTACTACAAGTCTAGCTCGGCATGCCATAGAATCACATGATAAACATTTGTAGCATACTTTATCTTCTTTTGACGATTTTTCCTTATACAAATATCCCAAATAGATAAAACTACTTCCCAACATTTCCATTTTCTTAATGCGCGCGCGCCCAAACGTGGGAATTTTCATGCTCTTCTTTCATATCACTGATTGAAACACCGTCTTGTATATTTGAAGAAAATACTTTTGAATCAATTAATTAAGTGCCCCAAAGTCGATTATTTGGTGGTATCACGGTTCTTTCGATTTGGGTGTCAAAAATTTAAGTCATGATCTAATGGTTTTAAGGGTTAGAAACTCCGTATTATTAGATCCAACAGCCTTCTGAGGTCATGCGGCAACAAATTAGTGGATTTATTACGAACCCATATTTGACGGAGTTATCGAGATCTTTCTGACAATAAGGAGGCTCTCTCTTGCATTTATGAGGCGAAAAAGCATTCTTCCAGATAGATGGAATATAACGGCCGTGAATGCAAGGTTTGAAACAACTCTTGATTTTGTTTATGTACGTTATGTGAAGAAAGTTAAACGAATAGATTCTGAAACTATTAATTTTACAGTTGCAAACAAAAGTTTATTAATTTACAAAATAGGGAAATTCGTGAGTAAAAATTGGGGGTCATTTGTGTTTTTCTTTGATTTTTGCAAACCTAATACTCCTGCAATTAATAAAAATGGCATACCGGGTGAAAATAGCTTGTCTCATATATGATCATCGAATCATTTGATAAAGTTAAATAAATTTACAAGTGTCCTTTATTAGCTTTCGTATTTTTCTACTGTTTTAAAAATTAAGGATCCAAATTATGGAAAAGAAAGATTCATGTTGTTGATAAATATGGCTCATGAAATCAAATTTCAACTGCCTTTCCAGTCATGTCGAAGAAGATGTGACCCCCAAAGGAGTGGTCTATCACGATTTTTATTTATAAGCCAGTTGGGGTGGGGGAATAAATTTCAGTCGAAAGCAGCGTACATATGTTGGCTGTTAGAA
Organism: Thelohanellus kitauei; assembly: GCA_000827895.1. Classification (NCBI taxonomy): domain Eukaryota; kingdom Metazoa; phylum Cnidaria; class Myxozoa; order Bivalvulida; family Myxobolidae; genus Thelohanellus; species Thelohanellus kitauei. The sequence continues at coordinate 102,572 of JWZT01003733.1, forward strand.
ATAAACTCTATAATTGGTTATTTCCACGGGTAGGCAAGGTGGAAAAATAAATGATGCCATCCCAACGTTCAGCTATACTCATTTTTCATAAACTGAAAGAATGTTTAGTGAGTAGCAAATCGCGCAATCGCAAAATCTTGGATAACATCTCTAGCCTTGTAAATCACGTATTTCAGAAACAAATTATAACGCTTCTTCAAATTGGAGTTCATATAGCTAATGAAAAAGGGGTCGATGAGTAGAAAGAGGCTCACGGGCCAACCAGTCAGAATCTTGAACGTTCTCGTAAAGTGCGTAATATAGGCCGCTTTATGCCGGACAGGTCCCGCTTATCGGCTCGTTACTTCTGGATTGGTTTGATAGGAAGATTTTTTTTTCATTCTTCCAAACTTCAAGATTCTTCTCGATACCTGTGTTAGTCGGAACGGATAGATATGTAAGGGTTCAGCTGAAGATTCTTAGTATGGCCTTCATGATATACGATGTTTATAATGGAGATTTGTGATCTACAAAACACATATTATTCTATAATAACTAATTTCGATGAATATCGGCCAATTTTATCCAGAATACATCGATCATTCCTCCTGAGTCAATTATGATTAACATGAATTTCATGTTTTTTACAGTATATTTTCGTGACAGAAACAATGAACGATGAAATCGACCTTCACGTTGTTCCATTCTCTATATGAACTATATGATATTTACCAATTTTTCAACAAAAAATGATTGTTTATCTGGTGAACTTATATCCTGATCTCCAACCACCCATGAGTTGATATTTTTGTGTGAACCAGAAACTGCCGGTTCTCGCCATGCCTAAGCGATTTTTCGTTTGACAAAGTTCTTAACAGGACGTAAGGCCAAAATATTGGCAAAATAAACATCCTCTTAGGTAACCTCTGGCATACTGTGTTTTTGAACGTAAATATAAGAGAATTTTCTACTTCTCAATGCAGATCCAGACTTTACCCTAGGAAATAATATAATCAAATCATTCCAATCACTTGGGCCTCCCTGAATCGTATTCACGAAATCTTATATTTAGTATTTTACAATGTATAATCAACAGTTTTTTCCCAACGACCACCTAATTTTGATTTGATGCCTCACATTGTCAACAGCTTGAGCCAGTAAAATATGTCTCGTTCCACCACCACCTCTATTCCTGCTCTCGGTGACCTGGTGTGCGATCGAGAATAGTTCACCTGTACCTAATTTGCAGAGTGCAGACTTTGTAGCTTGTTGCTACTTCAGCTCGAGGACCATAATAAACGCTTCTCGCTGAAATTGAGAGCATTGCATAATATATCGTCCAATAAACCTTACCTTCAATAGAACAATGGATATGACCCGTCCAGTATTTAAAAACCCATGTGCTATAAAAGCGAAAGACCGATACTTATTGATACCAAATGTTCCCAATACTTGACAATGATTTCGATGACAAAATAACAGAAACATTTTCTTCTACAGTGCGTTTGAAATCAACTTTGCCATGTTTCTCGAACCTCGAAGGTGAACAACAAGAGGGGTTTAAAAATTCAGGTGTTTTAATTTCGAATGCTTTGTATCACACTGCATTTGTAGTGGGTAAATAAATATTGAACCAAGCAATCGTAGTCAACAAAGGTGGGTCTTTGATTTGTAGCAATTTTGAGGATTCTGTTTGCAAAGATTGTCGATTTATTGAACCCGTTTGGGGAAAGAATCAAATTTTGATTTTGTTTTCGTACTTTTGAAAGAGTGCATCTTCCCCTGCTTGGTCTTTTGGCTCCGAAAGCAGGAAAACAAGGCAGAAACTTTTGCTAATGTTCCGATTTAGAGAACGAGGGATAGTGCCAGTAAAGAGGATGGGACAACTACAGCTAAATAGCCCGATCGTGTTAAATTTTTTAATGTAGTTCTTGTGGAAGACGGTGCAGCTGTGTACTCGGTAACGAGTCTATAATTCCGGAATTGTTGTTATGACGGCGGAGACGCGTTATGTTTGTATTTCACAAAGAAATATAGACTAGTTTGGTTGAAAAGAATCAAAATTTAGGGTCACTAATAATCTCACCCTTCACGATATTCGAGCATCTAGTGACTGGTTTCGTGTAAATTACTTATCGAAGATTTTGACGGAATAAAAATACACCAAAATAAATTATAGTTGATGATATCCAATACCTACTAAGGCCAAATAGCGCTCATTAAAGAAAGCCGTCATCGCGAAGTATTTTTGAACATGCGAGACTGAAAATATGCGAATTTGGGGTGAAATCATAAATCAAACACTAGTCCATCCTATCAATGAATTTAATCAAAATATTAGAAAAAAATGGAATCGAACTATTTACAATAATTTGAACATGGAAAAAATGACAAGAGCCTTGTATTCGATTGTTTGATAGCCATTCTATCAATTTTACCACTCGAGCCTAAATTTTCCAATAAGTATTATCAGTTCACAATTGAATCGAAAGAACCCAGAATTTGATCAATGATCGCGCGCCATACAGGTCCCATTTGTTGGTCCAAAATCGAACACCTGATTCCGCTGCTCGAGTCTGTGTCACACTAAAACCCTGAACGCTTTTTCAATGCCGGTTTCAGATATTTTACTCACAGAGAACTGAATTCGGTATTCTAAACAAACATCGACGGATAGTGAAATTAATGGTCCACAAATCGCATTCAGTATATCTACATACCTTCGCAAACAAATGATCCTGGTCTGAAATCAACATTCTGAAGGGTGTGTTAAGACAATCAGATTCAAAATCAGGAATTGTGGAGATACATCACTTATAACACGGATTTATTCATTTTCACGAGATAAAACATGATGATCTTATGATTTTTTTTGAACTTGCAACAATGCAAGAACAGGATCAAGAACAAAGCATACATTTGCATTCATAGATCTACTAAACCATTGTTCTTCCTTTAAAACGACAAAAATTAAAATTTTAGAAATATTAGTATTCCTCAGCATCAAATTTTGGTCATCATAGAGGAATTATTTGGGTTTTAAACAAAGAAAGATAAAAACCACTGATCAAGAATTTCTTGAGTGTTTTCTGAATTGTGGAGAAAAATGTCAAGAATTACAACAAATGAGTTTAAAGACTTAAATTAAAAAATTTAAATGGGATTAAGCTTAAAGAAAAACGGGTGTGGACACAAGACAATCAGTGATTCGTTTTCGCTTCATTTTTCATCAGCAGAGGCTGTATAACTCCACTGGACTTAAAGAGTGTGGTTTATCCGAATTCTTGTGCGTTGAAAATTAGGAGATCCAAGAAACTTCTCCTTCGGCATCCTTGTTCTTTTCTAGATGATGTAGACTATGAACACGGTTTACCATAAAATCGTGATGTTGGGTCTTGACAAAGTGAAAAAAGTATGTGTAAGGTAAAATAAAACTCCCTTTTTATCTGCGCGCGCAAAAGATATTTTTTAATTTATTAAAAAAGTGACGTTGAGTGAATATATGATGTTTACCACCTATACTAAATAAATGGATTTGATATGACCAGACAGGTAAAAGAGAGTTTTTTGCCAATTAATTCAGGACGCATATGAAAAATTTAAAAAATACCGGTGAATATTTTCTATGGACCTCTGCGAATGCAATTTTTGTCATTTCCTTTTATTAGATAATTATATTGTCTGAAATTTTTAATACTATAACTATGGATACTCTGCAGAGTTTGAAGTCGAGATCACAAGAATATGTTGGTACAGACAAAGTTCAGATTAAATCCATTTTTAAAATCTTTTCCTATCACGCCTGATGTTGACACAGTATCTGAGGATATGTGACCTGAACTCTTTGGCATTCAGCCAGATCACGCCATGAAATCTTTAAGGTTGTGACATCATTTTTCTTACACAGAGCTTTGTTGAGAAAATTCAGATTTTGTGACATTTCTGTGAGAAATGCTTTTTATAGTTTGGTGGGTATATAATCTGCTGTTTTTCATTATGAAGACCAAGGAGAGTAGATATTGATGTTTTGCAGGCATGAATATTAGGACTGTAGTTAGAGTCATTTATTAATATTCGTCCGGATTTCAAAGTGGCAACAGAAAAGAATGAGTAAATTTTGGCCAAAATAAATGATTCTACAAGTTAAGGTGCTGACAGCTCTGGATTTACAAATAGTTTATGTTTGTTCTTTCAATGAACACTCTTTGAGTGATGTTTTTTTATGATTGATTCAAGAAAATGTAAAAATAAATGTTATCTAAACATTTTTCGTCGCCAAAAAGAATGAAAGCAATTAGTCATCAGATGTGCCGATTTAATTAGTCCCTTTATTCTGAGCATGTAATGCTTCAACGCGATTGAGGTATGATTCAAACATGACATTAAAATCTTAATTAAATGAGCATAATTACTTGGCAATGTACTGACAGCTTCTCGTTCAAAGAATGCTTCCTATTTTATTATTGTTTACCGAAAATGTTTCGTCTGAAAATTAAAGGCCAAATCTGAAATTTTAATAAAAATATACATTCTTTCCGATGGAAATATAGTATTTTGTAAAGTACGTGAGTGTGATGATTAAGGATGTTATGGCGAGTACAATAGAAGTATAAAAAGATATGTCTACAGTTATCCTATCTAATTATTAATCAAGGAATACGTTTAAAGACTAGATCTGCATGGTGATTAATAAAATCATTTATTGTGATTGGTAAGGAAGTGTTTGACTCATTAATCATTAGTATGGAAGTATTTGATTCCGCTATCATTGGTAAGGAAATAATTGATTCCGTGATATTCGGTAATTCCGTTTTAGTTTCAATTTTCAGTGATGGCGTAATACATCTTTGAGTTTCATCTTGAACTTTGATTTGTAAATAGTTCTGATAAACTCTGAAATATTTATCATTAAATTTTTTGCCTCAGAATTAAGGTTATGCTCAATTTTGACAGCAGATTCATATCCATCATGTTTATTGATACTGAAAACGTGCCCGATTGAAAAATTTCTGAATGGGGACTGCCTTTCTCGGTTCCTTAATGATATTTCACATCCGGATATTGTAACATCAGTTTGGTTCATATGAGACTTGCATTTTATTTTGCACCAATGCCGTCCATAGTCGTTTAAAAGTTCCATCGCAAATTCAGAGCCACCAGACGTGAAATTAATTTGGTTTACGTCATCGCCTTATTTATTACGTTAAAATACCTATCATAAGCATATTGAATATGAAATGACGTTTTAACCGTAATTTCAGTATCTCCAAGGCATAAATCAAAGGTAGAATAAATATCTGGTTCTATGAGTTTCGTATTTAACAGGATCAAAAATATTTGAATTTCAGACACGAACATCATTCGTGAAATAATTAAGCAGACAAGAACCTATATTAATTAACCACTATATTCAAAGCTAAAAAATATACAAATTTATAGATCGAAACAACACCCATCAAGGATATGCTGAATTAACAAAACGAAGATAACTTTTTTAATATTCTAGTTGGTAAAATATAACATTAGGGATGATTGGAATGTTAAAATTCACTTTGTATTTAAAGGAACCTAAATATAAGCGATATAAGACGATGTGATCAATATCTTTAAGGTCGTCAACCTTGTCAAGATGTCCAAAAAATAATGAAAATACTAAGCGATATCTTATTATCCAAAACCATCAAATTCAAAACTTAATGCTTGAATTATTATAAATTTCTTTAGCAAAACAAATACCTCATGAACAATTTATCAAATAAATTGTATGGGTCGAGTGTCATTTTCTCGATTTGATTGTATTGGGTTTGGAACACTATAATTGGGTTTTGTCCATCATAAATTTAATATTTGAGATAGTATCAATAAACACGAACAAACCATAAAAATATTCTCTTGTATTTCAACTTCATCGATTAATTGGTTAAAGAAATTTTTAAAGGGGAAAACAACCATATATGAAGGATGGGCAGTCTGCCTAGAAGTCTCAAAACCAATTCGGCAAACTACAACTCCCTAAAACTTCTTTTATCGGTCAGTTAAATAAGAGGAGCTCGTTTAGGCATACTTTATTTTCTTTTTGTTGTTGAATCTTATTCAAAAAATTGTCAGATTCAATTGAAATCCATTTAATTTGAACTCTTCAAAAACTGGAAATTGTCACTTTATCTATTATATTCAATATAGTCAAGCTCATAAAAGAGTGCGTGGGCTTCCTTTATAATTGCGCAGTATCGTTAATTAGTGCTTCGTGTCAATAATTCGTGACCTTTGATAAAAATTAAACATTACATGTATTATTAAATAATATTATCGGGGCGTTTCCAATCAAAACCTACTAAAAAATCCTCAAATTAGCTTTAGAATGCTCGATAAAAAATTTCGAGAGTAAAAAAAATCAATTGCACACCGAGTGTGAATAACCAGGAAAATTCTTTAAAAATGTATGCAATATTCAATGTTTGTCAAAGGTCGCCAATTAATGAAAACAACTTTCCATTTCATGAACGTGACTCTAAGTTGTATTACCATAAAGTTTCAACTCCGAAAACCATTTATTTTTCACGATCATTTCATATGAATTTGAACTACACATCCAATAACCTCATAAAAAAGATGATGAGTGGTATGAATCGGAAAGATAACAAAATTAAGATATTCATAGCATAAAACTTATTGACTGTTAGGTTGAGTTTTATTTCATTCTGGGTAGAATACCTAATCTCGGGACATAATTTTTTACTTTCAACTTTTTTAATTATCAATAACTCAGAATATATTTAATTTTATTCGAATTCACCGTATCGCCGCTGTGAAAGGTTCATGAATTTTGGTATTTAACATGCTAATCAAACATATCTAACTTAAAAGAAATTTTTAGAAATATATGGTTAACAGATCACTGTTTTATGCTAAAAAATAATAAAATGAAGTTTTTCATGCAAAAATTATTTCTCGTGACAAGAAAGTGCAGAAAGTACGGGATAAACCAAACTCTTTCCTCTTAACCGACTACTAAAAGTTTGAATTATGTGTTGAGATTTAAATTCTTTCAGTAGTCTGAAATGTAAAAATTTATCCCAAGATTCTATTTCTGAAAAATGTTTAAATCTATTTTTTAGTTACTTAATATTGATGTCACAAACCCAATTCTGGTAGTAAACAGTTCCCAACTATCAGGTAGTCATCTTAAAATTAGCAAAGTTAAGTTCACTCGATTCGGATTTATTATGCATCTATAGTATGCTAACATGTTTGTATGGGTTTTGTTTGATTGAAAAATTTAAGAATACCAGCATTTACCTTAAAGCTTGTTCGTCTCTATTTCTAACTTATGGTTTTATAAATTATCATAAAGAAACAAGTGCACGCTAGTAACTTCTAATTAACAACAAAAGTCAAATCGGTCCCTTGTGTATGTTGGTAGTAAACTTATTTTCTGTGCACTTCTAGTTGTGTAATTTTTTAACCATATTTTTAAACAAAATTTAATAGCATGAAATAATAATCTTAATTGCAGATTTTCACATGTTCAATAAAAACACTATACTTTATTTAAGTGAGAGTTTATTCGTTTTGTAATAGCTCTAGTTGGTGCAATAAGGGGAAATCGAGCGGGCAGATACAATGTTTAAATCAGAGGAAAGTCTTTACAAAGTGATCGACAGAATTCTCTATTTTTGACTTAAGATTCAATATGAGCACTGTTTTCCTGTAAATATTCCAAATTCTCCAGTGTGGGTTTTGCCTCGTCTTGTAATAATCCGATTCACAATTTCAAAGGTTTAGTCGTGTGATTCTGCGCAATAAAAAAACAATTGCTGTCTATTTTTTTCCGTTCTGTTCATACAGGATGGTTGTATTCTTGGTATAAAGCAGAATTTAAACTTTTT